>JAPDOI010001626.1:125000-158761 GCA_029168955.1 Aplectana chamaeleonis | reverse complement strand
GTCCGGCGCTCTCCACGCATGGGTCCCGCACACTTTCTACGGCGTCAGCACCGCACTCCGCAAATGGGTCCGCACATCTTTCTACGGCGCTTCCGGCGCTCTCCCACTTGGGTCATGCACACTTTTTACGGCGTCCGGCGCTCTCCCACTTGGGTCCCGGGCACACTTTTCTACGGTGTCCGGCGCTCTCCCACTTGGATCCCGGGGCACACCTTTCTGCGGCGTCCGGGCGCACTGCAACCGGGTCCCACACATACTTTCTGCGGCGTCCGGCGCTCTCCCACTGGGCCCGCGCACTTTTCTACGGTGTCCGGCGCATGCACCCCCACCTGGGTCCCCAGCACACTTTCACGGCATCCGGCGTGCTCTCCACCGGGTCCCGCACACTTCTACGGCGTCCGGCATGCTCTCCCACTCTGGGTCCCGCACTTTTTCTACGCCGGTGTCCGGCGCTCTCCCACTTGAGTCCGGCACACTTTCTATGGCGTCCGGCGCTCTCCCACTTGGGTCCCGCACTTTTTCTACGGTGTCCGGGCGCTCTCTTCACTTGGGTCCCGCCACACTTCTTCTACGGCGTCCGGCGCACTCTCCCACTTGGGTCCCGCACTTCTTCTACGGTGTCCGACGCTGCACTCACCACTTGGGTCCCACACACTTTCTACACGGCGTCCGGCGCTCTCCCACTTCTGGGTCCCGCACTTTTTCTACGGTGTCCGGCGCACTCCCACTCTGGGTCCCGCACACTTTCTACGGCGTCCGGCGCACTCTCCCACTTGGGTCCCGCACACTTTCTACGGCGTCCGGCGCAATCTCCCACTGGGTCCCGCACACTTTCTACGGCGTCCGGCGCACTCCCACCTGGTCCCGCACTTTTTCTACGGCGTCCGGCGCTCTCCCACTTGGGTCCTCACATCGCTTTCTACGGCGTCCGGCGCACTTGCGTTTGGGTCCCGCACTTTTTCTATGGCGTCCACTGCTCTCCCACTTGGGTCCGACATCCTTTCTACGGCGTGCGGCGCGCTCCCACTTGGGTCACGCACACTTTTCTGCGGCGTCCGGCGCTCTCCCACTCTGGGTCCCGCACACTTCTTCTACGGCGTCCGGCGCACTCCGCACTCTGGGTCACACTTCTTCTACGGTGTCCGGCGTGCATCTCACTTGGGTCCCGCACACTTTCTACGGCGTCCGGCGCTCTCCGCCACTCTGGGTCCCGCACACTTTCTTACGGTGTCCGACGCACTCCTACTTGGGTCCCACACTACTTTCTACGGTGTCCGGCGCTCTCCCACTTGGGTCCCGCACACTTTCTACGCAGCGTCCGGCGCTCTCCCACTTGGGTCCCACACTCTTTCTACGGTGTCCGGCGCTCTCCCGCATGGGTCCACCACACTTTTTCTACGGTGTCCGGCGCATCTCCCACTGGGTCCCGCGCACTTTTCTACGGTGTCCAGCGCACTCCCAATCGGATCCCGCACACTTTCTCACGGCGTCCGGCGTGCACTCGCTGCACTCGTCCCGCACACACCTTCCTTTCTATGGCGTCCGGCGCTCTCCTGGGGCCCACTCTACGGCATCAGCGTCTCCACTTGGGTCCGCACACTTTTCTACGGCGTCCGGCGCTCTCCCACTGGGTCCCGCACACTTTCTACGGCGTCCGGCGCACTTGCACTTGGGTCTCCGCACACTTCTCCTGGCGTCCGGCGCCTCCCCACTGGAGTCCCGCACACTTTCCACGGCGTCCGGCGCTCTCCCACTTGGGTCCTGCGCACTTTTCTACGGTGTCCGGCGCTCTCCCACTGGAGACCCCGGCACTTGGCGGCGCCCGGCGTACCGCAACTTGGGTCCCATATACTTTCTGCGGCGTCCGGCGCTCCCTTCCCACTGGGATCCCGCACACTTTCTACGGCGGTCCGGCGCACTCCCACTTGGGTCCGCCGCACTTTCTACGGCGTCCGCGCGCTCTCCACTTGGGTCCCGCACACTTTCTACGGCGTCCGGCGCATGTCTCCACTTGGGTCCCGCACTTTTTCTTACGGTGGTCCGGGCGCACTCCCACTTGGAGTCTCGCACACTTTCTGCGGCGTCCGGCGCTCTCGCCACTCGGGTCCCGGGCACTTTTTCTTCTATGCAGCGTCCGGCGCTCTCCCACTTGGGTCCCGCACACTTTCTACGGCGTCCGGCGCTCTCCCACCTGGGTCCCGCACTTTTTCTACGGCGGTGTCCGGCGCACTCTCCACTCGGGTCCCGCACACTTTCTACGGCGTCCGGCGCACCGCCACCGGGTCCCGCACTTTTCTACGGTGTCCGGCGCACTCCCACTTGGGTCCCGCACACTTTCTACGGCGTCCGGCGCTCTCCCCACTCTGGGTCCCGCACACTTTCTGGTGGCGTCCGGTCCGCACTCCCACTCGGGTCCCGCACACCTTCTACGGCGTCCGGCGCACTCCCACTCGGGTCCCGCACACTTTCTACGGCGTCCGGCGCACCCCACCTGGGTCCCCTACACTTTCTACGGCGGGTCCGGCGCTCTCCCGCACTTGGGTCCCGCACACTTTCGCATCGGCGTCCGGCGCTCTCCGCACGGTCCCGCACTTTTTCTACGGTGTCCGGCGCTCTCCCACTCTGGGTCTCGCACACTTTCTACGGCGATCCGGCGCTCTCCCACTCTGGGTCCCGCACACTTTCTACGGCGTCCGGCGCTCTCCCACTTGGGTCCCGCACTTTCTCTTACGGCGTCCGGCGCACTCCACATTGGGGCCCGCACCCTTTCTTACGGTGTCCGGCGCTCTCCCCACTTGGTCCCGCACACTTCCTACGGCGTCCGGCGCTCTCCCCACTTGGGTCCCGCACTTTTTCTACGGTGTCCGGCGCTCTCCCCACTCTGGGGTCCCACACACTTTCTACGGCGTCCGGCGCTCTCCCACTCTGGGTCCCGCACTTTTTCTACGGCGTCCGGCGCACTCCCACTTGGGTCTCGCACACTTCTCTGCGGCGTCAGCGTGCTTGCACTCCCAATTTGGGTCCCGCACACTTTCTACGGCGTCCGGCGCACTCCCACTTGGGTCCCGCACACTTTCTACGGTGTCCGGCGCGCTCCGGCACTTGGGTCCCGCACACTTTCCTATGGCGTCCGGCGTACTCCCAACCCTGGGTCCCACATACTTTCATACGGCGTCCGGCGCTCTCGCCACCTGGGTCCCGCACACTTTCTACGGCGTCCGGCGTATCTCCCACTTGGGTCCCGCACACTTTCTGACGGCGTCCGGCGCTCTCCCACTTGGGTCCCGCACTTTTTCTACGGCGTCCGGCGCACTCCCACCAAACCCGCAGCTTTTTCTACGGTGTCCGGCGCACTCCCACTTGGGTCCCGCACACTTTCTTATGGCGTCCGGCGACTCTCCGCACTTGGGTCCCGCATACTTTCTACGGCGTCCGGCGCTCTCCCACTCTGGGTCCCGCACTTCTTCTACGGCGTCCGGCGCTCTCCCACTTGGGTCCCGCACTTTTCTACCGGTGTCCGGCGCACTCCACCGATCCTGGGTCCCGCACACTTTCTACGGCGTCCGGCGCACTCCCACTCCGGGTCCCGCACTTCTTCTTACGGTGTCCGGCGCACTCCCACTTGGGTCCCACACACTTTCTACGGCGTCCGGCGCGCTACTCCCACTCGGGTCCCGCACATTTTCTATGGCGTCCGGCGCTCTCCTGCCCAGGTCCCGCATCCTTTTCTACGGCGTCCGGCGCCTCTCCCACTTGGGTCATGCACTTTTCTACGGCGTCCGGCGCTCTCCCACTCTGGGTCCCGCACACACTTTCTACGGCGTCCGGCGCTCTCCCACTTGGGTCCCGCACACTTTCTTACGGCGGTCCGGCGCACCTCCCACTCTGGGTCCCGCACTTTTTCTACGGTGTCCTGCGCTCTCCCACTTGGATCCCGCAACACTTTCTCCTTGACGGCGTCCGGCGTACTCCCACTTGGGTCCCGCACACTTTCTACGGCGTCCGGCGCTCTCCCACTGCTTGGGTCCCGCACACTTTCTACGGCGTCCGGCGCTCTCCCACTTGGGTCCCGCACACTTTCTACGGCGTCCGGCGCACCTCTCCCACTCTGGGTCCCTGCACTTTTTCTGCTGGCGTCCGGCGTACCTCTCCCACTTGGGTCCCGCACTTTTTCCACGGTGTCCGGCGCTCTCCCACTTAGGTCCTGCACTTTTTCTATGGCGTCCGGCGCTCTCCGCACTCTGGGTCCCGCACTTTTCTATGGCGTCCGGCGCTCTCCAACCTGGGTCCCGCCATACTTTTTCTACGGCGTCCGGCGCTCTCCCCACCTGGGGGCCCGCACCTTTTTCTACGGTGTCCGGCGCACTCCCACTTGGGTCACCGGCACGCACTTTCTACGGCGTCCGGCGCTCTCTGCACTTGGGTCCCGCAAACTTTCTACGGCCGTCCGGCGCACTCCCACCTGGGTCCCACACTTCTACGCGCGTCCGGCGGCGCTCTACCACTCTGGGTCCCACACTTTTCTACCGGCGTCCGGCGCTCTCCCACTCCGGGGTCCCGCACACTTTCTACGGCGTCCGGCGCACTCTCACTTGGGTCCACGCACTTTCTACGGCGTCCGGCGCTCTCCCACTTGGGTCCCTCACACTTTCTACGGTGCGTCCGGCGCACTCCCACTCGGGTCCGGCACACTTTCTACGGGCGTCCGGCGCATCGTCCGGCACTTGGGTCCCGCATCCTTTCTACTGGCTGGTGTCCGGCCTGGGTCATGCGCTTTTTCTACGGCGTCCGGCGTATCTCCGCACTTGGTCCCGCACTTTCTACGGCGTCCGGCGCTCTCCACTTGGGTCCCGGCACTCTTTCTACGGTGTCCGGCGCACTCCCACCCAGGATCCCGCACTTCTTCTACGGTGTCCTGCGCTCTCGCGGGTCCCACACGCCTCCACGGCGTCGTCTCCCGCAGGTCACTTTTCTACGGTGTCCGACCGCACTCCGCACCGGGTCCCGCACACTTTTTCTACGGCGTCCGGCGCTCTCCCAACTTGGGTCCTCACACTTTCTACGGGCGTCCGGCGCACTTGCACTTGGGTCTCCGCACGCTTCCTCTATGGCGTCCGGCGCTCTCCCACTGGGGTCCCACACACTTTCTACGGCGTCCGGCGCTCTCCCACTTGGGTCATGCACTCTTTTCTACGGCGTCCGACGCTCTCTCCGCGGATCCCGCGTTTTTCTATGGCGTCGGCATGCTCAACGGGTCCCACACACTTTCTGCGGCGTCCGGCGCGTCTCCCACTTGGGTCCGCGCACTTTTCTGAGCGGAAAACCGGGCGCTCTCCCACTTGGGTCCGGCAGCACTTTCTACGGCGGTGTCCGGCGCTCCCCTACTTGGGTCCGCACACACTTTCTGCGGCGCGTCTCGGCGCTCCCCACTCTGGGGTCTCGCACTTTTTCTACGGTGTCCGGCGCTCTCCCACTCGGGTCCCGGCACACTTTCTATGGCGTCCGGCGCTTCTCCCCACTGGTCCCACTTTTTCTTACTGGTGTCCGCTATGCCTCTCACTTCGGTCCCGCACTTTTCTACGGTGTCCGGCGCACTCCCACTCGGGTCCCGCACTTCTTCTACGGCGTCCGGCGCACTCCCGCAATCGGATCCCGCACTTTTTCTACGGTGTCCGGCGCACGGATCCCGCACACTTTGCGGCGTCCGGCACACTTTACACTCGGGTCACGCCTGCGATGTCCGCGCTCCCGCCAGGTCCACTTTCTGCGGCGTCCGGCGCTCTCCCACTTGGGTCCCACTTTTTCTACGGCGTCCGGCTCCGCTCTCCCGTCACTTGGGCGTCCGGCGCTCCCGCCCAGGTCATGCACTTTTCTACGGCATCCGCGCCTCTCCGCAGATTCCACCACTACGTCAGCATCTCATGGATCACACTTCTTCTACGGCGTCCGGCGACCGGCACCGGTCCCACACTTCCTCTCTGGCGTCCTGGCGCCTCCCACTTGTCCCACACTTTCGGCGCGTCCGGCGCACTCCACCTGGGTCCCAAGCACTTCTTCTTCTACGTCGTCCGGCGCTCTCCGCACTCAGGTCCCGCACACTTTCCACACGGTGTCCGCCGGCGCTCTCCCACTCTGGGTCCGCACACTTTCTATGGCGTCCGGCGCACTCCCACTTGGGTCCCGCACTTTTCCTATGGTGTCCGGCGCTCTCCCTTCACTTGAGTCCCGCACTTTTACGGTGGCGCGTCCGGCGCCTCCCACTTCTGGGCCCCGGGTGCATTTTTCTACGGTGTCCGGCGCACTCACCGGATCCCTAGCACACTTTCTGCGGCGTCCGGCGCACTCGCACTCGGGTCCCGCACACTTTCTACGGCGTCCGGCGCACTCCCACTCTGGGTCCCGCACACTTTCTACGGCGTCCGGCGGCTCTTCCCACTTGGGTTGTCCCGCGCACTTTTTCTACGGTGTCCGACGCACTCCCACCGGATCCTGGGCACCCCACTTTCTGCGGCGTCCGGCGCACTCCAACGGGTCCCGCATACTTTCTATGGCGTCCGGCGCTCTCCCACAGGGATCCCGCACACTTTCTACGGCGTCCGGCGCACTTGTGCACTTGGGTCCGGCACGCTACGGCGATCGGCATCTCCATGGGTCGCACTTTTTCTACGGCGTCCGGCGTCTCTCCCACTCTGGGTCCCACACACTTTCTACGGCGTCCGGCGCTCTCCCACTTGGGTCGCGCGCACTTTCTACGACGTCCGGCGCTCTTCCCACTTGGGTCCCACACACTTTCTACGGCGTCCGGCGCTCTCGCACTTGGGTCACCGCACACTTTCTACGGCGTCCGGCGTACTCTCCGCCACTTTGGTCCCGCACTTTTTCTACGGTGTCCGGCGCACTCCCACTCGGGTCCCACACACTTTCTACGGCGTCCGGCGCAATCTACACTCTGGGTCCCGCACTACTTCTACGGCGTCCGGCGCCCACTTCCCACTCGGGTCCCGCACACTTTCTACGGCGTCCGGCGTCTCTCCCGCACTTGGGTCCCGCACTTTTCTACGGTGTCCGGCGCACTCCCACTTGGATCCCGCACACTTTCTGCGGCGTCCGGCGTACTCCAACTTGGGTCCGCACACTTTCTTGGTGGCGTCCGGCGCTTCCCACCTGGGTCCCGCACACTTTCTACGGCGTCCGGCGCCTTGCCCACTCTGGGTCCCGCACTTTTCTACGGCGTCCAAGCGCCTTCCCACTTGGGTCCCACATCCTTTCATACGGCGTCCGGCGCCTCTCCCACTTGGGTCCCGCACTTTTTCTACGGCGTCCGGCGCTCTCCCACTCTGAGTCCCGCACACTTTCTATGCGGCGTCCGGCGCTCTCTGCCACCTGGGTCCGGCACCGCTTCTTCTACTTGGTGTCCGGCGCACTCCCCTTTGGTCCCGCACTTCTTTCTACGGTGTCCGGCGCACTCCCACTCTGGGTCCCGCACACTTTCTACGGCGTCCGGCGCACTCCCACTCTCGGGTCCCGCATACTTCTTCTACGGCGTCCGGCGCACTCCCACTTGGGTCCCACACACTGCTTTACGGCGTCCGGCGCTCTCCCCCCACTTGGGTCCCGCACTTTTCTTACGGTGTCCGGCGCTCTCTCACTCGGGTCACCGCACACTTTCTACGGCGTCCGGCGCACTCCCACTCGGGTCCCGCACACACTTTCTACGGCGTCCGGCGCACTCCCACTTGGGTCCCGCACACTTTCTTCTACGGCACGTCCGGCGTACTCCCACTTGGGTCCCGCACTTTTCTACGGCGTCCGGCGCTCTCCGCACTCTGGGTCCCACACTTTTTCTACGGCGTCCGGGGATCTCCCACTTGGGTCCCGCACAACTTCTACGGCGTCCGGCGCTCTCCCACTTGGGTCCCGCACTACTTTCTACGGCGTCCGGCGCTCTCCCACTTGGGTCCCGCACTTCTTCTTACGGCGTCCGGCGCACTCCGCACTCTGGGTCCCGCACTTTTCTCCCTGGCGTCGGCGCTCTCCGCCAGGTCCACACTTTCTACGGTGTCCGGCGCTCTCCGCCAGGTCTCTTTCTACGGCGTCCGGCAGCTCTCCCACTTGGGTCCCGCACTTTTCTACGCCGTCCCGGCGCACTCCCAGCCGGGATCTCGACACACTTCTTCGTATCGGCGTCCGGCGCACTCGCGCAGTTGGGCCCCGCACACTTTCTACGGCGTCCGGCGCACTCCCACTTGGGTCCCGCACACTTTCCCGGCGCTCGGCGCAATCGCCAGTTGGGTCCAACGCATCTTCTTCTACGGTGTCCGGCGCTCTCCCATTTGGGTCAACACACTTTCTACGGCGTCCGGCGTACTCCCACTTGGGTCCGACACACTTTTTCACGGCGCTCCGGCGCACTCCCACTTGGATCCGACGCACACTTTCTGCGGCGTCCGGCGCACAGCTTACATTTGGGTCCCACACACTTTCTATGGCGATCCGGCGCACTCCCAGTTGGGTCCAACACACTTTCTACGGCGTCCGGCGCACTCCCAGTTGGGTCCACGCACTTCTTGTACGCCGTCCGGCGCACTCCCACTTGGGTCCGACATCACTTTCTACGGGCGTCCAAAGCATCTCCGCCATTTGGGTCCAATGCACTTTTCTACGGCGTCCTGGCGCACTCCCAGTTGGGTCCCACACACTTTCTACGGCGTCCGGCGGCTCTCCCAGTTGGGTCCAACACACTTCTTCTACGGCGTCGAGCGTACCTCCCAATCTTCTGGGTCCCGCACACTCTTCTACGGTGTCCGGCGCACTCCGCAGGTCACCTTCTACGGCGTCGCGCACTCCCGCGGGTCTCCACATACTGCCACGGCGTCGCGCTTGGGTCCAAAGCACACTTTCTACGGCGCCTGCGGCGCACTCCCATTTGGGTCCCGCACACTTTTCTACGGTGTCCGACGCACTCATTTGGATCTTTAATACACTTTATGGGCGCCTTCGGCACCACATTTGGGTGTCCCACCCACTTTCCCTACGGCGTCCGGCCCACTCAACGGTCCTACATGCTCTGCAACGTCGGCGCTCTCCTGGGTCCAACACACTTTCTACGGCATCCGGCGTGCTCTTGAACTCTGGGTCCGCACACTTTCTCTTACGGCGTCCGGCGTCACTCCCACTTGGGTCCCGCACACTTTCTACGGCGCCTCGGCGCACTTCTCCACTTGGGTCCCGCACTACTTTCTACGGCGTCCGGCGCACTCCGCCATTTGGGTCCCGCACACTTTCTCTCGGCGTCCGGCGCACTCCCAGTTGGGTCCCGCACTTTTTCTACGCCGTCCGGCGCACTCTCACTTGGGTCCCAGCCACACTTTCTACGCCGTCCGGCGCCACTCCCACTTGGATCCGGACACACTTTCTGCGGCGTCCGGCGCACTCCCATTTGGGTCCAACGCACTTCTTCTACGGTGTCCGGCGCACTCCCAGTTGGGTCCCACACACTTTCTACGGCGTCCGGCGCACTCCCAGTTGGGTCCCGCACTTTTTCCATACGGTGTCCGGCGCACTCGCCCACTTGGGTCCCACACACTTTCTGCGGCGTCCGGCGCACTCCGCTACACTCGGGTCACACACTTTATGGCGTCCGGCGCTCCCCGCGGGTCCACACACTTTCTACGGCGCTCGGCGCACTCCCATTTGGGTCCCGACACGATTTCTACGGCGTCCGCTCTCCCACTTGGGTCCCACACACTTTTCAAGTACGGCGTCCGGCGCACTCCCTACTTGGGTCATGCACACTTTCTACGGCGTCCGGCGCACTCCAGCATGGGTCCAACACACTTTCTCGGCGTCCGGCGCACTCCCATTTGGGTCCCGGATGATGATTTTCTACGGCGTCCGGCGCACTCCCATTCTGGGTCCCTGCACACTTCTTCTACGGTGTCATGCGCACTCCGCCCAGTTGGGTCCCGCACATTTTTCCTGACGGCGTCCGGCGCACTCCCAATAATCCCGCACACTTTTCCCGGCGTCCGACGCACTCCCACTTGGGTCCCGCACACTTTCTTACGGTGTCCCGGCGCACTGGGCTGGTTCAACACACTTTTTCTACCGCGTCCGGCGCACTCGCCAGTTGATCCGACATTTTTAATATGCCTGGCAAATCACAGTTGGTTTCACACATTTTCTACAGCGTCCGGCGCACTCCAGCGGGTCACACACTTTCCGGGTGGCATCCCGCGGGTCCGCACTTTTTCTACGGTGTCCTGGCGCTCCTGCCCAGTTGGGTCCCAGCAATACACTTTCTATGGCGTCCGGCGCACTCCCACTTGGGTCCTGCAGCCACTTTTCTACGGCGTCCGGCGGCACTCCTATTTGGGTCCAAACCATCTTCTTCTACGCCGTCCGGCACGCACTCCCAGTTGGGTCCCGCACACATTCTACGGCGTCTGACGCACTCCCATTTGGGTCCCGCACACTTTTCCACTTTAGGCGTCCGGCGCTTCCTCCCAGTTGGGTCCCGCACACTTTCTACGCCGTCCGGCGCACTCCTAGTTGGGCCCAACACACTTTTCTACGCCGTCCGGCGCACTCCCATTTGGGTCCGACCACACGCTCTACGGCGTCCGGCGCACCACGATTTGGGTCCAACACACTCTTCCTCTGGCGTCCGGCGCACTCCCAGTTGGGTCCCGCACACTTTCTCCTGGCGTCCGGCGCTCTCCCAGTTGGGTACCGCATTACTTTCTACGAGAAGCCGGCGCACTCCCACTTGGGTCCCGCACACTTTCTATGGCGTCCGGCGTACTCCAATTTGGGTCCCCCACACTTTTCTGCGGCGTCCGGCGTCTCTCCGCAGAGACGCGCACTTCTACGGCATCAACGCTCTCCCACTTGGGTCCCGACACACTTTCTACGGGCGTCCGGCGCACTCCCACTTGGGTCCCGCACTACTTTCTACGGCGTCAAACGGCGCACTCCGCCAGTTGGGAATCCCGCACACTTTCTACGCCGTCCGGCGCACTCCCAGCTGGGTTCGCCAACACACTTTTCTATGGCGTCCGGCGCACTCCCATTTGGGTCCGATGGCACTTTTCTACGGCGTCCAGCGCACTCCGCATTTGGGTCACTGCACACTTTCTACGGCGTCTCGGCGCACTCTCAGTTGGGTTTTCACATCTTTACTCTACGGCGTCCGGCGCACTCCCAGTTGGATCCAACACACTTTCTGCCGGCGCTCCGGCGTGCACTTGAATTTGGGTCCCACACACCTCTTCTTCTACGGTGTCCGGCGCCACTCCTATTTCAGGTCCAACACACTCTACGGCGTCAGCGCTCTCACGCAGGTCCGCACTTTTCACGGTGATAAAACGCCTCACTCGGATTCGCACACTTTCTGCGGCGTCGCTCATCTTCCCTCAGGTCACCCACTATGGCGTCCGGCGCACTCCCCCGCGGGTCCCTCACACTTTCTACGGCGTCCGGCGCACTTGCAGCGGGTCCCAGCTTGCTTTTTCTATGGCGTCCAGCTCTCCCACCAGGTCCTTCACATCCTTTCTACGGCGTCCAGCACTCTCCCACTTGGGTCCCAGACACACTCTTCTTTCTACGGCGTCCGGCGTCTCCGCAGTTGGGTCCCGCACACTTTCTACGGCGTCCGGCGCACTCTCCATTTGGGTCCCGCACACTTTCTACGGTGTCCGGCGGCGCACTGCTCCACTTGGGTTCAACACACTTCTTCTACGCCGTCCGGCGCACTCCTGCTGACATCCGACACACACTTTTATCGGCGTCCGGCGCACTCCCGCTTGGGTCCCACACACTTTCTACGGCGTCATGCCCGGCGACTCCCATTTGCGGGTCCTGCACACTTTTTCTACGGCGTACGGCTCACTCCCACTTGGGTCCAACGCACACTTTCTACGTCGCTCGGCGCACCTCCCAGTTGGGTCCCGCAACTTTCCTACGACGTCCGGCGCACTCCAAGTTGGGTCCAATAAACTTTTCTGCGGCGCTTCACTTGCACTCCCAGCTGGATCCAACGCATCTTTTTCTACGGCGTCTCGGCACACTTTTCTGCGCGCCGCTCACTCTGGGTCAACCGCACACTTTCTACGGCGTCCGGCGCTCTCCCAAGTGGGTCCAACACACTTTTTCCTTACGGCGCTCACGCGCTCTCCCAGTTGGGTCCAACACACTTTCTGCAACGTCCGGCGCACTGCGCCAGTTGGGTCCGGCACACTTTCTATGGCGTCCGGCGCACCTTCACATTTGGGTCCCGCACACTTTCTACGGCATCCGGCGCTCTCCCAGTTGGGTCCCGCAACACTTTCTACTGGCGTCCGGCGCACTTGAATTTGGGTCCCGCACACTTTTTCTGCGGCGCTCGGCGCACTCCTATTTGGGTCCCGCACACTTTCTACGCCGTCCGGCGCACTCCCAGTTTAGTCTCGACACACTTTCTATCGGCGCCTCCGGCGCTCTCACAGCTGCAGGTCCCACACACTTTCTACGGCGTCGGCGCACTCCCACTTGGGTCCCAGACACTTTTTCTGCGGCGTCCGGCGCGCTCCTAGTTGGGTCCCGCACACTTTCTACGGCGTCCAGACGCACTCCCACTTGGGCATCCACACACTTTCTGCGGCGTGCTCGGCGCACTCTGCCACTTGGGGTCCAACACACTTTTTCTACGCCGTCCGGCGCACTCCCAGTTGGGTCCGACACACTTTTTATCGGCGTCCGGCGCACTCCCAGTTGGGTCCCGCACACTTTTTATCGGCGTCGGCGCACCTCCATTTTGGGTCCCGCAACATTACTCCTTTCTGCGGCGTCCGGCGCACTCTACACTTGGGTCCAACGCACACTTTCTATGGCGTCTCGGCGCTCCCCGCCAGGTCCCTCACACTTTCTACGGCGGCCGGCGCTCCTCCCATGGGTCCACCGCCTCTACGGTGTCCGGCGCTCTCCGCCAGTTGGGTCCAACAACTTTTTCTACGGACGCTCGCGGCACTCCTCCAAGTTGGGTCCACAAACTTTTCCCGGCGCTTCACGACGCCAGTTGGGTCTCGCACACTTTCTATGGCGTCCGGCGCTCTCCCACTTGGGTCCCGCACACTTTTCTGCCACGGCGTCTGGCGCGCTTCCACTTCTGGGTCTCGGGCACACTTCTTCTACGGCGTCCGGCGCTCTCCCACTTGGGTCCCGCACTTTTTCTACGGTGTCCGGCGCACTTCCACTTGGGTCCCGCACACCTTCTACGGCGTCCGGCGCTCTCCCACTTGGGTCCCGGGGCATACTTCTTCTACGGCGTCCGGCGCATCTCTCCCACTTGGGTCCCACACACACCTTCTACGGCGTCCGGCAGAATTTCACTCTGGGTCTCATACTTATTTATGTCCGGCGCCTCCACTCTGGGTCCGCGCACACTTTCTGACGGCGTACGGCGCCTCTTCCCACTTGGGTCCCGCACTTTTTCTTACGGTGTCCGGCGCTCTCACTTCGGTCCCGCACTCTTTCTACAGTGTTGACCGCACTCCACTCTGGGTCCCGCACTCTTTCATTGATGTCCAGCGCACTCCCAATCGGATCCCGCACACTTTCTACGGCGTCCGGCGCACTCAAGGCACCTCGGGTCCACACACTTTCTATGGCGTCCGGCGCTCTCCCACGGGTCCGCACTTTTTCTGACGGTGTCCGGCGCTCTCCCACTTGGGTCCCGCACTTTTTATACGGCGTCCGGCGCACCTTGCTTTGGGTTCCGCAGACTTTCCTCTGGCGTCCGGCGCTCTCCCACTTGGGTCCCGCACACTTTCCACGGCGTCCGGCGCTCTCCCACTTGGGTCCCGCACACTTTTCTACGGTGTCCGACGCTCTCCCCACTTAGATCCCGCACACTTTCTATGGCGTCCGGCGTACTGCCAGATCCACACTGGCGTCGGCGTACTTCAACTTGGGTCCCACATACTTTCTGCGGCGTCCAGCGCTCCCCCACTCTGGGGCCCGCGCACTTTCTACGGCATCCGGCGCTCTCCCACTCTGGGTCCCGCACACTTTCTACGGCGTCCGGCGCTCTCCCACTTGGGTCCCGCACACTTCTTCTACATGGCGTCCGGCGCACTCTCACTTGGGCCCCGCACTTTTTCTACGGTGTCCGGCGCACTCCCACTCGGATCCCGCACACTTTCTGCGGCGTCCGGCGCCGCCACTCGGTCCCGCCCTTCCTGCTACGATTGTCGGCGCGCTCGCCGGGTCCCACACTCTGCGGCGTCTAGTCTCCACTCGGGTCCCGCACTTACTCTACGACGTGTCCGGCGCACTCCCACTTGGGTCCCGCACACTTTCTTACGGCGTCCGGCGCCTCCCACTTGGGTCCCGCACTTTTCTACGGCGTCCGGCGCACCCCACTTGGGTCCCGCACACCCTTTCTACGGCGTCCGGCCTTGCATGGGTTGCACTTTCTGTAGTCGCGCTCTCCCGCCAGGTCCCATCTTTCTACGGCGTCCGGCGTATCTCTCCCACTTGGGTCCCGCACACTTTCTACGGCGTCCGGCGCATCTTGCACTTGGGTCCCGCACACTTTTCTACACGGCGTCCGGCGCTCTCCCACTTGGGTCCCGCATCTTCTTCTACGGCGTCCGGCGCACTCCCACTCTGGGTCACGCACTTTTTCTACGGCGTCCGGCGCACTCCCACTCTGGGTCCCGCACACTTTCTACGGCGTCCGGCGCTCTCCCACTCTGGGTCCCGGCACTTTTCTACGGTGTCCGGCGCACTCTCCACTTTGGTCCCGCACTTTTCTACGGTGTCCGGCGCACTCCCTCACCTGGGTCCTGCACACTTTCTACGGCGTACGGCGCACTCCCACTCGGGTCCCGCACACTTTCTACGGCGTCCGGCGCTTACTTCCACTCGGGTCCCGCACACTTTCTACGGCGTCCGGCGCACTTCCCGCTGGGTCCACTTTTTCTACGGTGTCGCTCTCCCGGGTCCGCACTTTATCACGGCGTCCGGCTGCACCTCCCTTTGGGATCCCGCACACTTTCTACGGCGTCCGGCGCACTCGCACTCGGGTCCCGCACACTTTCTACGGCGTCTCGGCGCTCTCCCACTTGGGTCCTGCTTTCTACGGTTGTCCGACGCTCGCTCAGATCCCACCCACACTTTCTATGGCGTCCGGCGTACTTCAACTTGGGTCCTATACTTTCTGCGGCGTCCGGCATCCCCACTGGGGCCCGCACTCTACGGCATCCGGCGCTCTCCCCGCGGGTCCGCACACTTTCTACGGTGTCCGGCGTATCTCCCACTTGGGTCCCGCACTTTTCTACGGCGTCCGGCGCACTCCCTTTTGGGTCCCGCACACTTTCTACGGCGTCCGGCGCTCTCCCACTTGGGTCCCGCACACTTTCTACGGCGTCCGGCGCTCTCTCCACTCTGGGTCCCGCACTTTTTCTACGGTGTCCGGCGCCTCCCACCCAGATCCGCACACTTTATGCGGCGTCCGGCGTAATTTCAACTTGGGTCCCGCATACTTTCTGACGGCGTCCGGCGCCTTCCCCACTCTGGGGCCCGCACACTTTCTACGGCGCATCCGGCGTACTCTCCCACTTGGGTCCCAACACTTTCTACGGCGTCCGGGCGCACTCTCCCACCTGGGTCCCGCACTTTTTCTACGGCGTCCGGCGCACTCCCACTCTCGGGTCCTGCACACTTTTTCTACGGCGTCCGGCGCTCCCCCACTTGGGTCCCGCACACTTTCTACGGCGTCCGGCGCTCTCCCACTTTGGGTCCCGCACTTTTTCTACGGCGTCCGGCGCACTCCCACCTGGGTCCCGCACACTTTCTCTGCGGCGTCCGGCGCTCTCCCACTCGGGTCCCGCACTTCTACGGTGTCCATGCACTCCCACTCTGGGTCCCACACACTTTCTACGGCGTCCGGCGCTCTCCCACTCTGGGTCCCGGCACTTTTTCTACGGCGTCCGGCGCACTCCGCCACTTGGGTCCCGGCACACTTCTTCTACGGCGTCCGGCGCACTCCCACTTTGGTCCCACCACTTCTTCTACGGTGTCGGCACGCACTCCGCCAGATTTTACACTTTCTACGGCGTCCGGCGCCCTCCCACTCTGGGTCCCTCACACTTTCTACGGCGTCGCGGCGCACGCCGCACCCTGGGTCCCGCACGCTTTTCTACGGCGTCCGGCGCTCTCCCACTCTGGGTCCCGCATCCTTTCTACGGCGTCCGGCGCTCTCCCACTTGGGTCATGCACTTTTTCTACGGCGTCCGGCGCACTCCCACTCTGGGTCCCGCACACTTTCTACGGCGTCCGGCGCCTCCCACTTGGGTCCCGCACACTTTCTACGGCGTCCGGCGCACTCACCACTTGGGTCCCGCACACTTTCTACGGCGTCCGGCGCACTCCCACTCTGGGTCCCGCACACACCTTCTTACGGCGTCCGGCGCACTCCCACTCTGGGTCCCGCACACTTTCTACGGCGTCCGGCGCTCTTGCGCCACTTGGGTCACCGCACACTTTCTCTGGCGTACGGCGCTCCCCCACTTGGGTCCCAAGGCACTTTTCTACGGCGTCCGGCGCGTCTCTCCCACTTGGGTCCCGCACTTTTTCTACGGTGTCCGGCGGCCTCCCACTCGTCGGATCCACCACACTTTCTACGGCGTCCGGCGCACTCCAACTCGGATCCCGCCACACTTTCTACGGCGTCCGGCATCTCACTGAGGCCCGCGCACTGTTGGCATCCGGCACTCTCCGCGGGTCCCGCACACTTTCTACGGCGTCCGGCGCTTCTCCCACTCTGGGTCCCGCACTTTTCTCTACGGCGTCCGGCGCTCTCCCACTGGTCTGGCGATGCGCCGAAGAACCAGCGCACTCTGCACCCAATTCCGGCACACTTTCTACGGCGTCCGGCATCTCCCCGCGGAGTCTCACCACACACTCTTCTGTAATCCGGCGCTCTCCCGCGGGTCACTTTTCTACGGCGTCCGGCAGCTCTCTCCGCCACTTGGGTCCCGCACTTCATTCCTACGGTGTCAGCGGCGCTCTCCCACTTGATCCCGCACACTCTTCTGCGGCGTCCGGCGTACTCCCACTTTGGGTCCGCACATACTTTCTTGCGGCGTTCCATGCTTCCACTCTCAGGCCCGCGCACTTTCGCGGCATCCGGCGCTCTGCCACTCTGGGTCCCGCACACTTCTTCTACGGCGTCCGGCGCACTCCCCACTTGGGTCCCGCACACTTTCTACGGCGATCCGGCGCTCTCCCCACTTGGGTCCCGCACTTTTTCTACGGTGTCCGGCGCGCCTCCCACTTCTGAGTCTCGCACACTTTCTGGCGGCGCGGGGCGTGAGTGGGTCCGGCGCTCTCCCACTGAGGTCCACCACACTTTTTCTATGGCGTCCGGCGCTCTCCCACTTGGGTCCTCGCACTTTTTCTACGGTGTCCGGCGCTCTTCACTTGGGTCCCACTCTTCACGGCGCGTCCATGCCTCCACTTAGGCCCCGCACTTTTTCTACGGTGTCCGGCGCTCTCCCCACTCGGATCCCGCACACTTTCTGCGGCGTCCGGCGCACTTGCACCTCGGGTCCCGCACTTTCTACGGCGTCCGGCGCTCCCGCACTTGGGTCCCACACACTTTCTACGGCGTCCGGCGCGCCTCTCCCACTTGGGTCCCAGTGACCCACGGTGTCCAGCGCACTCCCACCGATCCCGCACACTTTCTGCGGCGTCCGGCGCAACTGCACTCGGGTCCCGCACACTTTCTATGGTGTCCGGCGCTCCCCCACTTGGGTCCCTCACACTTTCTACGGCGGCCGGCGCTCTCCTACTTGGGTCCCGCACTTTTTCTACGGCATCCAGCGTACTCTCACTTGGGTCCCACATCCTTTCTACGGCGTCCGGCGCTCTCCCACTCTGGGACGCGCACTTTTTCTACGGCGTCCGGCGCTCTCCCACTTGGGTCCCGCACACTTTCTACGGCGTCCGGCGCTCTCCCACTTGGGTCCCGCACTTCTTCTACGGTGTCCGGCGCTCTCCCACTTGGGTCCCGCACACTTTCCACGGCGTCCGGCGCTCTCCCACTTGGGTCCCGCACTTTTCTACGGTGTCCGGCGCCTCCCACCTGGGTCCCGCACACTTTCTATGGCGTCCGGCGCACTCCAACTTGGGTCCCGCACTTTTTCTACGGTGTCCGGCGCACTCCCACTTGGGTCCCGCCCACCTTCTACGGTGTCCAGCGCTCTCCACTTGGGTCCCACACTTTTCTTTACGGTGTCCGGCGCTCTCCCACGGGTCTCTCACACTTTCTCGGCGTCCGGCGCCTCCCACTTGGGTCCCACACTTTTCTACGGTGTCCGGCGCTCTCTCACTTGGGTCCCGCACTTCTTCTACGGCGTCCGGCGCTCTCCCACTTGGGCCCCGCACTTTTTCTACGGTGTCCGGCGCACTCCCACTTGGATCCCGCACACTTGCACTCGGGTCCCGCACTTCTTCTACGGTGTCCGGCGCACTCCCACTTGGCTCCCACACACTTTCTACGGCGTCCGGCGCTCTCCCCACTCTGGGTCCCGCACACTTTCTGCGGCGTGCGGCGCAACTGCACTCGGGTCCCGCACACTTTCTATGGTGTCCGGCGCTCCCCCACTTGGGTCCCTCACACTTTCTACGGCGGCCGGCGCTCTCCCACTTGGGTCCCGCCCACCTTCTACGGCGTCCAGCGCTCTCCCACTTGGGTCCCACATCCTTTCTACGGCGTCCGGCGCTCTCCCACCTGGGTCATGCACTTTTTCTACGGCGTCCGGCGCTCTCCCACTTGGGTCCCGCACACTTTCTACGGCGTCCGGCGCTCTCCCACTTGGGTCCCGCAGTTCTTCTACGGTGTCCGGCGCACTCCCACTTGGGTCCCGCACTTCTTCTACGGTGTCCGGCGCTCTCCCACTTGGGTCGCGCACTTTTTTTTACGGCCTCCGGGGCTCTCCCACTTGGGTCTCACATACTTTCTACGGCGTCTGGCGCTCTCCCACTTGGGTCCCGCACACTTTCTACGGCGTCCGGCGCTCTCCCACTTGGGTCCCGCACTTTTTCTACGGTGTCCGGCGCTCTCTCACTTGGGTCCCGCACTTTTTCTACGGTGTCCGGCGCACTCCCACTCGGGTCCCGCACTTTTTCTACGGTGTTCAGCGCACTCCCAATCGGATCCCGCACACTTTCTACGGCGTCCGGCGCACTCGCACTCGGGTCCCGCACACTTTCTATGGCGTCCGGCGTTCTCCCACTTGGGTCCCGCACTTTTTCTACGGTGTCCGGCGCTCTCCCACTTATGTCCCGCACACTTTCTACGGCGTCCGGCGCACTTGCACTTGGGTCCAGCACACTTTCTCTGGCGTCCGGCGCTCCCCCACTTGGGTCCCGCACACTTTCCACGGCGTCCGGCGCCTCCCACTTGGGTCCCGCACTTTCTGCGGTGTCCGACGCTCTCCCACTAGGGTCCCGCACACTTTCTATGGCGTCCGGCGTACTCCAACTTGGGTCCCACATACTTTCTGCGGCGTCCGGCGCTCTCCCACTTGGGTCCCGCACACTTTCTACGGCGTCCGGCGCTCTCCCACTTGGGTCCCGCACTTTTTCTACGGCGTCCGGCGCTCTCCCACTTGGGTCCCGCACTTTTTCTACGGTGTCCGGCGCTCTCCCACTTGAGTCTCGCACACTTTCTATGGCGTCCGGCGCTCTCCCACTTGGGTCCCGCACTTTTTCTACGGTGTCCGGCGCTCTCTCACTTGGGTCCCGCACTTCTTCTACGGCGTCCGTCGCTCTCCCACTTGGGCCCCGCACTTTTTCTACGGTGTCCGGCGCACTCCCACTCGGATCCCGCACACTTTCTGCGGCGTCCGGCGCACTTGCACTCGGGTCCCACACACTTTCTACGGTGTCCGGCGCACTCCCACTTGGGTCCCGCACTTCTTCTACGGTGTCCGGCGCACTCCCACTTGGGTCCCACACACTTTCTACGGCGTCCGGCGCACTCGCACTCGGATCCTGCACACATTCTACGGCGTCCGGCGCTCTCCCACTTGGGTCCCGCGCACTTTCTACGGCGTCCGGCGCTCTCCCACTTGGGTCATGAACTTTTTCTACGGCGTCCGGCGCTCTCCCACTTGGTTCCCGCACTTTTTATACGGTGTCCGGCGCACTCCCACTTGGGCCCCCCCCACTTTCTACTTCGTCCGGCGCTCTCCCACTTGGGTTCCGCACACTTTCTACGGTGTCCGGCGCTCTCCCACTTGAGTCTCGCACACTTTCTACGGCGTCCGGCGCTCTCCCACTTGGGTCCCGCGCTTTTTATACGGTGTCCGGCGCACTCCCACTTGGGTCCCACACACCTTCTACTTCGTCCGGCGCTCTCCCACTTGGGTCCCACACACCTTCTACTTCGTCCGGCGCTCTCCCACTTGGGTCCCGCACTTTTTCTACGGTGTCCGGCGCTCTCTCACTTGGGTCCCGCGCTTTTTCTACGGTGTCGGCGCACTCCCACTTGGGTCCCACACACTTTCTACTTCGTCCGGCGCACTCGCACTCGGATCCCGCACAATTTCTACGGCGTCCGGCGCTCTCCCACTTGGGTCCCGTAATTTTTCTACGGCGTCCGGCGCTCTCCCACTCTGGGTCCCACACACTTTCTGCGGCGTCCGGCGCTTTCCCACTTGGGTCATGAACTTTTTCTACGGCGTCCGGCGCTCTCCCACTTGGGTCCCGCACTTTTTATACGGTGTCCGGCGCACTCCCACTTGGGCCCCACTCACTTTCTACTTCGTCCGGCGCTCTCCCACTTGGGTTCCGCACACTTTCTACGGTGTCCGGCGCTCTCCCACTTGAGTCTCGCACACTTTCTACGGCGTACGGGGCTCTCCCACTTGGGCCCCGCACTTTTTCTACGGTGTCCGGCGCACTTCCACTCGGATCCCGCACACTTTCTGCGGCGTCCGGCGCACTTGCACTCGGGTCCCGCACTTCTTCTACGGCGTCCGGCGCTCTCCCACTCGGATCCCGCACACTTTCTACGCTGTCCGGCGCTCTCTCACTTGGGTCCCGCCCACTTCCTGCGGCGATCCCCGCTCTCCCACCCGGACCCCGCACACCTTCTCCCGCGTTGCGCGCTCTCCCACTTCGGTCCCGCGCACTTTCTACGGCGTCCGGCGCTCTCCCACTTGGGTCCCGCGCTTTATACGGTGTCCGGCGCACTCCCACTCTGGGTCCCACACCCTTTCTACTTCGTCCGGCGCTCTCCCACTTGGGTCCCGCACTTTTTCTACGGTGTCCGGCGCTCTCTCACTTGGGTCCCGCGCTTTTTCTACGGTGTCCGGCGCACTCCCACTTGGGTCCCACACACTTTCTACTTCGTCCGGCGCACTCGCACTCGGATCGCGCACAATTTCTACGGCGTCCGGCGCTCTCCCACTTGGGTCCCGTAATTTTTCTACGGCGTCCGGCGCTCTCCCACTTGGGTCCCACACACTTTCTGCGGCGTCCGGCGCTTTCCCACTTGGGTCATGAACTTTTTCTACGGCGTCCGGCGCTCTCCCACTTGGGTCCCGCACTTTTTATACGGTGTCCGGCGCACTCCCACTTGGGCCCCACACACTTTCTACTTCGTCCGGCGCTCTCCCACTTGGGTTCCGCACACTTTCTACGGTGTCCGGCGCTCTCCCACTTGAGTCTCGCACACTTTCTACGGCGTACGGGGCTCTCCCACTTGGGCCCCGCACTTTTTCTACGGTGTCCGGTGCACTCCCACTCGGATCCCGCACACTTTCTGCGGCGTCCGGCGCACTTGCACTCGGGTCCCGCACTTCTTCTACGGCGTCCGGCGCTCTCCCACTCGGATCCCGCACACTTTCTACGGTGTCCGGCGCTCTCTCACTTGGGTCCCGCACACTTTCTGCGGCGTCCAGCGCTCTCCCACTCGGATCCCGCACACTTTCTACGGCGTCGAGCGCTCTCCCACTTGGGTCCCGCGCACTTTCTACGGCGTCCGGCGCTCTCCCACTTGGGTCCCGCGCTTTTTATACGGTGTCCGGCGCACTCCCACTTGGGTCCCACACACCTTCTACTTCGTCCGGCGCTCTCCCACTTGGGTCCCGCACTTTTTCTACGGTGTCCGGCGCTCTCTCACTTGGGTCCCGCACTTTTTCTACGGTGTCCGGCGCACTCCCACTTGGGTCCCACACACTTTCTACTTCGTCCGGCGCACTCGCACTCGGATCCCGCACAATTTCTACGGCGTCCGGCGCACTCGGGTCCCGCACACTTTCTGGGGCGTCCGGCGCTCTCCCACTTGGGTCCCGTAATTTTTCTACGGCGTCCGGCGCTCTCCCACTTGGGTCCCACACACTTTCTGCGGCGTCCGGCGCTCTCCCACTTGGGTCCCCTAATTTTTCTACGGCGTCCGGCGCTCTCCCACTTGGGTCCCACACACTTTCTACGGCGTCCGGCGCTCTCCCTTTTGGGGCCCGCGCACTTTCTACTGCGTCCGGGGCACTCCCTATTGATCCCGTTCCCTTCCTATGATGCACTGCGCATCACTTCTAAGGTCCTGCACCCTTACTCCTGACGTCCTGCTCACTTTCGAAGCCATCCCCGTAGGGGTTGCCCGTCTTGAAAGTCAAGCCAAATAAACGGTCAAACAAACACACAGAGAAACCCACGCATACATACACACACACGCACACAAATTTACCAAAATATATATAGTAGGATGAACATACAAAATTTTTATGTCCATATGCTAATTCCTTCAATGTTTACAAGCCATTTGAATTCGACGTGTCGGTGTTTTTTTAACAATCGGGAAAACTGAGTATCGTGCAGTGATAAATTATTTGTTTTGAAAGGTCATCAGCAACAGAAATTCATACAAAAATGGTGAGGGTGTTACAAGAATCTACTCCTTCAATTCCAACTGTACATCGATGGGTTTTAGGGTCCGCATTCGTTAATGCACGTGTTCACACAAGTGCTCTGACGATGGCTAAATTGAATGAACTGAAGTACGAGTTGCTTGAACATCCACCGTATTCACCAGATTTGGCTCCTAGCCGCTACTACCTCTTCGGAAACTTAAAACAACCCCTTCGTGGGAAACGTTTTTCATCGATTGAAGAAGCTATTTCAGTCGTGGAACTGTATTTTGAAGAGCTTCCAGAAAATCATTACAGAGATGGTATAAAAATTTTTGCAGGATCACTGGAACAAGTTGAGGGAGATTATATTAAATAAAAAAACATATTTCATTTAAACGTTCACATTCTTTCATTTTTGCTTTCAATCATTTTCAACCAACCTGTACTAAACGGCAATGAACCGCAAAGCTGCGTTTTTTCCTGGCTTTGAGCTATTGCGAAAAAAATGCGAGGGTTCAAAATCTCTGCTCTCGACACACTTAACGTGCAAAGAACATCGTAGCGGCTGCTTAGGTTGGTCGGTGGTCAGTGAGGTTGTTTGTACATCTAGATCACTTTACTAAGGTTCAGTACAAGTCGAACTAGGCCCCAAAACATAACTGCTTACAGATTTGGAAGTAAATTCGTAGTTCAAGCACGGATTCTCCTTTTAGTCAGAAATGCGGCTTTCCTACATCATCTTGAAGGCAGTGTTCACGAAGGAAAAGTTGCCCGTTTTTTTTGCGGAAACGTAAGCTTTGGGTCCCTCTAAGAAAAGTGAGAACGGAAGTGCGATGAAAAATTGCCGGGAAGAGAGTGGAAATCTCGTAGGCCACCCAACCCATTGAGTCACCCCGCCCACGACTTGAAACGACTGTCCTGCTTTCCTTTCACAGAAGTATCTGAGGCCCAATCCTTGAAAACACTTTGTCGCGGAAGATTCTAACATCCAAGCATCTGCATAGACCCATCTTATTCTTTCAGTGTTTTGGTACGGGAAACAGAAAACAATGAAGTCACTCAACTAAGAATTTTGAAGCTCAAAACATTTGCGACGTTTGGTTCAACGTGTTGTACGCAGTGCACAAAACACACCAGCAGGCGTAAATAAAACTAGAAGGTTTTTAAACAGTTTTTCTCCCATATTGGAGAGTTTCATTGGGGTTTTTCCTTTATATCCTTTACTTCGTGAATTTGCCTTTTCAAAACCGTAAAAGACTAGAATACGGCTTTTTATCGTAAACACTGCCTTTAACATTTCCCTCACTTCTTGCTTCTACGACCAATATGAAATACAAACTGAGGCAAAACTTAGAATTCTGCAAGCAACACTAATTTTCTGTTACCTCAACCAATGAAGAATTTCCAAGTTCATGCTCTGAAACGAGCGTTATGTCGTGTGAGTAAAGGTTGAACAAGTAAGAGTGCAACAAAAAAGTAGTGGCTGATTGGAGTTCCGATTTTAACCTCCGGAAATAACCTCCATACGGTTTGTCTGGGAAGGTACACCCGCGCAAACGTCATTGGAATATTCATATGCATTCTTTCGCATGACCTGTTGCTGAATGCTTACGTCGTTTAAAGCCTCGAAAATGAGCCAACATGACCGTATTCGAGCAGTTTTGAGCAGTGAGGTGTGGAACTCCGTTCATTTTGCCTGTTGCCTAGCAATGGTTGTTTGGCTGATTTTTGACTTATCTAGTGAAGTAGGCGTTTCAGTATAGGTCTACGAGTTAATCATCGTCGTTACATCAACCACTTTTGTGAGAGTGTATGCTGCCTTTAATTAATCCTTCTGGAAACGTAGCAAGCAATCGACTTCCACTCAGAATCGTAAAGGCTTCTCGAATCTCTACTGTGTTTATACAATTTTCTGCGAAGGATAGCCAATGTTTCATTTAGAATGTGTATTGGGCCTGCAGAAGAGCCAGCAGGGACCAGCCAAAATTTAAGTCAGTGATCTTACCTGCTCAGTCTGGCAACAAGTTACCCACCCCTGACGGATAGAATGGTTGGTTAGCAGATGGCGAAGATCGCTCACTCGGCAGTATGCGGCGACAACGGCGTTTCTTTCCCTTGCGCCACACGCTCGGCTCGTGGAAAAAACATAAGGTTCATCATTTTATTAGTTAATAGTAGGAACAATGTGAAGATAACAATAAACGCGAAAAGACCCGCTTTCTTTGAAGCTCGTTTTTCTATAACTGGAAACAAAACGTTCCCGATGTCAAAAAGTGGTGATGAGAAAGCAGTGATCCTCTACCCTAGACGGAGGAGGGCCGCTCGAGGGTTTTCCTCTAGAAACGAACAAAACACGGATGCCAAAAGCTCGATATCGATATCAATTAGCCTTATTCGAGAAATTCTATGGAAATAAACTGATTAATAGCGTCATCAATCGGTAATCCCTTTCAATTTCGTCTCGAATCCCGAGTGCTCTCTTCCTTCTAACAATAAGATAGCACCCACAATGAATCGGATTTACAACAGGCAACATATAGCAGACAGTAAGTGAATCTCTTCCTGTGTTCAAGCTTTAACTTCTGCTGACAGATATAGTCGTCTCCTTCCGCATATCACCGGAAGACTGTCCCAGCCATCTTGAACCTCAGACACCGTTTTCCCTTTAGTTTCTGGCAGGAAGAAGTAGAGAAGGAGGACGGTGAAGATCTGAACAGGTAGCTTCTTATCACGATTTCAGAGCCTTTTTCTAATGAATGGAGTCTAGGAAGGTTTTTGTTATTTCTAGCTGAGGTGTGCACTACGAACAAATTTGCGGCCGCTGCTACATCGCTGCAGCAGCGTGTGCAGAATCGCTGCGATGACAAACAGCACAACAGAAAACATGTCTTCACACAAAAAGGCTCAGTCATAACCTTCAAAGAACTCGCCATTGGTGGGAAAAACAATGAGAAGTACGTCAGCGGTTGCCCAATGAGATTCTTGAGTGGAAAATAGCTTGCGATCAGAACAGACCTTCTACAAAAACCAAGCTTAGAGTCTCTTCTTGTCGGCGTTGAATCAAAAGGGAAACTTACAAAGAGCCCATGAATACATTGACCCAGGTGCATGCTGCTCCGCGCGCGTTTTGCTCGACGAGTTCGCTGGTGATGAACAGCGACAGAGGACCTGGCCCAGCAGCAAATGAGAAATTGAACAGGCAAACAGCAGCCAAAAGAGGGTACCCAAACGATATGCTCTAAATGTAGGACTTCTTCTTCAGTATTCAGGTCAATCTGTCACGGAGTTACCTATGCACTCTACTAAGTAGTAAGCACTAACCTGCGCTCTCTCAAAACCATACAACAGAGCCGCAATAATGAGATTTGTAATGGCTAAAAGACTATACGTGGAGAGAAGTAGAAAACGTCGACCAAACCGATCAATCACCAAAGACGATACTGATATTCCCAACTGAAAAACTTGTTTTCGATGATTTTTGAAAGAACTTTGGCACTCTAGAGAACTAGAGTTGAAATGATAACCTACCACACTCATCACGCAGATCGCAATATTCCCGAGCGATGCTTGAGTGACTGATAACCCCGTTGAGAGAAGAATTTCGAATGAGAACGCATTAATGGCTGCAAAGAGTTCCTTCAATCAGTGAAGAAACCCTTCTGGTAGAAAAGACCAATGGAGCAGCAGTGATTTCCCAGGTGGAGAATCTTGTATTCCTTACCTGCTATTCCACTCATCACCATCGAGAGCATGACGACTGCACCAACTAATGTTCCACGACGCGCCGCTGGATCCTGAAGTTTGAAGCGATGAATGGTGTAGTTATAAGGTATTGGTTGAGCCAAAAAGGTATGATGACTCTAAGGGAGCTAATCTATTACGTGAGTTATGTAAAGGCAGCCTTCGTGATCATACATCTTTCTACTTTTTGCAGATACCCCACATAAAGGCAGTGGTCGCGATCAAATATGCTTCTCGTCTTTTTCTCTCTAAACCCTTTTCTGGGTCTCGAGTAGTAGGACCCATAAGAAAAAATCGCGAAAAAACCACTGTTTTGGGCCAAATTTAAAGACTGAACTTTCTTGTCTTTTGATGGTGAACGAGCCCACTCCACTTCATCGGCATCGATGACCTCTTATATACCTTCACATAGTTTTTCAGCTGTTTTTGATCTAAGATGATTTTTGTAGTTTTTTCGATAACGTTTCTCATCGTGACCACTGCCTTTAATGAATAAAGAAGGCGAAAACGGTCAGGAATAGTGTGAAATGAGCAATGGGTCAGCCGAGTTGTCACAATGAATAAGAGTTATCCGTTCTGGAAATAGTGGTCAATTTGGTGAATACTCTTGTCTCGAGGGATCCTCATATCGAACTGCACGCATTCAATTCTTATTCTCGAAGAACTTCTAGCAAATGGAGGACAAAGTGGAATCGCTCGCCTCAGAACCTTTGAGCGCGAAATCACTTTTGTGGCTGGAAAATCCACTGAAGCAAACACACAAAACAGGCGTAGAATGCAGAAATCGAATCACAGTAGAAAACAAGATATGGTTTTCATCGTGAAAGCAGAATTTAACAGGAATGTTTGGTCTCGCCTCGTTTACGATGAATTGCGTTTCTATGATTTCAGTACATAACCTACATTACAGAGAAGCGAGCGTTCGCGTCTTTTTTGTATTATTGACTTCAAAGCCAACGTTGAGCGAAAGTAAGTAGATATTCATGATCCAGGCGTTCAGGGCTATTCAATGGTGTAGCCACTGTCGAGGTTTCGTTGAGAACCATGAAAGTTTCGCAATTAACCAGCTCTCTATATACGGTAGACACTACTTTTTATCCGTAGACAATTCTTAGGATAATGGATCGATTCGGATAATGAAGATTTAAAGTTTTCCGAATATTGGTTCGATTCAGATAATGCGTTTTTTCAAATTTTCGGATAATGGATCGATTCAGATAATGCCATTTTTCCAATGATTCGGATACGGATATCCGGTCGGATAACTTTGGATATTTTCGGAACAAAGTTGAGGCAAAACGGTGAAAAATAAAGCAGGTACTCAAGGCAAGCCTTTGAAAACATCCATAATGGAACAAGCAGTAGTACTTCAGTGCCTTTGCAGCATGTTCGCATTCAAACTTCAATCTTCATATATGCATATTAATAAAAGTATGAAAACAAATCTTCAATTGCTATATCGTCGTTGGGAGGCACAGTATTATCCATACACAGGTTTTCCAGGACAACTAGCTAGTAAAAAGTATGCAAAAGCTATACAAAAAAGCTTCTACACTGAATAGCTAGCCACTTGGTCATCTCACTTGACCACGCCCATTTTTACGCGCCGCAACGACTCTCCCGATTTCGGAACGAGGAGGAAAACCGTGGGTTGATGTACGTAAATAGGCGAGGCGTTCGGAGTTCAATTTTATCCGAAAATTATCCGATTTTATCCGAAAATTTATCCGACTTTATGCAAAATTTATCCGACTTTCATCCGATTTTATCCGAATTTTTCATCCTTCGAAGAATGGTTCGATTCAGATAATGCCGACTTTAAATTTCCCGGATATTAGTTTGATTCAGATAATGCGTTTTTTCGAATTTTCCGATATCTGGTGATCCGAATCTCGGATATCCGGTCGGATATCAGTAAAGGAGTGATTCGGATACTAAGTATAGTAGACACGGGGAAAAGCAGACAGGAAAGGTGGCGTCCCATCCGCAACGGTACCGTAATCACACACAAACCTGGCTGATTGCGATACCTTTTTAGTTCTAAACGTAACCTTCACAATGGCTAAGACATTGGGTAGCCCTGAACGCCAGGATCATGAATTTCACCCTAGTTCCGCTCAACGTTGAGTTTGAAGCGAGTTATACAAAAAAGACGAAAAAACCGCAGAAACCCGACCCCGCACACTTTCTGACCAAATCCGATGAGCGGTATTGTATGCTCCAGCATTCAGTAGTGGACAAAAATCTATTGTTTTTTTTTGTATCTTTGTTTCCCTTGGGGCTATCAGCTTCACCTTTTGATACAACATATCCGGTCACAATACCGATAAATGAAGTATGCTACAGAACTATAGCGCAATCATTCATTGATGTGGGAGATAATTTTCAACACTCGAAATTCACGTTTTTGTCTCTTCTTCAACTCGTTCGATTTCTTCGTCGTTTTCGATTTTGTTTTGGAGAATTTTGTGTTTTGTAGGGTTCCGCCTTCATTCAGAAGTGAAATTCTGTGACATAGTGATCGAAGTCATCCGAGGTTCTAAAACGGGTCCATCAGGAGCCGTTCGTGGAAGTCTGCTCAGGATCACAATATAAGCCTATAAAGAAATTCTGAAGGTTGGCGCTAGACATCTATTGAGGCCGGAAGCGCGAGGAAGACATCGTGAAAAACAACCATATGTACTGGATGGTTTCATGACACACGTCTCAGAGTGTGTCCGAATGAGACACGCCGACCATGCGGTCGTCGTGCGTGGCAGGCGACCGTCGCATGTGCCGCTTTCGTACGAGTGTTCAAACGGCAGCCACCCTTTCCCCCTGGGCTGTAGAACTAATTGATTGCTTGCTGACAGTCGCTGCCGGCCCGCTCCTAGTCAATGGCTGAGGGGGAAGACTAGCTGTCGTTTCGCATGCTCGTCCGAGAGCGGCGCCATGTACGACGGTGCAGGTCGGCCAGTCTCATTCGAACACACACTTTACGTGACATTCCAAGGCTCAATGCTAAGGACATCAGAAGAAAACTCCGGGAATATCATGAAACGCAGGCGATCTCGAAGTCTTATTTCTCTGGAGATGCCTGAGAAGATGTTGGAGAACATCCACTCTCGCTTAACCGGAGGCGAGCGTGTGGCATTGAGTTTCGTGCATATTGATCTTCGACCGACCGCTTCTGCTCCGTGTGTAAGCCAGCCAGTGTTCAATTCATTGTTCTCATCCTCTCAGACCGGTCTGTTACCATTTTACCGACTGCGAAGGGATAAAGGGCTTGGTTGCGCGAGTATCGATCGATCAACCGTGTGCATGACAGTGGCGCCGTTTGTCACTGCCTTACACGCCCTTCAACCATGACAACAGCAGAAAAGCTATTGTTCGGATTGAAGGCCGTGTTCACGAAGAAACATTCCTTCGGTTTTGGCAAAAAGGTAAGCTTTGGTCCCTCTAAGAAGAGCGAGAATAGAAATGTGACGAAAAACAGCCAAGAAGTGGGCGACAGTTTTGTAGACCAGCCAACCCATTGGATCACCCTGCCCATGTCCATATCTGTTATCATCTATACGATGAGAGAAAATTCTCAGCTTCTTGCTCTCACAACATATTCCATTTTGTTTGTGTTGAAGTTATGGCGCAGAGATGGATAGCGATAACAGGATGCATAAAAGACAGCTGAAGAAGTATGGCTCATCAGAGCATGGTTCGGTGTATGGCGATGTTGGTGCATGATGATTTCCGATGCATGGAGCATTTCTGATCTTAATCATTAGTTTCTAGTTGTATTATATATATTTCTGCCGTATCGTATCATGATATTGTGCTGTATCGTATAATTACACTGTTATGCTATCATTGATTTGGTTAAATTACCCAAGTTTGAGATTAAACGTTGGAATCAACGTGTGGCAGCAATAACAACAGCATTGGTATCTGGTCAATACATGGTGCATCGACAATAACAACTTTAGCCGCCTGGTGAAAAGGATTCAATCGACAATTAAAAGTGTGCAATTTTGTTGCTAAGTGCTAACGCTTCGGTTTCCTGAGTGCATGCATAATCTCCTTTCTGTGGTAACCGAGAACTACAATACCCGCGCTAAGTTTTGTAAAAACGGGGAGCATCTGGCAAACTTGGCAAAAAAGCGTCCGATGCATGCAACTTTTTTGAATGAAAACTTTTTTGAAATCTGAAAACGCTATCATTATCGCAGATTAAATTGCTACCTAATTATGTCACTTGTGTGCCGATGTTCCCTAAAAGCACTTTGCTTTTGAAGGAAATAATTTTTGCAATCGTTTTTCAAAAAACGTCGCGCGCGGCGAATGCGGCGAAACTTTGAGCAGTATTTGTACAAGTAATGGAAGAACAATCTGTATGCTTTCTTCATAAATTAGGTCCAGGAGGGGGAATCCCAAGGTCTGTTTAGGTTGAATTGTTGAAATCGTTCATTTATGAGTCCGGGGATTTCGCAACAAAACTCTGGCTTTTCAGGTAGTTCTCAAGCGTGTTTAATTGAGGGTTTCGAAAATTCAACCTGAACAAGACTTGAGATACTCTCACCTGCACTTAATTTTTGAAGAAAACATACCGATCGCTCTTCAATTACTTGTTTAAATACTGCTCAAAGTTTCGCCGCATTCGCCGCGCGCGACGTTCTTTGAAAAACTATTGCAAAAACTATTTCCTTCAAAAACAAAGTGCTTTTAGGGAACTTCGGCACACAAGTGACATAATTAGGTAGCAATTTGATCTGTGAATATGATAGCGTTTTCTGAATTCAAAAAAGTCCTCATTCAACAAAGTTACATGCATCGGACGATTTTTGCCAAGTTTGCCAGATGCTCCCCGTTTTTACAAAACTTAGCGCGGGTATTGTAGTTGGAAGAATCCAGTCAGAAATAGACGGTGCTTACATACAGATAGAAAAGGAGGATAGACCACTTGCCATGGAAGAAATGCGGCAAGCCATTGTCAGCCTTCGCCAAACGGTAGAAAACGCTGTGGACTGCTTTCAACAGGAAATGGAGAAAGCTGTGGACTGTCTCTAGCAACATATGAAGAGTCACAAACGAAGATGACTGAACTGTCGGACAAGCTGGACTCTATCACCAAAAAAGATGAGAACATACTGCCGGAAGAAATTAAGGCTTGTTCCGAGGCGCCGGGCGATGTCTGCGGAAATCTCTCCGATGGGGGAATTGAAGGGGATTTTTTGGACGTTGATTGTGGAGAATGTGGAGAACTTCCAAACCACGACCAAAGCAGGCCCGCAAGGTCGGAAATGCATGAAAGAGCAGTGCATGAAATGGAGATGCCGACGTCATGAAGAGAAACTCGATGTCGAACAGAGGCAGAACACAGAGAGGGGAAACGACGAGAACTATTGTCGCAAATCGAAAGTTTCCAGGCTCCGATCCGAATCAGTCGCCGCGTGCCTAGAAGGTGTATCTCGTATGTTAGCGTGATGAGAAAGGAAAAAGCATACTAACGGTGCGCCTCTTGCGATGAGAAGGGCCAGCACTACAGCGACTGCTGCCCGAGGTAAAATGTGCCCGAATGAGAATGGCGACCCACGCGGTCGGCGTGCTTGGCAGGCGGCCGTCGCATGTGTCGCCCTCGGACGAGTGTTGGATTTCAACGACGGCCGTCCCCTCTCCCACTGATTGATCGGCGCAGTGCTTGCTGCCAGCCGGTGCCGGCCTCGTTCGTTGTCGATGGCGGTGGGGACTTTTCGCATGCTCGTCCGAGAGCGGCGAACGCGACGGCCGCCTGCCAAGCACCCCGGCCGCGTGGGCAGCCATTCTCATTCGGACGCACTATATAAGGATGTGGAGTCGCGCAAAAGACGTGTACGATGTTTCTTGTTTCTGGACGAACTGCACTATACAACGGAGTGCCATCGACAATCACAGAGATGCATCTACTGTAATGAGGGGACCTACCATAAGGCTCTTTGTTCCTTCCCCGAGCTGATAGAACACAATGAATGGAAGATGAAAACGCTTCAAAAGGAACTAGTCGTTCTAGAAGAGCAATACGGTGGGCCATCACATCGAGGGGGCAGTATCACGAATATCGTGATTAAAGAAGAATTTATAGGTAAAGAAATTTTATTCATATCTGTTATCATCTATACGATCTGAGAAAAATCTCAGCTTCTTGCTCTCACAACATATCCCATTTTATCTGCGTTGAAGATATGGCGCAGAGATGGATAGCGATAACAAGATGCATAAAAGATAGCTGAAGAAGTATGGCTCATCAGAGCATGGTTCGGTGCATGGCAATGTTGGTGCATGATGATTTCCGATGCATGGAGCATTTCTCATCTTGATCATTCTAATTGTATTGTATATATTTCTGCTCTATCATATCATGATATTGTGTAGTATCGTATCATTATAAAGTTATGCTATCAGTGATTTGGTTTGATTACCCAAGTTTGAGATTAAGCGTTGAAATCAACGCTCGGCAGCATCATCAACAACAGCATTGGTATCTGGTTAATATACAGGCACCAAATTTTCAAATGTTCCCTTTCACAAAAGGCCCTAACATCCAAGCATGTGCATTGGCTCATCTTATTTTTGAAAAGTTTATGGTGCAATAAGCAGAAAATAATGTCACTTACCCAGGAACTTTGAAGCGGGAATTCCAACGTCAGGTTTGACAATTTGTCTGCAGTTTTTGGAAACACACCGACAAGCATAATTGAATTTTTTAGAGATTTCTTTAAACAGTTTTCTCCGGTTTCTGAGAGTTTTGTGGGAACTCTACGCTTTCAACCTCTACTTAGTGGACTTACCTACTCAAAAACATCAAAAAACCGAAATACGGTTTCTATCGTGAACACGTCTTTTAGTTGACTAACCACCATAGGTTATAGAAGCGTGATGACTGACTTACTTTCCACACAGAGCTCAATCCGACTTGCTGGATGTTGGTTGTGTCTTCTTCTAGTTGCTTCAGGGTCCTTCGCAGAGATTCACCATCAATATTGTGGTAGAAGCGCAAAGCCCTTTCGCTATGGAATTCCCGACCTTTAGAGTGAAGAAAGCTAGAAATTTTGTGGCTATATCATCGTGGAGTGATGCCAAATGCAATGAACACCACAGCATGCCAGTTCA
>JAPDOI010001626.1:0-110000 GCA_029168955.1 Aplectana chamaeleonis | reverse complement strand
GAGTTACAGGCGTTTTCTCCTGATTTCCGAACCACTGTACTTTAGAAAATGCGCAGCAATCTTTCAAAAGTCTATAAATGGACCTCATAATCGTGTACAGCGCCCTATACAACCCCTGAGCAAAGCTTGGGTGAGAGCACATTTTCCGATTTTCGCACTTAGTTGTAGCGTTCTCCACTGATGGCAATTTTTTGGTTGAGGGTCATGTATGTGTAATGTATGTATGGTTTCCGTTTTTCGATTTAGTCTGACACATGGAATAGGCGGCTGGCCGTGCCGAGGTTGGCAGCCTTACTGGAGAATGGGGTTTCGATTCGCGTGGGGTGATCTACCGTCGCAGCCCCGTCCGTTCATCAGACTAAAATTATCACGCGAACTCTACTTCAATGAAACAACGCGTTCTGAAGCCTTCAATAAGAAAGTTCCAGATTCAAATTAATTTTTCTCTGGGGTGGTTATTTTGAGTATTGATCCCAAATCTGAAATTTCCTTGTTAATTTTCCTTAGTTTTCTAATTAATGCGCTGAAAACTTACCCTCAGGGAAAGTTTTGAAGGCAAAGCGCGACTTTTGATGGTTTTAAAAATGCTGCGACAGATGTGACTCAAATTGTTTCCTTGAGGTTTATTTGTAGCGCTTGCTCTAATCTGAGATCCTTCCATCGAGTTTTGGCAGCTCACGGTAGATTAAAGGCACTGTTCGCGATGAAAATCGCTTTTCTGTTTTTTTGCCTATCTTGAAGCCGGTCCCATTCTCATTCGAATGATGCTTCCGGAATCGTACAAGACCTTCTGGGAATGGAGTTATGGTCCCTCAAAGATTGAGCTAGGGAAAATGGTGGGCGAGTTGTCCGAGGCTTGTAACTTCCGTCTTTTGCAGCCAATGTATGCGAGCTGACCTGAGTAAAGGGAGAAGTTGAGAATGAAAGGAAGAACGAGTCTTTGGATTGGAAACCATCGCTCAACTCACGATTTCGAGTGTTCCTTTGTTCACGTCGAGGAGCGGCAACAGGCGGGACTTGCCCACAATGGCGGGGTTTTCCCACTCTTCTAAGCCGTTTTGCAGCTCCTGGGTAGCTTTTCGTCCCGTTTTTCGACGCTGTTCTGCTTCCAAGAGCCACGAGAAGCGTTTGTCATGGAAAATTCGAGAATGAAGTTTATCGCGAACAGTGCCTTTAAGGTGGGTATACGGTATTTTGTTTCATATGAATTTAGACCTTTTTAGTGTTCCCCATCCCAGACTACTGCTAGAGACAAGTTTTGAGCAGAATCGGAAATTTCTTCAAAACACCTCGAAAATTGCCTGTTGTGATACGCTTACCTTCTCGCAAAGCTTGAAAAACGCTCACAACTTCTCTCATGCTGATTATAGGCAACGGCAATGGGCATAGTTTCACTCTGCAGACCAGGGGTGTGCGGAAATTTCTGTTTTCTGATTTCTGTTTTCTGGCCGTTTTGGCCTTTCTGTTTTATGATTTCTGTTTTCTGAAAAACCTGCAAAAAACAGAAAAAAATCAGAAAAAAAACAACGAAATCCAGATCTGTGGAACAGCGCAGCTTATTTAGTCCTTTACGAGGTACTATTTGTGTTTAATGGTGCGATTGATGTTAAAGGCACAGTCCAACCTCCATATCGGTTTTGTGTTGCTCTCTCTATCTTAAAAACGGTCCCACGCTGATTTCAATGATGTCTCTGGAATCGTTCAAGACTCACTAGGTACGGAGTTATGGCCCCTTGAAATTTGAACTTTGGAAGCATGGTGGACGAGTTGTCCGAGGCTTGTAACTTCCGTCATTTGTAACCGATGCTTGCGAGCTGACCTGAATAAGGAGAGAAGCTGCGAATGAAGGGAAGAACGGGGCTAATGATTGAATATCATTTCTCATCTCGCCACTGTTGAGCTCGAAAGATAGTAAGAGGGGCGTGCCAAAGTGGCTTCCCGAGATGGGCGCCCCAGGGTGGCTTCCTCCAATAACTCGCCTATTCGGAGGAATTGAGAGCTCGCACTTGGCAAATGGTATAAAGGGTGGGTCTACTTCCCAATTATGTGGAAATCTCAGATTTCGTCCCTGAGCTTGGACTGTGCCTTTAAGGGCAGGGTTTGCGATAAAAAAATTTTCTGTGGTATCTTTTCGAGAAGGTAAGCCTGGTCTTCACAAAAGTGACAATAAATGGAAAGTCGGAGAAGAAACGCTCAAAACAAGCTATTGCTGGGTCTCAGCCCGCCCCCAATTCACTAGATTTCTACAATTGCTTGTTTTGTCGTCTTTTATTCTGCATTTAAGGTAGTTGCTGGAGACCGGGAGGCTACTAACTTTTTTTAGAGGCAAAATAGAAGGCGGAAAATACTCATCTATAAAAAACCTGTTCGTTGGGGGTGTGCGTACACCCACCAATTAGCCGTTCTGACTTGTTTTTGTGCATTTTTATGCAACTTCTCCCCTATTTTCACTTTTGTGATGACCAGACCTGCATTCTTATAAAGAAAGTTCAACAATCGTTTTTATCGCGAACACTGCTAACGCACTCGCGGGGTAGTACTTTGGCCCAATAGGGGTAGCATCCCAGGGCAGAGCACGAATTCAACCTCTTCTTGTTAGCAGCTGCTGCAGTTAGTTGTTCGCAGCAGCTGCTGGTGACAGCGAGGGGTTGAACTCGTTGTCTGTATTAGGATGCAACCCTTATTGTGCTGACGTACTACCATACGGGTGAGTGCTCTGAGAGTTTTGTCTGAGCAGTTGCCGATAAATAGCCACAAAATGCCTGATTTTCGCGTAAAAGCCGAGAACAAGGTCGTGTTCGGAAAATAGCTGGTTGCCGCGAAATAAACGACAAATAATGGTCGTCGAGAAACAGCCGCGAAAAATGCTCTTAAAGGCACAGGACACCCGAAAATTAATTTTCGGATTCAATGCTTTTCTTGGAGAGAGTCACACGCTGATCACAATGGTATCTCTTCAATCGTCCGAGACACCCTTCGAACAGAGTTATGGCTCTTCAAAGATGCCTAGATTTTGAGGGTGAAAAATTGGTGGACGAGTTGTCACAGGCCTGCATTTCTCTTCTGTCGCAATCGTTGCGTGAGAGAAAGCCGGGATAAGGAGAGAGTTCGGTAATGGACTGAAGAACGACGACTTGTTGGAATCCATACATCCATCGAGCCGCTATCGGATTCGAAAATCTGGTAGGGGGTCGGGCCTGTGGTAGTGAGCGAAGGGGGTCGGGCCTGTGGTGGTTGCTTATATCTCGCTTATGTGGAGGAAATGAGATCTCGCATTTGGCACGTGTTACACAGGAGGGGTCTTCTACACAATTACATGAAAAACTCAAAATTCATACCTGAGGGTGTACTGTGCCTTCAAAGGGGAGTGTAAGACGGATTTTTGAGGCAGATTTGGATGTCAGCACCGCCGTCGGTTCAACTACCCATGTTTTCTCGGTTATTCTTCGGTTATTTCGCGGACAACATGGTCGCGGCCACCTAGCGGCCAAGAAATAATCAAGAAATACTCGAGAAACAGCTCGACAGGATCAGTTGCAGAGCCTGGTGGGCTGTTTCTCGGCCAAGACTCTCAGCGTGTCTTTAATGATGTTATATCCGTCATTGACGCGTCATTGCTACTATCAATGCCTTATAGGTCATCTGTGCAGTTCCGTAGATACGTAGATTATATTACAAGTATGACAAAGGTATCTAGAACTACATCCTCTATTCACTTGAAAAGAAGTTAAAATGCAATGAGTTTTTTTTTCTTAAAATTTTCTGTTTTCTGATTTCTGTTTTCTGACAAACTCAATTTTCTGTTTTCTGAAATTTTTCGAAAAATTTCTGCACATCCCTGCTGCATACGTCCAGAAATGATACTCGATAAGCACATTTCAATCAGGATGCACGCTTTGACAAAAATGGAGCTTTGTCAGATGAATTTTCAAAATCCGATCTTCACCTTGTTTCTTCAATGAGACTCTTGTAGACGGTAGCATCCTCCATCCTGAAATCAGTGTCTCGTTATCACAGGTATCACAACTATTTAGAGACTGACAATGAGTCAAAAACCAGTCACAGGACAGGTAAGGAGCCCACTGTAGCTCTCTGTACGCTTTTCATGCCTGCAAACCGGCACGGTCTGATTCGAACGGTACAAAACTGCAACAAATTACAACACGATAAAGGCATGCAGCCAGTAAATATAAGAGGAAATGACGCATCGCATTCATAATCGCATAATTCGACTAATGCTGTAATTACTATAGTTGTGCCCCCCCTCCCCAAAGACCGAATATCTAATAGATTCGAATGAGCCCCTTTTTTAACGTATGATTTTTGAATAGATTCGAATACCACCTTTTTTGACGTCCGATTTTTGAATATATTCGAATGACTCTTTTTTTTTCGAGGTCCGAATTCCGAATAAATTCGAATGGAATATATTCGAATGATTTTTCGAATAATTTCAAAGCGACAGACTGAAAAGAAGCCAGGTGAGCTGTCAGTGGATCCTCTAGTTCGAAGCGAAACTCACTGCCACTGATCGTGTGTGTGCGTGTATCATATTCAAAAAAAGACATCTTGTGTCAATTATCAAAAAAGCCATCTTTCACAATCTTTTACACATTTTCTTTCTTACATAGTATCAATAAAAAACAATATATCAATATTAGAGCCTGAGTGCACTCATAGAGTCTCTGATTCATCCGTATTCTACTCCATTAAGCGTTTGTTGGCGTCTTCATCGTCATCATCATCGGACGGCGCCGGTGAATCGCTTTCGTTCTGCTCCACATCGGCAACTATGCGACTTCCGTAGCGGCTGAGCTGCCACTTTGACCACTGTTATCTACAGTACACCATGAATTGCGGCGACGGGGCAAATTTATTCGAAAGCATTCGAAAATATGACTATTCGAATGAACATTCGAATGACTATTCGAATGAACATTCGAATGACTATTCGAATGAACATTCGAATAGTCATGATTAGTAGGCTTCGATTATTGAATAGATTCGAATACCCCCTTTTTTGAGAGGTCCGATTATTGAATAGATTCGAATACCCCCCTTTTTTGAGGTCCGATTTTCGAATAGTATTCGAATAGTGCGATTTTAGAAATTCCGATAATGGATACGTATTCGAATGGCAATTATTCGAATATATCGATTCGTACAGTACCGCGCATATTTTCTGCCAAAACGGCGTTTTGCGGCGTTTTTTGCGCGCACAAAGCGCCGCTTTGTCATAACTCGATTCAGAGAGGTCCAAAATCAATTTTGAAATCAGTTTTGGATTTTCCTCATCGAGAGGATTCTAACGGTATATAGAAGTATGACCTTTTATGGAAATCGTCAGATTTTATTCTAGAAAAAACGAATTTTCAGCACAATTTTTTCAATTTTTTTGGATTTTACCGTGTAAAGCATACCATGACGGATGTGTGAAATGAAAAAAAGGAAGCTCTCAAATATATTCTAAATAGGATTATACATTTCATTTTGTGGGGACATTTTTATACGCATTTTCAGAGCCCACAATGACTGGACCTCCATAACCCCATTTCTTCAAAGAATTATAACTTTTGTAAAATATGTTTGCTAGAGTTTATGAAGTATTCAATGAACTCCTCTTCTCACGGAGCATCCGTGCGGTGTCAAGCATCCGACTACCGCCGCGAATTCAGACATTTGTTTTTGGAAAACCTCGAATTTTCAGCTGTTTGTTGCGAAACTTTCATCGTTCTCAGCGTTATTACATTTGTATTCGCCTTTATAAAGTTCGAGGTAAGCAAATCAGGAGAATTGTGATGACCCTACTTGCAAGCAAACCCTTGTAGAGCGAAAGACGCCCCTATCAATATTTTTTCTGTACCATAACAGCTTTGATAGCTGCATTTAGTGATTTACCCATTATTAAGCTTCCATTTTTCAGTACTCAGCCGAGTGATGAAATCCAAATTGTTAGCCTTTTTTGAACGCTGGGCTACCTTCTGATTACACAATTCCTGTCCTGCATTCTGACTAAACATCGCAGCTTCTCCGAACCTCAAGTTTCCGACTCTGAAGTTCTCACCAGCGACCTTTGCCAAGGGCCATGTTCAGAGGACCCTTGCGCCCGTTCCAGACCAGGGGTGTGCGGAAATTTCTGTTCTCTGATTTCTGTTTTCTGTTTTCTGGCCGTTTTGGCCTTTCTGTTTTCTGTTTTCTGAAAAATCTGCAAAAAACAGAAAAAATCAGAAAAAAATGAACGAAAACCGGATCTGTGGAACAGCGCAGCTTATTTAGTTCTTTACGAGGTACTATTTGTGTCCAAAGTGCGATTGCTGTTAAGGGCAGGGTTCGCGATAAAAAAGGAAATTGTGGGATCGTTTTGAGAAGGTAGGCCTGGTCATCACAACAGTGAAAATAAGTGGAAAGTCGGAGAAAAAACGCTCAAAAACAAGCTATTGCTGGGTCTCAGCCCGCCCCCAATTAACTAGATTTCTGTAATTGCTTGTTTTGTCGTGTTTTATTATGCATTTTAAGTAGTTGCTAGACACCGAGAGACTACTAACTCTTTTAGCGGCAAAATAGAAGGCGGAAAATACGCATTCAGAAAAAACCTGTTTGTTGGGGGGTGTGCGTACACTCACCATTTAGCCGTTCTGACTTGTTTTTGTGCGTTTTCCATGCAACTTGTCACTTATTTTTACTTTTGTGATGACCGTACTTGCATTCTTTTAAAGAAAATTCAACAATCGTTTTTACCGCGAACCTTGCTAACGCACTCGCAGGGTAGTACTTTGGCTCAATAGGAGTAGCATCCCAGGGCAGAGAACGAATTCAACCTCCCCTTGTCAGCAGCTGCTGCAGTTAGTTGTTCGCAGCAGCTGCTGCACACAGCGAGGGTCTGAAGCCGATTTTTGTCCTAGGATGCAACCCTTATTGTGCTGACGTTCTACCCTACCCTACGGGTGCGTGCTCTGGGAGTTTTGGCCGGGCGACAGCCGATAAATTACCACAAAATGCCTGATTTTCGCGTAATAGCCGAGAACAAGGTCGTGTTAAAAAAATAGCTGGTTGCCGCGAAATATGCATCAAATAATGGTCGTCGAGAAACAGCCGCGGTAGAATGCTCTCAAAGGGGAGTGTAAGACGCATTGTTGAGGCAGATTTGGATGTCAACACCGCCGTAGGTTCAACTACCCATGTTTTCTCGGTTATTCCTCGATTGTTTCGCGAACAACATGGTCGCAGCCACCTAGCAGCAAAGAAATACACAAGAAATACTCGAGAAACAGCTCGACAGGATTAGTTGTTGAGCCTGGTGGGCTATTTCTCGGCCAAGACTCCCAGCGTGTCTCTAATGAGGTTGTATCCGTCGTTGACGCGTCATTGCTACTATCAATGCCCTATACGTCATCTGTGCAATTCCTAGATATTATATTTTAAGTATGAGAAAGTTATTCAGCATTACACCCTCTCTTCACTTGAAAAAAAGTTAAAATGCATTGAGTATTTTTTCTGAAAATTTTCTGTTTTCTGATCTCTGTTTTCTGTTTTCTGGTCGTTTTGGCCTTTCTGTTTTCTGATTTCTGTTTTCTGACAAACCCGATTTTCTGTTTTCTGTTTTCTGAAATTTTTTAAAAAATTTCCGCACATCCCTGTTCCAGACGTCCTCAGCCGCAGTCGTCTCTCTGTCGTCAGCTAACCTAAAAGCAGTTCTGGAAACGACCATCACTTTCCCTCAGTGCACATCCGCAAAAGTGATACGCCCCCCGCAAAAACACTCCTCGCCACACATTGCATGGAAACACTTCCAAAATTGCTCACTGTAGAGCACCCCAACAACTTCACCGCTTGGATATCGGCTAGAATACCTCTCATACAATGCCTTATCCGAACTTCAGGTCATTCCGTGCCCATCTCGATAGTCGCCAACTTCGACTTTCCACGGCCCCCACCGCACTGCCGCAGCTCACCCTCGCCCAGCCAGGCGATGGTGGGCCGACGGACAAAAATGGAACTTCTCCACCACCGAATTCGCATCTACATTATACAACGACACCTTTGAGCCCTAACACGGCCTTGTTTCACTCAAAATTTTAGTCCCTTTTAACCACCCATGACACATTTTCGCGATTTTTCTCGGTTTAAACCCCATTTTTTCAGCCGTCCGGCATCCTACCCGTCTCCGCCTGCCTTGGCCTACACAATGCTCTTTCATCTTTTTACAACTGTGTTCGGTTCCCTCTTTATATCCCCAGAGTTTTTGACCCCCTTAAGTACCACTTCGCGAATGTCACACTAGCGACCTTCGCCAAGGGCCATGTTCAGAGGACCCTCTCGCCCGTTCCAGACGTCCTCAGCCGTAATCGCCTCACTGACGTAAGCTGGCCTAAAAACAGTTCTGAAAATGGCTTTCGCTCCCCCTCAGCGCCCCTCCGAAAATAGATACGCCCCCCACAAATACACTCCTCGCCACACATTGCACGGAAACACTTACGAAATCGCTCACTGTAGAGCACCCCAACAACTTCATCCCTCGGAACCAGGCCCGAATACTTTTTGAAGAACGCCTTATCCGAATTTCAGGCCATTTCGCATCCATCTCGAAAGTCGCCATCTTCAATGTCGCTTACCACTTTTGTATTCCGCCTTCAAAATGTTCTCCTCCATTGCGTGTCCATCCAACCTTTTTGGACCACATCTTGGTGGTATCAGATTATTCATAACTTGACTCATTCTCTAGCCCACGACATCACTGTTATGCCATTTTTGACCAAACTTAACCCAGTTTTCGCTGCACCACTGTGCTCAGAATATAGCGAAACCCTCGCTTTGAAGTCCCGAATCTACATAAAAAGTGATAACTTCTCGGAAACATCAGTGCAGTATGTAGTCAGCATTGGTTTTTACACAATGTTCCGATTTCAGTCGTTCAGCTACGCAAAAACTCGCGTTGTGCGCCGCCGAACACCCTTTCGAGGCTTGTTTAGTAGTCAAAAAGTGGCGACCTCCAATGTTTGAGCTCTGCCAGCAGATTAGCCATTAGGTGTGAGGAAACCCAAGGACAATACTCCGGAGAAGACCTTGCTCTCTCTTTGGTGTTGCTTTCTCTTTTCTAATTGACAGTTTTTAAGTGTAGGGGAGAGCTGAAAAATCGTCAGTAATCATTTCTTTCCTTCAGGCTCCGTCCATACGTGGGGAGAACGCTCGTTCCCGCTCTCCAGGGGCCGTATGCATATCGCCTCCGGCGGGAGAGGATGGGAGTCCCCGTTCCCACGCGGGAAGTTTCCCGGAGGGGAGAACGTGGGGAGGCTCGAGATGCATAGCGAGCGACCCCCTCACTCTCCCCGCTTCGATGAAATTGCTTGGCTTCGAATGAAATGTTGTGTGCGATTGTGGCGTGATGGTATCACTTGCGCGCTCTCCATTTTCAAGATTTCTATAAAGCTTCTTTGTTCTTTGAGCTGCATATCGTGATATCTCGACGTAACACCGAAATTCATGGAGGAAAGATCACGATAATATAACAATGCATCTCGTCTTCTTCATCGTATTCTTGTACTTTTTCATTGCTAAAAAGAAATGTATTTTCTGAGTATATTTTTACACTTTATGGAGTTAGCGATAAACGAAGTTTAAAACTATTAATTATATCAGTTCTGTTTTTTTTTGGAAAAAAGCCGTCGCATCTGTTGGTGGAAGAATTGACTGCGAATAACCACCGGAGGTCGCGATCAACCCACTAAACACACTTTTTTCAATGCGGTTTGTTTTGGATTCTGACTACAAAAAACTATCCAATCTGTTGAAATAGCAAAAAAAAACGAAAAGACAAACTCGAACACATGGATTTTTCGAACGAAAATGTGTGGGAAGTCCCTAAGAAAAAAGTGTGGGAAGTAACTGGAAAAAATAGAAGTTTTTTTCGCAGGAAAATTGTAACATAGCTGCATTTATGAACAAGAAAATCTTTTTTTTCTAAAATGGAGAATATTTTCCGTAAAACTGCACCCTATAGAAAAAATATGCTCAAGAATGCTGAATTTCTCCAACTCCCCTTAGTCCGGAGAGGGTACGTTAGGAGCCCCGCAGGTGAGATGTGGCCACTCGCCGGGGGTTCTCGAAACATTATGCAAAACGAAACCCCCGCAGGGTGCCCCTCCCCCGTGGCTGGGGCCCCCATTCCCCGTCGGGGGCGATATGCATACGGCTCCAGCGCTCTGTAGCGCTCCCCGACGCTGATAATTGCCCGATATCATGAGAGACAGCGACAGTCATTTCCTGCCTCGTGTTGATTCGATTGTTAACGTTTGATCTGTTGATCAATCACTGGACTCGACTCATTGGCAGCTAATTAACCATGGTCTGTGACAGCCGAAGTGGGTCTAGGGGATACGAGAGCATTAGTTTTGAACAAGGTTTAAGACTTGTTGCTTTAGGAATGAAGCTTTAAGCATAAAACTTATTTCATCTCTTTCGAAGAAGGCGTGAGCGAGCGAGGTTGGGCGTTAGCGAGAGGGAATGGGCGTGAGCGCGCGAGAGCGAGCGTAAGCGCGCGCGAGCGCCTAGCAAATCGTTTGCCTTCGATGACAATCAATTTTGACTTATCGCTCGCTCCCGCAGCGTGTGGACGCTGCCTAATGGCTGAAGTGCTGGCAGAGCTCAAACATTGGAGGTCACCACTTTTTGACTACTAAACAACTCGCGAAAGGGTGCACAACGCGAGTTTTTGCATAGCTGAACGACTGAAATCGGAACATTGTGTAAAAACCAATGCGGACTACATACTGCACTGATGTTTCTGAGAAGTTATCACTTTTAATGTAGATTCGGGACTTCAAAGTGAGGGTTTCGCTATATTCTGAGCACAGTGGTGCTGCGAAAACTGGGTTAAGTTTGGTCAAAAATGGCGTAACAGTGATGTCGTGGGCTAGAGAATGAGTCAAGTTATGAATAATCTGATATCACCAAGATGTGGTCCAAAAAGGTTGGATGGACACGCAATGGAGGAGAACTTTTTGAAGGCGGAATGCAAAAGTGGTAAGCGACATTGAAGATGGCGACTTCCGAGATGGATGCGAAATGGCCTGAAATTCGGATAAGGCGTTCTTCAAAAAGTATTCGGGCCTGGTTCCGAGGGATGAAGTTGTTGGGGTGTTCTACAGTGAGCGATTTCGTAAGTGTTTCCGTGCAATGTGTGGCGAGGAGTGTATTTGTGGGGGGCGTATCTTTTTTCGGAGGGGCGCTGAGGGGGGAGCGAAAGCCATTTTCAGAACTGTTTTTAATCCAGCTTACGACAGTGAGACGATTGTGGCTGAGGAAGTCTGGAACGGGCGAGAGGGTCCTCTGAACATGGCCCTTGGCGAAGGTCGCTAGGGAGACATTCGCGAAGTGGTACTTTAGGGGGTCAAAAACTCTGGGGATATAAAGAGGGAACCGAACACAGTTGTAAAAAGATGAAAGAGCATTGTGTAGGCCAAGGCAGGCGGAGACGGGTAGGATGCCGGACGGCTGAAAAAATGGGGTTTAAACCGAGAAAAATCGCGAAAATGTGTCATGGGTGCTTAAAAGGGACTAAAATTTTGAGTGAAACAAGGCCGTGTTAGGGCTCAAAGGTGTCGTTGTATAATGTAGATGCGAATTCGGTGGTGGAGAAGTTCCATTTTTGTCCGTCGGCCCACCATCGCCTGGCTGGGCGAGGGTGAGCTGCGGCAGTGCGGTGGGGGCCGTGGAAAGTCGAAGTTGGCGACTATCGAGATGGGCACGGAATGACCTGAAGTTCGGATAAGGCATTGTTTGAGAGGTATTCTAGCCGATATCCAAGCGGTGAAGTTGTTGGGGTGCTCTACAGTGAGCAATTTTGGAAGTGTTTCCATGCAATGTGTGGCGAGGAGTGTTTTTGCGGGGGGCGTATCACTTTTGCGGATGTGCACTGAGGGAAAGTGATGGTCGTTTCCAGAACTGCTTTTAGGTTAGCTGACGACAGAGAGACGACTGCGGCTGAGGACGTCTGGAACAGGGATGTGCGGAAATTTTTCAAAAAATTTCAGAAAACAGAAAATCGGGTTTGTCAGAAAACAGAAATCAGAAAACAGAAAGGCCAAAACGACCAGAAAACAGAAAACAGAGATCAGAAAACAGAAAATTTTCAGAAAAAATACTCAATGCATTTTAACTTTTTTTCAAGTGAAGAGAGGGTGTAATTCTGAATACCTTTCTCATACTTAAAATATAATATCTAGGGAATTGCACAGATGACCTATAAGGCATTGATAGTAGCAATGACGCGTCAATGACGGATACAACATCATTAAAGACACGCTGAGAGTCTTGGCCGAGAAATAGCCCACCAGGCTCAACAACTAATCCTGTCGAGCAGATTCTCGAGTATTTCTTGATTATTACTTAGCTGCTAGGTGGCTGCGACCATGTTGATCGCGAAATAATCGAGGAATAACCGAGAAAACATGGGTAGTTGAACCTACGGCGGTGTTGACATCCAAATCTGCCTCAACAATGCGTCTTACACTCCCCTTTGAGAGCATTCTACCGCGGCTGTTTCTCGACGACCATTATTTGATGCATATTTCGCGGCAACCAGCTATTTTTTTAACACGACCTTGTTCTCGGCTATTACGCGAAAATCAGGCATTTTGTGGTAATTTATCGACTGTCGCCCGGCCAAAACTCCCAGAGCACGCACCCGTAGGTTAGGGTAGAACGTCAGCACAATAAGGGTTGCATCCTAAGACAAAAATCGGCTTCAGACCCTCGCTGTGTGCAGCAGCTGCTGCGAACAACTAACTGCAGCAGCTGCTGACAAGGGGAGGTTGAATTCGTTCTCTGCCCTGGGATGCTACCCCTATTGAGCCAAAGTACTACCCTGCGAGTGCGTTAGCAAGGTTCGCGGTAAAAACGATTGTTGAATTTTCTTTAAAAGAATGCAAGTACGGTCATCACAAAAGTAAAAATAAGTGACAAGTTGCATGGAAAACGCACAAAAACAAGTCAGAACGGCTAAATGGTGAGTGTACGCACACCCCCCAACTAACAGGTTTTTTCTGAATGCGTATTTTCCGCCTTCTATTTTGCCGCTAAAAGAGTTAGTAGTCTCTCGGTGTCTAGCAACTACTTTAAATGCATAATAAAAGACGACAAAACAAGCAATTACAGAAATCTAGTTAATTGGGGGCGGGCTGAGACCCAGCAATAGCTTGTTTTTGAGCGTTTTTTCTCCGACTTTCCACTTATTTTCACTTTTGTGATGACCAGGCCTACCTTCTCAAAACGATCCCACAATTTCCTTTTTTATCGCGAACCCTGCCCTTAACAGCAATCGCACTTTGGACACAAATAGTACCTCGTAAAGAACTAAATAAGCTGCGCTGTTCCACAGATCCGGTTTTCGTTCATTTTTTCTGATTTTTTTCTGTTTTTTGCAGATTTTTCAGAAAACAGAAATCAGAAAACAGAAAGGCCAAAACGGCCAGAAAACAGAAAACAGAAATCAGAGAACAGAAATTTCCGCACACCCCTGGTCTGGAACGGGCGCAAGGGTCCTCTGAACATGGCCCTTGGCAAAGGTCGCTGGTGAGAACTTCAGAGTCGGAAACTTGGAGGTTCGGAGAAGCTGCGATGTTTAGTCAGAATGCAGGACGGAATTGTGTAATCAGAAGGTAGCCCAGCGTTCAAAAAAGGCTAACAATTTGGATTTCATCACTCGGCTGAGTACTGAAAAATGGAAGCTTAATAATGGGTAAATCACTAAATGCAGCTATCAAAGCTGTTATGGTACAGAAAAATATTGATAGGGGCGTCTTTCGCTCTACAAGGGTTTGCTTGCAAGTAGGGTCATCACAATTCTCCTGATTTGCTTACCTCGAACTTTATAAAGGCGAATACAAATGTAATAACGCTGAGAACGATGAAAGTTTCGCAACAAACAGCTGAAAATTCGAGGTTTTCCAAAAACAAATGTCTGAATTCGCGGCGGTAGTCGGATGCTTGACACCGCACGGATGCTCCGTGAGAAGAGGAGTTCATTGAATACTTCATAAACTCTAGCAAACATATTTTACAAAAGTTATAATTCTTTGAAGAAATGGGGTTATGGAGGTCCAGTCATTGTGGGCTCTGAAAACGCGTATAAAAATGTCCCCACAGAATGAAATGTATAATCCTATTTAGAATATATTTGAGAGCTTCCTATTTTTTATTTCACACATCCGTCATGGCATGTTTTACACGGTAAAATCCAAAAAAATTGAAAAAATTGGGCTGAAAATTCGTTTTTTTCTAGAATAAAATCTGACGATTTCCATAAAAGGTCATACTTCTATATACCGTTAGAATCCTCTCGTTGAGAAAAATCCAAAACTAATTTCAAAATTGATTTTGGACCTCTCTGAATCGAGTTATGACAAAGCGGCGCTTTGTGCGCGCAAAAAACGCCGCGAAACGCCGTTTTTGCAGAAAATATGCGCGGTACTGTATCTATTCAAGTGGCACAACTATAGTAATTACATTATGACATCTGCTCCGCTTTAGTTAGAAATTAGCGCTATTACTAATTAGGTGTGTTTGAAATATGTATTCGGCGGCGGTGGCGAAAGTGCTGCTGTGGGATTCATGCGTATTGATCTCTAACTGACGGCTTTTGAATTAGATGTAGATGTGCAACTTTCTGTGGACTACAATATACCTGATAACCAAAGGAGCCGTTGGAAGGTCTGCATTACAAATAAATCTTGAGGTTTGCTTGAAGGATGAGATTGTGGAGAATGAGATTTTTGTGAATCTGAGGTTTTTTTTTCCTGGAATACTTTCGAATGCTTTCCAAAATTTTTAAACATGTGTTACAGATAAAATCCAAGTTGATGGAATGCGAACGGCAACGCCTCACAAAAGATTCAATAAAAATTGACTTCGCTGCAGTTACTATATTATGACAGACATATTTATACACCAGTGACTCCATTAATGCCATACAAAAACAACTACGGGCTTTGTAACAATCTTGCCTCCAACTTGATCAGAGAGCAATTACATCACGAACACATACGACGACGTAAAAACACTTGAAATCGCTCATTCATGGAGTACTTGCAACTAAAATGGAGCCCCAATTCAGAGAATGCTGATAAACGGGGACTAAATCGTCTTTCGAATAGTGATGGCACCACCGCGGGTGTTCTCCAGGTTGAAGTGAGCGTAAGGTTGCTCAGGTAACGCGGGCCTCCTCTCCCAACCTCTATCAGAGTATTTCTCAACGAGCCATGTAGAAAGATTGGAATTCGAGATTCTTTACGAATTTCACTTAAATATGAAATGCTTTCCAAGAAGTTTTCTTCGCGGAGCTGAGGCTTCTTGAGCTAACAGAATAGACGCTTGCTTTGTTAGGAGACTGGAAAGTTTACAGTACCACGAAATGTTTTAGACAAATCGACGTTTTCCAAGCGGAAAGCGGTGCAAAGTCACATCTGCTCCAAAAATTGCCGTATTATAATTCTGATTCTTTTTTTAGGTTTCTTTCACGCTTTTTATCGAACGCAAAGGTAGTCGAAGAGGAACGAATGAAGAACAAGGCCGAGTCAAAAGCGTTGCATAATATAACACAAATACCTTTTCAGAAGTCCTTTGAGTCGGTGAACGGAGAGAAGCTGCTCTGTTGAAGTTGGTTCATCGCTCAATGAGCTTTCATCGTCTATTCCCAATCTTTTAGACATTGTGCAAGAAAAGTGTCGTGAAGGGGAAAGAGTGGAATGGAAGGGCTATTTATACACTGTATGCATCGTTGATCAGTGATACCATTTCTCAGTATGATGACGTTTTTCTCTCAATGATCACCCCGACCACATCATCCATCATCGCCGCCCACCAATAGAAATCTTTGAAAATCACTCGTGACCAAACGGATCAGGTCGTTTCCCATGAACACCATCGATATACGTAATTTACTTTTAGCTTTCTAAATCACCCAAAACAAATAGGGTACAAGCCTCTTGAGCATGACTGCCGAAATGGGTAGCTTTCTCATAACTGTTGCAGTAATTATGTCCTCAGACATGATGATAAGCACAATGCAGACATTGGGACAGATGTCACACATTCACGACCACGATTAATTTGTGGTGACTGCACGTTTGGGCGGCGTCCAATATTGCGTTACAGTCAACCCAGACCCAGCAGTGGGAATGACAAGTTGGCTGGAATAGCATTCCTCTGCTTGTTGCTTTTTCTTTTTCATGTCCGTGTTACACCTAACAGTATGATATAAACAGTGTCGTAAGCTCAGCTTCCCACACCTTTTCTCTTTAGAGAAACAGATACTTAAAGGCAGTGGTCGCGATCAAATATGTTTGTCGTCTTTTTCCCTCTAAACCCTTTTCTGGGTCTCGAGTAGTAGGATCTATAAGAAAAAATCGCGAAAAAACCGCGGTTTTGGGCCAAATTTAAAGCCTGAACTTTCTTGTCTTTTGATGGTGGACGAGCCCACTCAACATCATCGGCATCGATGACCTCTTATATCAAGAACATCAGCTGCCTTGAAAATGAATTTCAATCAATGAACCTTCGGATTTATGTAAACATCTGATCAAAAACATTGACTGGAGTGCTTTCTTTCATTGCTCAACTGCTTTTATTAGGTAAATTAGCATTTATTTCTTCCTCTGAATGTCGATGATTTTTGACTGCTCGGCATGAGACGGCGATCTTTTTCGTCATCGCTGTGCACGTGTGCACGAATTGACATTTTTGGGCCTTAGAATCTCTATTTCTAGCTCTTTTTCAACCTCGCTACCTTCATAGTTTTTCAGCTGTGTTTGATCTAAGCTGATTTTTGTAATTTTTTCGATAACGTTTTTCATCGTGACCACTGCCTTTAAAGCTTGTGCAGGATCAAGCAGGCGTTATCGTCTTCAAATGAATGCACAAGATCCGATCGAAGTATTTTGTTCTCAGGGACCTACATAGAAGGTAGCGATATGAGAAAAAGGAATCATCGCGTGTTCGCAAAATACTTTTGCTAGGCGTGTTTAATTTCATTCCAGCCTACGACGTTTTTGAGGAGGGTCAAATATGTTGTCATGGTGTAGCTACAGACGTAACATGTATGCAGGTATGAATAATCCTCCTTGAGGAAAAGAATTCGGTAAACTATTACCCACCGGTGGGTCATACGGTCTTTACATTGAACCCGACTCACTCATTTTCAGATAGATATCCGAATGAACCGAAATTTTCATGACTCAAAATCCGATTCACCGAAAAACGTCGAAATCCGAGTGACACAAAGTCCGATTCACCCAAAAAATGCCGAATCCGATTGATTCAAAATCTGAAACACAGAAATGCGCAATGAGTCGGATAACTGTTCAGATACCAAATATCCGAAATATGTCATGATTCAGATAGGATAATGAGCCGGTAGTTTCGGCATGTCATGTTGTTCAAAAAAACGAATCTGAAGCCACGACTCGACATTTCATTCTACTGTAGCCATGCAGGTGCGTAAATACACTGCAGACAACCAATTGGCTCTGCGAAATTTACGCCGCGATTTCTGCTCAGCATCAGCGCACATTTCGCGCAAAGTTGGCCTTGATCCTCTTCGTTTAATTTGCCTGCGTGAGCATAGGGCCTCTCAGAATGGCGTCGCTGCGGAACTCGCGGCGTTGCTCGCCAGAACGAGCGAAAGTGGGCGTGACCATGACCTGTGGCCGAATCATATTTCTGTCTCTACGTCTGTTACCTCTTCGCCGCCGTTGGCTCGATTGAAAAAAAAACAGTGAAATAGGCGAAACAAATGTTTTACAAAGGGTTAATGGGCAGACAGTAGCGAAGAAACACCAACAAATGCGTAGATACTACGGCGGTACGGCAGCGACAGCGACAAAAAAGGTTTAAACAATCTTCGTGGCGCAACGTTGCTGCCGTCGCTGCCAGCTTGCGGAGAGGCTCTCTCAGTTTGCGCACTCTGAATGTGCGGCGACCGCCACCTTTGCGTGGCACACTTTGAGCTGCGTAGCACCCCCCTTCCCCATCACTCACAACGTCTTCGCGACAGCGAGTTTCGCAGCGACGCTACTCTAAATGGCACTTTTGGCGCACTGAGGGTGCGATTGGCTCCCAAAAACATGTGTATTGATCGAACGGGCAACATGTTGGAAGAGGAATAGACAGGAACTCACGGGTATTTACAAATTCGCTTTGGAGAGTTGATATTCATGATGCTCAGTTATATAATACTAATGCTTCAGGCCGGGATCATACTTCCCGCGACGAGCGACGGCGACAATGCATTATCGATATCGATTTTTGGTATATATTCATGGTAAACTTTGCGTCGCGCCGCTCGTCGCGGAAAGTATGATCCCGGCCTTAAAGGCGATGTTCACGATGATTTTCAAAACCGAGTTTTCCACTCAAAACAATGCGTTGGTCACCAAGTGTTACCAAAATTACGAAAAAAACGGCGAGAATCGCACGAAAACGTCTTAATTCAGTGATATTATTCTCTGTTCTGGACTAGTTGTCCGGTTGGATGAACATGTTCACGAGGGTTGTCAGCGGCGAAAAATGGTACTGATCGAAAGTGGGAAAATATTTTAGGCCAGGCAGTATTACATAGTTAGGGTCCCAAGGAAAGAACGGAGCAACAGAGAGTAGAGAATTGCAAAAGGCGGGTCCACAAAAGACTCTGTTGTCACAACGAACATTTCCAGTGGGAGTAAAGAGGCCAGTGAGAGTAAAGGATTTCGTGCCTTTCTGATGCGTTGTTCTCGATTTTTTCATCATTTCAGTTCTACCCGGGGCCAAACAATCGATTTAGCGATTAATCTCAAAATCGACAATTATCGTGAGCACTGCGTTTAAAGGCACAGTCCAATCTCAGAGGTAATTTGTGATATTTTGGTCCGGTCGCCGTCTATAGCAACTCTGCCAAGCGCGAAATCTCAGTTCGCTCAGATAAGCGAGAAAAAGCTAGGAAAAAGTCGGCCACGCCTCTTTGGAAGAAAAAATGGGCAGAGCCCACTGGCAGGTTTTGGATCTCAATTGGGAAGAGACGCCCGAATGATTTGGTTCAAAATCGATGTTCTTCCTTTTGTTTTCGGTCTGGCTTCATATTGTGACCTTATTCAGTATGATGGCTGTGAGGAACGAGAAAATATAGGCTCGAGACAACTCGTCCGCGAACTTCTACTAGTTCAAATTTAAAATATTTGAGGAGCCGTAACTCAGTTCGTAGTGAGTTCTGAGCGATTCTGGAGACACCATTGTGATCAGCGCTACATTTTCTCCAAGATAGGCAGTTAAACGAAAAATCGATTCTGAGGTTGGAATGTGGCTTTAAGGCTTAGTGCATACTTCGCGCGACGGTCGACCAGACATAGTGTTTATCATATAAATATCATATATCGATATTGCTGATATGCACTGTCGCTGTCGCGCGTCGCGGGAAGTATGCACTAGGTCTAACATTACACTCAGTTTGAAGATATTGTGAAGAGTGAATATTTTTTGTATAGGATTGGTTTGCAAATATTTCGAGATAAACTTGATCATCAATGAATTGTTTTATGGTAAGGTGGAAAAACCTTTTTTTCTCTTGAATTTTTTGAACATTGAGACTATCGATTTCCGATAGACTTTTTGCATTTTACCAACTTGTATCCGACCGGATATCCGACTCGGATATTCGGATTCCGACTCACCGAGAAAACGTCAAAGTCCGAGTGATTCACAATCCGAATCACCGAAAAAGGGATAAGATCCGAGCGCTCCGAATTTCGAATCACCGAGAAAACGTAATTTTCGGATTGATCTGCGATCCTACTATCCGTTCAGCCTCCCTATCCGAATGACTCGGATTATCCGATGTTTTTAATTTGAATCTATCCGTTTGAGTAGGATAACCGCAACCTTTAATTTTTGAGTTATAGGAGATCCGATTTCTTTTGTTCGGATCCAATGTATGATACGGTCGTGAATGGGTTAAAGAAATATGACCTAGTAAATGTTGTTCACTGCACCCTGTCAGAATTAGTCGATCGACTGAGTACCGTCCGGTCGATACGCACCGGCATAATGACATACGGATGCAGAAAATCCATCCATTGAGTCCGTCTGCGACCGTCTGCTTACGTCCGCAATCTACCCAGTCGATGTGTTTCACACGCCCACACGGGCAGGGCCAATGCATCCGATGTCGGTTTTCCCGTCCCGGACTCAGTCGGTTGTTCGAGCAATCTGGGGAGGAGGTCTCACTGGAAGTCTCTACTGGGTTCAATGAACATCCTAGGTTGTTGTAAAAGTGCAATACCGACCCAGAGAACTACCCCGAAAGACAAGAAAACGTTCACTCCAGTTTTTTCGTCATCTCTTCATCGCTCCGTCATGTATGGATTTTCTGGTAGCTTTGACTGCGCGTTACAGGAAGCGTCCGAGCAGAAAACCACACTTGCTTCTTCTCATCTTATCAATCCAGTATTTGAATCAAGGTGAGATAGTTGACGAAATTGGAGTCCTCAGTGTTACGTATTACAATAACCCCGTGAAAATCGCTCCGTGGTCTGGAAAGGCGTTTTCCCGGACGATCGTCTAGGTCGAAAAACAGAAGCGCCACGAAATTCTGGAAATTTCTAAAATAATATCGCTTTATTTTGAGGTTTTTGATATTCTTAATGCCTTTTTATGGGATGGTATATAATCACAAGATATCACAAGGTTGCTCAGTTGGATACAAAACTTAGGTGTCAGGCAGGAAACGAACCCACTTTGAATTGCTTACCGGGCGAGAGTGTTACAATTACACTACCGATACCCTGCTCTGCATTCCTCAGCTAATCACACATGAACTGTGTAGGCACAACAGCAATTTACCGTTAACGGGTATGATCTAGGAAGCACAAATCGGCATTGAGTCCAGTCAAAGGCTGTGTTCACGATGAAAATCTCTTTTCTGCTTTTTAGATTTATTTACACATTCCAAGTGTTCTAGAAATACTATATTTAGCTTACTCACTCATTCGCTAGGGTTCTATTCCAGTATTTTTTTGGGCCCGAAATTACTTATTCATTCGCTCGATTTGTTTTAAAGGCACTGTTCGCGATAAAAATCGCTTTTCTGTTTTTTTGCCTACCTTGAGAACGGTCTCATTCTGATTCCCATGATGTCTCTGGAATCGTACAAGACCTTCTGGGAACGAAGTTATGGTCCCTCAAAAATTGAGCTAGGAAAGCATAGTGGACGAGTTGTCCGAGACTTGTAACTTCCGTCTTTTGCAGCCAATGTATGTGAGCTGACCTAAGTAAAGAGAGAAGTTGAGAATTAAGTGAAGAACGGGGCTTTAGATAGGAAACCATCGCTCATCTCACGATCTCGAGTGTTCCATTGTTCACGTCGAGGGGCGGAAAGAGGCCGGACTTGTCCATAGCGGCGGGGTTTGCCCATTTTTCTAAGCCGTTTTGCGGCTCCTCGGTAGCTTTTCGTCCCGTTTCTCCGACGCTGTTCTGCTTCTGAGACGAGAAGGGTTTGTCGTGGAAAATTCGAGGATGAAGTTTATCGTGAACAGTGCCTTCAAACTGAGGCCTTTTAAAGACAAATTTTGATGTTTTTGATGTCTTTACACGTCTGATGTAGGAGGACTAGTCACTGTCTGACACCTGAGTTTTGTATTCAACTCAGCAACCTTGTAATATCTCCTTATTTCGAGAGATCCTCGCAATCAAACGTGTGTATTCAGAAAGCCTTAATTGCAGAGAGTTGATGACGTAACAAAAGGCAAAAAGAATAAATTAACCTAAGCAGGATAAGGTGCTAAACCATTTACCAGCGTATTCGTCCTCTGCAATTCAGACAAGCTATGTAGGAGGACTAGTCAATGAGAACTCTCCAATGACATTTTGAGCCATCACAATCATTCAAGATGAACTTATTGTCGTCGAAGGAGATGGCATTACACACGATTTGGCAAACGGCGCTTAGCTGCGTGGAGCACTCACTTCCCCTATTTCGTGATCACGTTTGATAGCGCGGGCTCGAGTCTAGTCGAGCAACTTCGTGAAAATGATCTGAGTTTCATTTCGGAGCCCATAATGTTGTTGTAGTGGCTGATGAAGTAGTGAATACTATTTGCCCAGAGCAGTAATTCGTAATTAGTCGTCAGGGCCGACATCATGTCACTGGGAACTCGTTGAGGAATACTTACATAGCTGGGATTGTTTTCCAAGCTTCATAGGATGCTTGGGCAACCACATACGTTGAACGAATGAGGATCCTCTTCGAACTCAGAACTTTGGTTTGTATCTTATCTCCAGAAAGCCGCGTTGTGATCATCACGCTATCTTGGGTTGTTGTTTCTGCATTTCTACCTTTGTGTTTTCTTAGGAACAACCGCTCTACTTTCATGAAAAAGCAATCATAGCAGCATCACGGCTTCTTCCCATCCAGTGATCGATGATACATTCAGCTGGTCGTCTAGCTAGCTGGAGTTATATTGAAATTGATGTCCGGAATTATGGAAGGAACTAGCAGCGACTTTCCCGCCAGAAGACAGCTGAAGTCCAACGTGAAGGTAGACAAACAGCATCACCGTAATCTAATCTTATAAAACTAAGCGTGAAAGTGGTGAATTCTGGCGATCTTCGTGAGGTGCAAAATACAAACTTTTTTGTGTAACTTAAGGCAAAATGGAGAAGTTGGAGTCACAAAAAGTGACCGATCGTTTTCGTCGTAGCAGAAGACATAAACTGTACCCAATATTCAAAACCTCGATCCAACATATGAGACTCCTATTTCAAAGGTGTTGTAATACTTATGCATCGCAGGCCTAACCTCGTAGGCCTACCTGCGCAAAAGGAAAAAGTTGGATACGGTTTTACGCTACGCTGCCTTTGGGTACAGGTGAACTTCTTGTCCAGAATGCGATTTGGCCCTCAAAAATCTACTAGCTCTGGACTCGGAGTTGTAGACTCGGCTGTGCCTTCCAACGAATTAGGGCTTGTAGTAGAAGGAGCATCACATAGTCCAGTCGTAAGGCCGCGTCACAGTTGGCCAATCGCAATGTATTACATGCGTATTGACAGGGACGGCCACCAGCAGCTGAGAGGTGCTAAAGCTGGTCAAATCGGATGGATTCACATCAGGGATGTGCGGCAAACGATTTTGGAATTTCGGCAAACGGAAATCGACAAAAATTGTCCAAAAATGGCCGGCAAACGGCAATCGGCAATCGACAAACGGCAAAGTAAAAAAATCTGAAAGAAAAACGACACAAAGTAAGTTCTCCCAAAGTACCGGTAAAAATGCCATTTTCTCGTGCACATTTCGTATTTCAATAGCCAGATACTCTGAGAAATATTGCCGCGACTCCTCCGCAACTGCCCCGGGACTCTACCGCGATCCTGGACTGCTCCGCGACTCCCCCGCGATCCTTGAATCTTCCGCGACTCTGCCGCGACTCTTCCGGGACTCCCCCGCGACCTCTTCTTGGATGAAGCTTCCGCGACTCTACCGCGACTCCCCCGCGACTCTACGGCTATGTCGTCGTATCGATTAAACTCCTGGCGTTCACTCCTATCAATTTCCTCTTTAACGCCCAGCGAGCGGTCGCTGTAATGCCTTCTCTCCTGTTGCAATATCCTCTCTGAATCCAACTCATTTATAACAATTTGATTGATTCGACCCACCATTTTTAGGCTATCAGCTGTTAAAGAACTCCTAGCCGTCCATTCACTCCATCACATTATCAGAACCAGTATGCGTCCACGTACATTTTAGCTGAGTAACCTTCGAGCTAAGCTTTCTCATGCACACAATACTTGAAGTTCTGAGTGTTTTCCCTGATCTATTTCATTCATTCCTCTGTTCATTGTCATCACCATAAGTCAAGGTCTAGCAGACCGTTTTTGTGTACATCTAAAGAGCTGTGTCCATCCATCATGGTCACCAACTTTTTTCAAAAAATGTCGAAACTTTTTCCGTCCCGAAATGGATAAATTTTTCTCTACGATTTCTGGAATTGAAATTTTCCACAAATAAATTGAAATTTCATACAATTTTTGTATTTACCAACATTTATACGTAATTGCCTCTTACGGTTTTTTTACAATGTTTCACGCAACTTGGATCTAAAAATCGCAAGAAGACTGGAAACGTAATACAATAAAACGTTTTTTTTTTGAATTCCAGGCTCATAGCTGAGAAATCTGATAATGAACATATCAGCGCAAAACCTCTAAAAACTATTGTTTCTGTGCAGCGTTGCCGCCTTTTCAGCCAATGACTTGCCTTGGAGACAACACGTTAGAGCTTTTCTTGATTAAAGATGGGGCACATAATAGGAATTTGATTGCGTTCTATATCATCAAAAATAACCGTATTTCTCATATATTCATGTACATGCTTTCTGTTAGGTTTTTTTAGTTGAACCTTCTTGGGTCAAGAGCTTAAATATGTTTGGCTTATCGAACCAGGGTGAATGGTAGCGGTGTGCTCGGTCCGTGAGATGTGCCCCCACATTTGGAATCGGTGCGGCGCCCTCCCATCGAGGTTGTGACTTTTAAGGCGCAGAAGACCCTCAGCTATGAATTTTGCGATTTTCAATTGATTGTGTAGTAGACCTCTCTTGTATAACACGTGTCAAGCGCGAGATCTCAATTCCTCGAAACAAGCGAGATATGAGGGACCACGCCTGGCGCGACCCCCTCGGCTCACCACCACGACCACTCCACCTTCTTGAATTTCCAACCGGATAACCGCTCGATGGATGTTTGAATTTCGAGGACATTCTGCGATTTTAGGGATACCATCGTGATCAGCGTGTGATTCACTCCAGGATAAGCATAAGATTCGAAAAATAGTTATTAGGGTGTTCTGTGCCTTAAACCCTTCGTGTGAACCAATTTGAGTGGGGTGCGCAACTTCAGGATAAAATCAATTAGCGGGACTGTAATTAGTTCTCGACTCAGATTTCCAGAGGGTATAATTAACTCCATCGACTCAGAATCTCTCGCACACTCCGCACAACGACTAGATCGCCGCAACGATCTGTGCCTTCTTCTTCTTCTGCAATCTCAAAGTGGTTTTCTGTCATAGGTTGAGGAACTGGTCGGCCTTCACAGGATTCGTCCAAAGGTCCATTGTAGTTAAGGAGGTAGTTCTCCTCGAACACATGAACAAGTGCGCCGTGTCGTGTCCGGGAGCACCACAGTCCGGGCATGCGCCTGGTCGGCTGCTGTCGATCTTGTTGACGTGAGACATGAGCAGAATAGAGTTACCACAGCGCAGCGAGGCAGGAGCACATCTTTCTCGCCTGCCGACTCGAGGCTCGGACTCGCAAACCCGAGGCGGCACTGCTCCCAAGATAGGGTTCACAGCCGCCTTCTCCAGATATCCTCGAACAAGCTGCGCGTGCTCCTTACGCAGAAGACGAAGACTTTCCATGTTGGAGTCGGCCCATCTCTGGGTATCAACTTTACGAGGAGCATCTGCGAACGGCGTCCTAGACCTCTCTCTAATGGGCTTCATGACTCTCTTTGTCGGATGATTCGGCTGTCTCAGAACAATAATATACATCTGCTGTGCCTGGAGTTCACAATGCTTCTTAACCGGCAATATGCAGGCCTCTGCGTCAAGATGTTGTATTGGGGAGCTCCTTGCACAACCGGTAACAATTTTAAGCGCAGTTTTCTGTACACGCTGCAGCTTATTCCAGGAGCTGTCTGACACCAGGTGCTGCCACACTGGTGCCGCATATTCCAGAGCCGGCTGAAGTATCGCTCTGTAGGTTCTCAATATAGTCTCTCGCCTGTTTCCCCATGATATTCCTCCGAGAACTCTCAAGATATTAAGCCTAGCCCTGATGACGGTTTGCTTCTGTTCCGCGTTTTTGTGGAACTTCAGTGACGGATCAAGAATAAGGCCAAGAAGCTTGGGGGATTTTGCTGCTGGCAACAGGTCACCATCCCATTTGACATCTGGGTGGGCACTGTGTTCCTTGGTGTTTGTTGTGAACACTAAAACAGAGGATTTTGCAGCAGAGACTGAGCATCATATTATCGAGGAAGAGCTTCGACTCGGCGAGATAGGCGCTGATCTTGTTAGCGGCTACTTGCAGGTCACGGCCCTGGCACATGATGGTGATGTCGTCGGCATACATAATAATCTTTACATCATTTGGAGGCTCGGGAATATCCTCAAGATACAGGCCGAATAGAGCAGGGGACAACACCCGCCTTGCGGAATACCGGCTGCTATTGGATACGTGATTCTGGAACAGAACCTTAGCCCGGCGGCCTTTCGTGAACGCTGCAATCCATCGCTTCTGCCATGATGGTAGCGACGACTTGAGCAGTTTCTCAGACAGCAGTCCCAAGTTAACAGAGTCAAACGCTTTGCTTAGATCAAGGGCGACGGCCACCGTTCTCAGGGGCTTTTTCATGTTGAACCCATCGACCGCAAAGCTCACGACCTCCAATAGAGCAGTAGTAGCAGAGTGAAGTTTCCTAAACCCATGCTGATGCTGCTGTCGCTCATTTTGATCAGCCAGGTCCGTCACGATCAGCTTTCCAGCTAATTTGGAGACGGGCGATAACAGGCTAATTGGTCGAAAGCCTTTTGCCGTGCTTTGGGACTTGCCTGGCTTTGGCAACGGTATCACATTGGCTGTCTTCCAAGCTTGGGGTAGAAAGCAGGTCCGGTAAGATGTGTTAATGATATCTGCAAGCATCGATGGAAGTTCTGTGGGAAGCATCTTCAGGATGGCTGGGGAGATACCGTCAGGTCCGATAGCCTTCGAATTCCGCATTACTTTGATGGCCTTTTCTACTTTGGTGAGAGTAAAGGCCTCAGAAGCACTGATGAGCGGCAACCGGTTCAGCTCTCTGACCTTGACTCTGTTTTGAACGCCTCGTTTGGTACGTGTGATGAAAAAATTCTTGCCGAGTACGTAAGCAGCTGCTTTCCCTAATATGAAGACGTGCTCCTCGAACTCAATAGCGGAGCTCATCGAGGGAGCTGACTTGCCGGAAATTTTCCTAAATACTTTCCACGTCGTAGTTCCGTCCGGCTTGAAATTCAGCTTTTCAGTGAACTTCTCCCATCACTCCTTCTTGTTCTTATCCAGATCTTTCTTGATCTCATTATCCAGCACAGCAATCTCCGGGTCTAGATGGTCTGCTGCTCTCTTCTCATCTCTGATTCTCATCTTCTGCAGTATTGCCCTGCTGACATTTGGAAAAAAGGTCTTGACACGACCCTCAGGAATTGTTGCTTTATGGCCTTGCGGATGGCACTTGCTAGATGGCGCTCTTTCTGATGCTCATCACCATTCCATGTCGACCGCAGGGCGGATTGCAACATCTCTGAACAGGGTCCAGTCTGCTAGGCCTAAATTTAGATAAGTACGATGACGAAAACCAAAGTAACGGGCAAGAGAGTCAGAGAGATCAATACAGACAGAGACGGCAATGTGATCACTGGAGAGAATTGTGGATGTGGACCACGTGAAAGCATTAGAAAGATTGGATGACACAAGAGAGATATCTGGGCTAGAAGGTCGGCCGTTGGCATTGAGACGAGTCAGCTGGTCATCGTTGAGGATAACCAGGTCACACTCCTCAGCCTATTCTTCGACATCTTTCCCTCTGGCGTCAGAATCAAGAGCAGAACAGAACGTGTGAGCATCGAAGTCACCCGCAAAGACAGTTGAAGAGGAGAGTGAGCCGTCGTGCAACTGCTTAAGGAGGGGTATGTGGTTGTAAGACGGGGACAAGATGTTATAGGAGGAATATAAATGTTGAATAGAGATAAAGGGGTTTTGAGGGGGAAGTGGACAGGAATGTACTCGAGAGTACCGTCCTTTGGAGTATTAGGGATATGATGAGAAGGTAAGGCAGATTGCACAAAAGTAGAAACTACGCCCCCAAGAGCAGACCTTGGCATGTGATAGGCGGTGTATCCCAGAATTTTAGGCTGGGAGTAAGTGGTAGAAGGAGAGAGCTTGGTTTTTGAACCATGATAACATCCTTGTGATGAGAACGTGCGAATAGAGAGAGTTCAGATAACTTGTTGCGAAGGCCGTTGAGATTAATGTGAACAATGGAGAGGGGGCGGTTGGTAATTGAGGAATCAGAGTTGCTGGGGGCAGAGCATAGAACACAACGAAAGGATGCGTCATGATGCCTCACAGAACTGAGTCACGAACAGGAGATATGCACCCACCTTTGGCATCCGAAACACTGGACACTTGTTGTATGCCAGGTAACATCCTTGCTGCAGGTCGTACATGGATACCTCTGCGCTGGACCTGGATTCCTATCGACGCCGGCCCTTTGTAATAAAATTCTCAGGAGAGCTGCGGCCGACCAGCACCTCTCCCATGACAAAAACCCTCTTCTTGGAGGGGTTGACGTCGGTTTGCACGTAGGCGGTCTTCTTTCGTCCACACTGCCACGGCACGAACGTACGACATCTCATCTGTGCTTTCATATCCCACATAGAGGAGGGTGAGTAGAGCCATTGGCATTGATTGGAATGGCACGCTCCTAATCGCTCAGCGATAGGCAAAGATACGGGCAAAGAAAAAACTTTGCGACGCGAATTCTTTTTTCAAATGCATCCAGGACGCTTCTAAACAGGCACTCCCGGCTGTACAGCCTGAAAAGCGGAAACATCATCTACTCAGAGTTCGCGCAAGAATTTTAATCTGATGAATGGACGGGGCTGCGACGGTAGATCACTCCGCGCGAATCGAAACCCCATTCTCCAGTGAGGCCGCCAACCCCGCACGTTCAGCCGCCTGGTCCATGTGTCAGACTTAATCGAAAACGGAAACCATACAACGAGGTGAGTGCTCTCCGAACGGCAGGAAACTTTGTGGAGGAAAAGCGTCTGAGGAGGAGGTTGCGTCCGCAGCTTCAGTGCGGTGGCGAACGAGAGTGGACGTGTAGAGCTGTGGAGCTGGAGATGGCTTGGGAGGAGAAGAATTGAAAAAAGCCTACTCGTTGTAGCGACAGTACAGCGGCAAGATGAAGAGATGTTCGCCTATACTGAATACTGCGAACGGAGTCGCAGTTGGCGATGAGACGCTGCCATTATAAAAGGATAACTTCAGTTCACTACTGATTTGTCCAGCTCCATCAGTACCTGAGCTCCCGCATGCTCAGAGAGCACATTATGATGTCAGTGAGGAACCGCCGACTGAGGCTGAGGTTTTGAATTGTGTCCGGAAAATAAAGAATGGAAAGGCAGGTGGAGATGACAACATCACTGCTGAATTGTTGAAAGCTCTCCCTCCGTCTGGGATTCGTGAAATGACAAACACTATCCGTACCATATGGATCAGCGAAAGATACCCGATTCGTAGAGACACGCGATCATCGTACCTCTTCACAAGAACTTATCCGTCATGGACCCCAAGAACGACAGGGGGATTTCTCCACTGCGTGTCATGTACAGAGTTTTGGAACGTATCGTTCTCGAGCGGCTCATCGAACATCGTGAGGAAACAACCAGAGAGGAGCAAGCCAGTTTCCGACCTGGACGATCGACCATCGACCAAGTGTTCGTCGTGAGAAGAGTAATTGAATCGTGGCAGCGGTATTCGAAACCATTACAGCTCGCTTTCTTGGACTTTGAAGCCGCATTCGACTCTCCCCATCGTAATCGATTGTTCAACGCTCTGCGAGCGATGAAGTCCTGGAATAGTACGTTCGACTAATCGAGGACATGCACAAAGGAACACCAGCAGCAATTCGTACACCTGTCGGGTTCACGTTGGCTTTTGAGGTGAAAAAGGAGTAATGCAAGGAGTTGTAGCGGGACCTTTTCTATTCAACTTCGCTGTTGATGACATCATGCGTAGAGTTGCAGAACAGTTTCCTGCGGACGTGATACTAACACCATGAGGACGCGCCCTTGTCGACCTGGGGTACGCTGACGACATAGTGTTTGTTATTCGCTGAAAACAACGCAAAACTGGTAAGGATTGTGAACCTCGTTTCGAAGCATGGCGCAGGGACTTCGACTTCCTTCCCACAAATGCAAGCAAATTTGGGTCTCTCAGAGGCCATCAGCGGGAGTTTGTGTGGACGGACAACGTATCGAACTGGTGGATGATTTTTGCTACATATTTGGGCTGTTTGCTGAAGAACCATGGTGCAGCAGATACTTAACAGCGATGTTTGAAAGCTACGTCTGCATTCCATTCTCTTACCAAGTGTTTGTGGTCTACCCCATCGCGAAGGAAGTCAAGTTGCGCGTCTACCTATCCGCTATTCGCCCTATCATGCTGTACGGTTCGGAGACGTGGGCAGCACCGAAGACGCAGATGGAAAGGTTGGATTGCACGGAAAGGAAGCTGTTTAGACGTTTGCTTGGATATTTCTGGCCGCAGAAGTGCCACAACGAAGACCTCTACAACGAAATCGACGCCTTACATCAACGCTTGACACGAGAGAGGTGCCAATATCTCCCAACGCCAACTCAAGCGGCAACGGAAGGTCGTCTTCGTTTGTTCGCGCATAATTTAAGGAGACCGCCAGATTGCCAGGACGGCACGTTTCGGTAAAGATGAGGAATGATCGCGTCAGGCGAAAACCAACCGGCCTACACAAAGCACCGAAAACTAGAACACGTTTATCGTCTGCACTGACTCTATGTTATCCCTGTAGTCGAACGAGTCGTGAGCCACAACTTTACCGCGGTTCTACCACGATACTGTGCTGCTCGATGCCTGCGGACCCAGTGGGGAGAAGTCGCGGGTTGGTTGCGGCGGAGTCCAGGGTTTGAGAAGCGGCTCTCATTTAGACCTCTTGTTGGGAGTAGATTTGCCGCCGTTTCTCGCAGATGACCACCTACCACAATCGCAGCGAACGCTGGCGTGATGGGTCGATTGCGAGAAAATGGGCGACAATTACACTGCCAACAACAGGTCTAAATGAGAGCCGCTTGCTAAGCCCTAGACTTCCAGCGACAACCCCGCATCATCTCCGCGTCTCCCCCGCGTTCTCCCCGCGTCTCCTCCGCGTCTTTCTCGTATCTCCTCCGCGACTGCCCCGCATCTCACCCGTGTCTCCTCCGCGACTGCCCCGCGACTCCTCCGGCTCGGCGCCGGCAGGCACCGAGCCGGAGGAGTCGCGGGGGAGTCGCGGCAAAATTTCTCAGAGTAAGGAATGGTTGCTCGATAATACCACAACGAGTTGAACCTTTTCGATTGGTACAATACCTGATATAGAAAACAGCACCGGAAACAGCATTTTATTACTCTGGTAATAGGAATGTTGTGATGGAAGATTAGTGATTTTTCGAGGTTCTCCAATGTGAACTTTTTTCGGAATATGTAGTAGTCATTCATTTGCTTCGTGTTTCGAATTCATCGCACAAAATTTAGAGTATCGCGCGATTCAAGTTATGAGGGTGAGGACTAGAAATTTATTCAAAGAAACAAAGGGCTCAATGAGGACCTACTTTAGGTGAATATTTTCTAACTGGCGTGGCAGCATTGCCGCTTCTCTGGTGGAAATAGCTGCTGCGGCTCAGCGATTAAAGGAAGTGTTCACGAAGAAAAAATTGCACGTTTTTTGGCTGAAACGTAAGCTTTGGGTCCCTCTAAGAAGATTAAGAACGGAAGTGCGACGAAAAACGGCCGGTAAGTGGGTGAAAATCTCGTGGGCTAGCCAACCCATTAGGCCACTCCGCCCACGTCCTATAACAGTTTCCCTGAATTCATGGTTAAATGAGCGATGGTTTCCGATCAAAAGCCCCGTTCTTCCATTCATTCTCAACGTCTCTCTTTACTCAGGTCAACTCGCACACGTGGACTGCAAAAAACGGGAGTTACAAGCCTCGGACAACTCGTCCACAATGCTTCCCTAGCTGAATTTTGAGGGGCCATAACTCTGTTTCCAGGGGGTCTTGTACGATTCCAGGGACATCATTGAAATCAGCATGGGACCGTTTTCAAGAAAGGCGGAAAAACAGAAGAACGACTTTCATCGTGAACACTGCCTTTAAAGGCAGTGTTCACGATAATCTTCGATTTTGAGATTAATCGTTAAATCGATTATTTGGCCTCCGAGTAGAACAGAAATGACGAAGAAATCGAGAAAAACGCCCTAAAGGAGCACCAAATCCCTTACTCTCACCCCACCTTTTTACTCTCACTGGAGCTGTTCGTTGTGACAATGAAATCTTTTGTGGGCCCGTTTTTTTGCAATTTGCTACTCTCTGTCGCTCTGTTCTTTCCCTCGGACCCTAACTAATACTGTTATGCCTGAGATATTTTTCCATTTTTGATTAGCCCCATTCTTCACCGGTGACAACCACCGTGAACATGTTCATCCAATCGGACAACTAGTCCAGGCCATTGAATAATGTCACTGAAACAAGACGTTTTAGTGCGTTTCTCGTCATTGCTTGGTAATTTTAGTAACACTTGGTTGCCAACGCATTGTTTTGAGTGGAAAACTCGGGAACGAAAATCATCGTGAACACTGCCTTTAAAGGACACCGGCTCCTACAGGCACCACATCTGCTTTGCGAAGGAGCCGCTGCGGATCGATGGCTGCGCTTCAACAAAATAGGACCGACAAACTCATATGAAATTAATTATGATTCATTGTACAAATGGGCGGGGCTTACGTACAAAAATGCGCACCAACGGTTGTTAGATCTCCTGTCTGATAGGGAAAGCGGATATCCCTGTTACTGCGGCAAAGGAGATACGAGACGTGGGTAATCAAACCTGGGTGATTGAACAGGCTACACTGCACAGAACAGTGCATCGTAGTCGACGCAGGCTCGCTTATGTATCCTCGCGGGCCCATGCGGCTGTAACACGGAACCGCTGCTGTACTATCGAAGCAATGTCGTGGCGTTGTTGAGGCTCAAGGCACTGCAACAGAATCGTATCGACGCAATGATGAGCCGATGCGGTACTACCGCGGAATTTCCGAAGCACAGTTCAGGATGGCGTTATTTCCCGGGCACATCGCATCTTTACATTGATGTACTCAAGGTCTTACACCGCGGAACAGCGATGAACCAAGCCCCGCGGGACGATTGCGAGATTCTGCCAGCCTCCACCCCTGATCGTACCGCATCCTATCATGCATGCGCTCTAGGTGTTTTACCGGACCGGGTGTTGCGTATGAGATCAACGCAAAGCTATAAGGTATTTGCCCGTGCCGTATTTTGCGCTGCTTTACAAATCGGCACATCATGAGAACGCGGACCCGTGGGAAACGATCACGGTACGAGCTCGAGAATGTCAACGGATGGATCGAATGGGTAACTATCGCGAAACGGACGCGGATCGCGAAACGAGGGGACGAACACGGTACCATCGCGGGAGGATCACGGTACTAGAGCGAAAGATTCTCTCAGAGGAAGTGCATCAGCCCACAAGCTGCCAGTGAAGTCCAACATCCTCTACACGACTCTTTGAAAAATATCTGGAAGAAATTGAGCCATTCAGCGTTTCTCCTGAACCCTTTTCGCCCTGTCCTGAAAATGTTCAGGGTGTTAATTCGTGTCCCAATGAGCGTTAATTGCTCACGTCTCAACAAGGAGGGGGTTGGGGAATTCGGTATTCTTCCAGACAAGAGAACCCACATGCGCTCTAATCGCTGCGTTTGCTATCCATTGAGCACGTTTTGCCGAATTTTGTCGAAAAATGAGAGGAAAAACGGCAAACGACAATCGACAAAAATCGTCCGAAAACGGCCGGCAAACGGCAATCGGCAACCGGCAAACGGCAATTGCCGCACATCCCTGATTCACATACGCAATTCGTAAGATGTAGATGCCTGTCGACCGGTTTGAAATCCTTGATTGTACCCGTTTGGAAACATCTTCATTGAAAAGTCGTTCTAATGTTGCTTAGACCTCAGACCGCCAAACGAAGGATTTTGAAAATTCAACCTGCACAAAAATTTTGATTCTTCTTTCTTTTTTCTCGCATTTCATGAGGAAAACAGATTGCTCCTCCGACACTTGTACGTACATTTACTATTTGAAGCTTTTCCACGTGCGATGTTTTATAGAAACGATCGCGTTAATGATCTTTTTTTTGAAAAACAAGGCGATTCTAGGAAACTTAGGCCAGAAAAGCACGTAATTGGGCAGCAATTTGAGCTGTGAATATGGGAGTCTCTTCAGATTTCAGATGGAACATCGTTCAAAGAACAACACTGATACTGAACAAACGATTATTAAAAGGTATTGACTGCTAAACCAGTTCCTTTCTTCTTTGAATCACACGGGAAAGCCTATAGGCGTGGATATGTTTAATAAAAGGCGGTGTTCACGATGAATATCGCACTCGAGTTCGACCCAAAAATGGGATTGTTTGGTCGTGAGGTAACCAATAGTGAAGAAACAGGGAAGAAAAAAGTCCAGAATAAGTCAAAATAGCGGTTTCTAAATTCAGGGCGTAGACAAGAATCATGGGCCCTGCTGATCTCGGCAAGCGCGCGCTAATCGCGAAATCTGCGCAAATCGATAATGCTAACTGCGGCAGAGTTGCTTGGCGATTTGCCATCGAAACGTGTGCGGCGCCACAAGCTCGTCCGATTGGGGGCGGTTCGGGATAGGTAGGCTCACCGGGGGAGCTTTCAAAGCCGTTTGTATCGATTTCTGGCCCGTTTTCGCTGCTTTTTTCGACCTCATCCTCTACAGCACCTGCCAACTTAGTATTTCACACCGAGACCTCGAGATCGAGATTTATCGTGAACACTGCTTTTAATGAGTAAATGCATATGTGCGCAGACCCTTGTGTCCACCTTAGATTTCTCATTTTACCAAACTTTGTCTAGTTTCTTCCTGCGTTCAGCTTGGAGAATGCTTGTCGCACTTCGGATTCCAGAAAACCCAAGTTCACAGCATATTGCTGACCTCTCGAGTTGTACGAGCGTGCTGTTCATCACTGACAAACTTCATGACCTGTGCAAGTGAAGGCTCGAAGGGGTGCGATTACTAAAACTGGAAGACGTCGTACACGCGAAAAACCATGCTCAATTTTTTCATGTTTCAAAGGGGGGTATTGTTATATTGGTTTATAAGGTTTTTAGAGCTAGTCATTAAATGCGGCAGGCGGACTTTGGACCCCCTGGGAGGCTCTCGTAGTTTCATGAATACAACCACAGAGATAAAAGAAGGTGGCAGAGGTGTTTGGATTCCCGGGGCCGGATTCATCAACTATTAAACCATGGTTTAATGGTGACCGCAATGGCGAGAGAGTGGCATAGATAATTAAGGAGTGCAGAGAATTCGGGGTAAAATATACCCTGATACCGCCGTTTCATCGTTGATGAATCCGGCCCCCGCTTGCAAGCAAATCGTTCATTTTAGGGTTGTGGCGGACAAATTTTCATAGATGACTGGTGAAATTTGACCGCATGCTCCGCATTAGACCTCCAATGTCCTCAGAATAGTGTATTTAAACTCAGCTCATCAAGCTCTGTCGTTGGGCCAACTAGGGCCAGCCAAGGGAATGAAGGTAAAAAATAGTTAGTAGTTTCCACTGAGTACGACGCCTTTAATGAGGTGCGTAACTTATTGTTTGTTGTATGCGTGGCAGCCAACCAAATCACAGAGCGTGCTACATCACTCATGATTAGCTAAAAACAATGAAGCAATAGAATATAAAGTAGTGAGCTGCATCCCCTAGTTTTTGATCCTGAGCGGAAATAGGACAAAAAATGGCATTGGAGAAAAATAGACGGAGATTACCAGATGTCGTTGCGACAACGTTATCAGGTTTTCACAGAGCTTTCAATAACGTTTGTTGGCCAGACTGATTACACTATGTAACAAATTTCAACTTTTTTTGTGTTCCTGGGTTGGAATTGTGTTTTCCCAACTCGTTAGGTCTAGAACAGACAGGAAATCGCTGCTATTCCAGGTAAACTTCGCTTTTGTAACTAGGACAATGAAATTTGGAAAATCGCGTATTTACGTAAGACTATTTTTGTTCCTAGCTTCTAAGTGTTATATTTCAATTGTTTATGTCTAATTTATGTGAAAAATGACTTCATTTGGCACAAACTTTGCTTACACGACGACAGAACGAAGAAAACTAATTTTTTTTTGTGAAATTAGAAAGATTTTTATTCATTGTCGGCACTATGATCCGGTAAAAACAAAAAATGCCCAAGGAATAGACAAACACAGTCGGTGTCGTGACTTTCGTCCGACTTGTTCCTTGCTGACGTCATCCTCAACGCAGGGGCGGCAGAGTGCATAGACACCGGGGCCTGGCGGCGTGCCAGTACGGTCAGGAACATTCTAGAGCAGGCAGAGACGCAGAGGGCGCAGGCGACCAGAGCCCCGCCCATCGATTACCATCATTCGTCTCGTCGTGGTGCGCGTCCGCCGGCTGCTCCGTCAACACCAAAGCAGTCGAGTCCGAGCTCTCCTGCTCCCGATGGATCGTCATCAGCCCAGCGAGCCGTAGCTCGCTGGCCAAGCAGTATGGCCGCAGTCAACATCCGGCCGGAGCCCGAAGTCATCAGGTGGGCTAATTCCGTACTGCCTAGGAAGCAGACGCCCGAAGGGAGGGACATGGCGCAGGGGGCCGTTGCCTCTGCCCCGCAGTCCCGGTGCCGTGACACTCGTCCCACCGAAGTGACGCGGAGGAAACGCAGCGGTCCGGAGGCACCACTTAGGCCGACCCCTAGTTACTGGGAGGAGAATCCGCACTTGACCCGTAGGCACGTTGTAAATAAGAGAGGTTAAACGCATCCTACTATCTGGTGTTCTGTTGTGTTGCAAGATACAGACAACGTGGCGGTAATATCCGCAGGCTACGGCCTTATTCAGTGCAGTCGACAGCCCGTGTGTATTTTGTGTTATGTTCGCTTTGGAGTCGCGAATTAGGGCGCCGAGGTCGACAAGATGTATTTGTGACGTAAACACTGATGAGTATTATGTGGTATATATGTGTCAGCTCAAACAGGGCTTGGGCCTTTGTGTGTACGTACTGTACCCGCAGTGGCAGTGTAGGTATGGAGCGAGCATAGCGTGCAGAGTCCTGTCGCAGGTGTCCCCCAGACCGTGACGGGCGGGTCTGTCACCCACACCGCCGATGCAAGGAGCTTGGCGGACCCGCAAGTCGCGACATGGTGCATCTAGCTGGGTTTGGTCGTGGGGAAACCCACGGCTGGCCTTAGTGATCGAACCCTGCACGCTTCGCGCAAATGCGAGAAGGTCCCATTATTTTGTGTGTTTACCTGTTTGACCGTTTGTTTCAGGCTGATCTGTGAACCAGCCGTCATGGAGTGGTCTACGAAGGAGGTTCGACTGGGAGTAGAGCACTTACCACCCTAGTGCCGTCGTCGCTAACCCCTGTTGCCTGCAGGCAGCAGCCCGGCAGGGGACATGGTTGCGACATTGCGGCGGCGGTCACTGCCATGGCATAGGGAACGGGAGTAGAAACCCCTCGAGGACTGTGTGTTGATTGTCAGTTGGTGTCCTCCCACCGGCGCGGCCGTGTCGGGGTGCCGGGGGATCCATAGGCCCTACTCGCAGCTTCGCATGGAAATCGGCCGCATCACTCGGTCCGCAAGTGCTTCATGATCCTGTAATAACTCCAGTCTTGTTAACACTCGGTCTATATTAATCTCTCTGTTCACATATCTTCCATCACAATATGCGCCACAACATCACACCATCAACCCCCTCTATCACACATTTACACTCATGTCCCTCGTAATATCTCATAAATTTCGCATTTGTCTGTCTATTTGCTGAATAGGCCATCCTCGTTTATTGCCGCATAGGTCGCCGTCGGGAGCTCTCGGCCAAGGGCTACCCTCGGCATGGATTTGTACATAACAGTATTTTTCAGATTTGGGAATTCGCAGTTTGACCAACTGCACAGTTGCCTACAATGTCAACAGTCAGTGCGTGTAAAGCCAACCTCCCCAAAGCGCTTACAGCGCTTCAGGTCGCTAGAGGTAAGGTAGGTCAAGATCTCCTACAGCCTTTGGTTGCTTCTCAGTGTACTATTGACACGCGCCAGCTCCTTGACGCACGTCTCGGAGCCCTTCGGTCGCATATGTCAGAGATAGGAACTTGTCTGCATTCCATCTTGGAGCGTCAGCAAGCTTTCCGCAGTTTTCTAGGCAATAATCCTACTTCAGGTGATGCTCAAGATCAATACGTCGCCTACATGAAGGAAAATAACGTCGAAGCGATCTTAAACGACGCAGAAAACCTGCTAGTTACGCTTGACAGCAGCAAGTCGGACACGGAGATGCAGCTAGAACGTATCGCAACTCTCATCGTCTCCGCTCCTACTCGTGACGAAGCCAGTAGCTCGACTACGGAGCAAACCGCAAACGCAACCCACACGAGCGCATTGATTCCGGTCGTCAGACCGTCAGTCCAATCGCAAAATCCACCACCGGCACCTTTTGGACATAATATCACCCCAGGGGACAGGATTTCGAGCAGGCCCATGCCTGCTAACGCGCCAGTTGAACCAGCCATTCAGCTGGGGAAACTGACGTTGGAGCCCTTCCACAGGGATATCAATAAATTTCGCCGGTTCTGGACTGCCTTTGAACTCACCATTCATGACAACGGTCTTTATAACGCAGCTCCATCCGAGAGAGCCATGATGGACAAATTCGAACTGCTACAGCTCGAACATCGAACAACAAGTCGCTAAAGCGATCTACAGCACACCTGTATCCGTTGGAAATACGCTCGTCTACTGAACCTCTCGAGGTTCAACGTCAGGCTACGATAGAACTACAGCCTCCTCGCGTTCAACCACGGAGACGTGCAAAAACATCGCACAGATTCATCAGGTGTACTTAGATATGCCTTAAAACGCACTGCTTTAACCTCTTCTGGCTCGTTCTAGCCAAAAAACCGCAGTTTCCAGTGTTTTTATATCATTCCAGGTCGACACGTGAGTTAACGTGCTCCAACGCAACGTGGCAGACGCGTCGCGGTCGTATTTTGTCCGCGCGCGGCCACGCCGATCGAGCGGTAGCCGCCTCATTTCGAAATCTTCGGCGCCCCTCGTGGTCGATTCTGGATTCGCTGGTCAGCTGTTGGTTATTTGCAGGACTGTTTACTCGGATTGGACGCACAACCCTATTCTACTGGTAGTCAGGTACCCCGCTTTCAATTTTGATCTATTTTGCTGTGTGTGCCGCGCATATTTTGATTTTGCGTTTACTCGCGCTTTATTTTTGGATTTGACTCGCACTTCTCGTTTCTTGCCAAAATCACATTTTCTGATTTTCGCTTCTTATGTGATTTGGCTCCTCACCCCGCATCTCTCACAGTGGATGACCCCATCATCCTTATTGCCCGCATTTTTTCATCTATCAGGTGTACTCCTCGCATCCCGCTGGAGTTACGCTCCTATTCTATACATCTAGTTTCTAGTTAATACCCTTTTTTGACCCTCATGCGCCCACTGTGATCTACCGCACACACACGACCCTCCTACCGCACGCAAACCTGACTTTCCTTAACAATCACCCTTTCACCCCAAATTTTCTATTGTAGTTTAATTCACACTTTTTGTTTAAATTTTTTCGTTTTCCAGCGCAGAGAATCCCTTTGATGCAGGGGAACCTCTGCCCAAATTTTTTCAAAAATCCCAAAACTTGTAAAATTTTCAAATTTTTCCTCTTCCCTCATGCATCATTTCGCAATTTTCGTTAATTATTTTTTGTTTTCAGCGCAGACAAACCCTCAAATACGGCGGAACCCCTGCGCAAATTTTTCTAAAAATCTAAAAATTTATACATTTTTTTTCAACACATTCAACAAACAACTTTTCATAATCTTTATTCAACACAAACAACAGTAGTATCTTCTCATCATAGCAGCTTAAAAAACATCCGCACCTCACTGGTGCACTCACCTCTCCCATCATTATCAACATATTTGCGTGCACGTTTCGCGCATTCATCGTCATTCACGCTTATTCTTCTGTTGGTTTACCACGTTACCGCACTCGTTTCTTTTCAGAAAACTTGTGTACCGTGCCCTGAACCAGCACACAGCGTTCACGATGAACAACGATCAATATATGTCCAACTCGCAGCCACCGCCATCGGCTACACCGGAGACGTCGCATCAATTTACGATTGCGCAGCAGTTACACCAGCTTCTGCAAAATGCTCCGCAGGTACAGACACCGCTGCTTCAGCAGCTCGCAGCTGAGCTTTCAGCGGCCAACGCAGTTCTTCAGCCAACCATCGCTAGCGCACATGCCATCTCTTCCGCTAGCACCGCATCGCTGGGACCTGCTCTTCAGGCCAATATTGCTCACTATCCACCGCCTGTTACCTTCGCAGAGTTATTGCCGTCTCTGAGGGACACCAACACCCTATGCAGAAACGTGCAAGCTTATCTCAAGGACCTGCGAAATATGGAAAGCACTCCGCAGGGCACTCAAGCCTTCGAGTTGCTCACAACCATACGCAGTCACCTTGACAATCTCTACGAAAAGCGCAATTCGGTTCTGCTCAACATCGCAATGACTCTCATTACGGATCAACAGCCGAGAGTCGAACGAGCGTTGAAAGCGCATGGGCTTACCATCGGCGACATTCAAAACGCACTGATCACAACCACAGACCTGATCGCCGCCGCATCAAATAACATCCCGGTGCTACAGGAAGCGGTTCGTGAACATTTTCGCACTGTCGTCGCTCAGCAGCAGCATTCTATCAACGCTGCATCGGCTCCAACGTTCAAAACTAAGAGCAAACCAACCGCATATTTTTCAGGCAAGCGCAGTGCTTCTCCAGCACGTTCTGTCGAGTCTCAGGACCGCCGTCCGTCTACTTCGGGCCCGGTCTTCTTGACTCCGGCACCCAAACTATTCGCACGTTCCAATTCCCCAGCGCAGCCGTTTCAGCCTGTACCGCAGGCAGCTCCTGTCGTGCCCCCCCCCAGCCTGGGCCTCAGCCCATTTTTCCTGATCGTCCCGCCGGCTGGCAACCGGCCCCGGTCAAGGAAAACCCGGAGGGATCGCACACACGCTGCTTCTTCTGTCACGACAGACACTTCTCGACAGGCTGTCAAAACTATCCGCGTCTGGTCGAACGCGTTATGGTCCACGCACGCAGAGGTGGTTGTTTCATCTGTGGTGGTAAGCACGGCGAAAGCGCATGTGAGTCCGTACGCAAGTGCAAAGCTTGCCGCTCGGATCGCCACCATACCGCCTTCTGTGCCTTCAACAACCATCCCAACGCGATCACCGAACTGGAGAATTGGTCACATGGCGACTTGCTGGATGAAGGACGTAGGATTGCGGGAGAAGTGAGACACAAGCTCGCTATGGCGAGACTTAGGTCTCAAAAGTAAGTTTAATTGTTAAATAGTTACTAAGTTCTAACACATTCGCACTTTTCATTTCTCACCCTCGCATGAATCGATTTTCGTGTTAGTAACTTTCGCATCTTTCGGCCTTTTTATTGTCTTTCTTAAAAAGACACCAAGATCGACTCGCAGAGGACTTTTTAAAAAAAACAGCTGTTATAGTCAGGGTAGGGCCTCATGCCCACCTCCTATATATCCACGTATGCTACCTTATATCGCACTCACGGGTTTTTCATGATCTTCGCACTTCCGGTAATTAAGCATACGGTGGAAGCAGTACGTGTACTACGCATTGTCTGGTCTTACAGTCGCAGCGCCGTGTTTTTAGAGACACGTGCTGCCAACTGTTTTACGCGCATTGACAGGTCTTTCGGGCCAAGCGGAGGGAGGCCGCTTTCCTTTTATTTTCCTTTTAGCTTGACCCAGGGTTCAGTTACAGCTTTCGGGCTAGTGCCTTGTCCCTCTTTTGGGTCTCGTGTCACTGGCGAGGTTCTTCCTCCCCCTCGCGCAAAGTACTAGTCTATGACCTCGTGCACTTACGCACTGCCCAGTGGTTTAAGCCCACAACTTTTGTTGATGGTGAGGTGGTGGTGTTGTGGTGTTTCGTGGTCATCGTCAAAAGAAGAACTGTGCCTTTTCCATCTTCGGCACCCGTCATGTACTTTGTTTGCTCGACCGATAAGAGCACAGTGATATCGTGTAAATAATCTGTATATATATATTTGTTGAAAATCGGAGAGCGTTTTCTCTCATAGGTGACTCGTAGGTCGTAGGGCCCTGGTCATGTATAGGTCAACGTCTACAACATCGACCTCTCGGATCTCCTCTCCTTCCATTGGTTTCACAGCGCACTGGACAAGCCGTCTCAGTCGTCATCAACATCGAGCGCTGATAGGCCCATGCGATCGTCGGTACCCCCTAGGTGGTGTTTGTATTATTGCTTCCCCGTGGTGTCTCCGTATACCTTGAGGCGCGCGCAGGTTCAGTCCTTTTCTGGGCCCCCAGTGTCGTGACTTTCGTCCGACTTGTTCCTTGCTGACGTCATCCTCAACGCAGGGGCGGCAGAGTGCATAGACACCGGGGCCTGGCGGCGTGCCAGTACGGTCAGGAACATTCTAGAGCAGGCAGAGACGCAGAGGGCGCAGGCGACCAGAGCCCCGCCCATCGATTACCATCATTCGTCTCGTCGTGGTGCGCGTTCGCCGGCTGCTCCGTCAACACCAAAGCAGTCGAGTCCGAGCTCTCCTGCTCCCGATGGATCGTCATCAGCCCAGCGAGCCGTAGCTCGCTGGCCAAGCAGTATGGCCGCAGTCAACATCCGGCCGGAGCCCGAAGTCATCAGGTGGGCTGATTCCGTACTGCCTAGGAAGCAGACGCCCGAAGGGAGGGCAATGGCGCAGGGGGCCGTTGCCTCTGCCCCGCAGTCCCGGTGCCGTGACACTCGTCCCACCGAAGTGACGCGGAGGAAACGCAGCGGTCCGGAGGCACCACTTAGGCCGACCCCTAGTTACTGGGAGGAGAATCCGCACTTGACCCGTAGGCACGTTGTAAATAAGAGAGGGCAAACGCATCCTACTATCTGCTGTTCTGTTGTGTTGCAAGATACAGACAACGTGGCGGTAATATCCGCAGGCTACGGCCTTATTCAGTGCAGTCGACAGCCCGTGTGTATTTTGTGTTATGTTCGCTTTGGAGTCGCGAACCAGGGCGCCGAGGTCGACAAGATGTATTTGTGACGTAAACACTGATGAGTATTATGTGGTATATATGTGTCAGCTCAAACAGGGCTTGGGCCTTTGTGTGTACGTACTGTACCCGCAGTGGCAGTGTAGGTATGGAGCGAGCATAGCGTGCAGAGTCCTGTCGCAGGTGTCCCCCAGACCGTGACGGGCGGGTCTGTCACCCACACCGCCGATGCAAGGAGCTTGGCGGACCCGCACGTCGCGACAGTCGGGAACCACTCAACAAGGTTCAGAAATGTGTAGATTTTCTAGATTTACGATTGTACTGTGGATCACTCTCTCGAAGTTGCACCCAAATGTAGTCCCTATCATGGTTTCGTTATACTATCATTGATAACGACGTTCAAAGTCCAATATATCTTGATGAAAGGGCTTGCATTGCTCGTTAAGTTTGTCAAGATGCGAATCAATGATTTTTCCTTCAGAGACATTCTGCATCCCATTTAGGCGTAAGTCTTTATGAGAGTGCACCAACTCCACATAGCTTTCAGCTTTGTGAACACCTAGGAAGCCGTGAACAACTGCAGCGGAAGTGCTCCGAGCCGCTCTCTCCATCCTGTTCAACAGCTTTGCGAAATCCTCACATTTTATGATCCTCTTGATCTGTGGTTCAACGAATATACCAGCCCTGACCTTGGCCTCGTACAGAGTCGTTATCCAGGACAGTAAAACGAAACATGATGGGGGACTACATTTGGGTGCAACTTCGAGAAAGTGATTCACAATACAATCGTAAGTCTAGAAAATCTACACATTTCTGAACCTTGTTGAGTCCTTTCCGACTGTGTTTGTCTAATCCGTGCGAATTTTTTGTTTTACATGTTCATAATGTCGAAAATGAGTAAAAATCTTTCTATTTGCACAAAAAAACGGGTTATCTTCGTGCTGTAGTGTAGGCGAAGTTTTTTCTCAATGAAGTCATTTTTTCACATGCTTTGGACATAAGCAATTGAATGATGACACTTAGAAGCCAGGAACAGAAATCGTGTTACATAAAAAATAGTTAGTAGTTTCCACTGAGTACGACGCCTTTAATGAGGTGCGTAACTTATTGTTTGTTGTATGCATGGCAGCCAACCAAATCACAGAGCGTGCTACATCGCTCATGATTAGCTAAAAACAATGAAGCAATAGAATATAAAGTAGTGTTTTTGATCCTGAGCGGAAATAGGACAAAAATGGCATTGGAGAAAAAACGACGGAGATTACCAGATGTCGTTGCGACAACGTTATCAGGTTTTCACAGAGCACTCGATAACATTTGTTTGCCAGACTGATTATCAAGCGGAAATGATTCCCTCCGCTATGGGCGAAAAAGCAGCACAAAAGTCAGCTAAAACTGATTGAGAGATGTTGTTTTCAGCATGAAAAGGATAGAATGCGTAATAACTGAGCGAGGATAGACAGATTTAGCAACAACCAGCGCATAATCGATGTGCCAATATAGAAGTTTGAGATCGGGATTCTATTCATCCAGAATGGAGCTCTCCAATGCGCTTTTCAACCAAAGCATATGAAAACACCAAGCAGCGGTTAACCATACGCATAAATATCCGGACCGTGTCTCACAGAAAAATCTGATTTATCATATATACTCTCTAACAAGGGGACTTTAGTAAGCTTCCTCTTGCCCGTACAGGAACTCGTGCAGTACAGTCGATTTTGTGCCTTTTATGTCAACGCACTGCAGTCAATTTTTCTGAGTCTGATCAGCTCTTTCAGTGTGCAACATGTTCTCTGAATCGCATGAAGTGAGGATAGTATGTTTGTAAAGCAGCAAATACGTGCTTCAGCAAAGAAAACGCTCAGTCATGAAAAAAATCGATGTATTCGTCACTTGCGTATATCAACGAGTCAGTTGAATGGAACAATGAAAAAGCAGAGTCATGTAACTATACAAAACACTCTCGAGAATCGAAAAGTGCTCATGAGTGTAGCCTTTCTAGTTACAGGCTATAAAACGGCCAATTTCACATGGTTCCCACGCGTGCTGGTGCAGAGCGGAGGTTAGAGACAGTGAGAGAGCGGAGGGCAATCGGAGGCTGAGGCGTCGCGGCGCCGCTCGCGCCTCGAATCATGTGAATTCCGACGTTTTATAGAGGGTACGTATGAAAATTTCCGAACACTTTTGGTGAGCCGTTTTGGTGAGCTGTAACATGGCTATTTTTGGAAAAGTGCACGTATTTCTACTAGTTTATTCTACGAAAAACAACTCTACGTTTCCTTGATAATCTTAGTACAGAGGAACAGGAGGCTAAAGGGGCGAGAGAAGGTGCGACTTACTAACTGAATCATTTGTATTGTACGTAAAGTCGAATTCATCAGGCTGCAGGACCTAGAAGAAGGAGTTGGTAAGAGACACATTCGCAACCGGTCAAACGAAAGCGGTTGCTTCATTTGCGGTGAACCATGCGAAATCAGCGAACTCAGGCCAATTGTGTCTCAGAGAGGTGTTTCTTCTCTCTATATCATCTCACAGTCAGTGCTCACAAGGGAAGTATGCAATAGAAGTATACGTCTGTCGCATCTGCGAAAACCGATTGTATTGTTAGGAAGAATACTACCTAGCCCAGAGCTGTGGCTCACTACGCGTCGTCTTGCAATTAGAGCACGCTCACCTCCTCTGCCAACGCGTAGCTCAATGTCTACAAGGGTGAACATAGTCAAATGTATCGGAACAAAAAAGTTTCATTTAAATTCCTTCTGCCAGATGATCACAATGACATTAAGGAAGTTCTTACTGCTATTTTATGAGCGTTAGAGATAGCTCCACTCTAATCTTGATTCCGATTCCTCCCCCATACCCCCATTTGTTTGACTACCGACATGGTTTGTCTTTATCGATCCCATTTAGATTTGGACTGATTGGTTCTCCCCCCCCCCTCTTGGACTCTTTTTCCTTTTTTTCCACCATTTTCTTGCCTCTTATTTCACGTAACATCTCATGTATGTAGCTCTTTACCAACATTTCTCTCTCAATTTTCACTTCACATTACTCCTTCTCATCGACAATTCTGTCCCTCACTGAGGAGCCGCGGCAGAATTATTTGGTAAAGTTCGTCTGCGGGTACTCTGCCAACGCGTAGCTTGATGCCTCCGAGGGCGCGGCCTGAAACGCCGCCCCATTCCATGTAGCGGTAAACTACGGGTTTTGGCTACGATAGCTGAAACCCGCATGTTCTTGTGTCAAGGCTACAAGGGTGCAAATTCTGCGCGTATTCTACGTAAAAACGAAAGCTAAAGTCGAAACATTGATCTCTTTGACGCTAAACCCGTATATTCTCGCTATAATTTTGTAGCGAGAATCTACGGATTTAGCGACAACCTGTGTTGTAATGCAATCTCAACCCGCGTTGGCTACGCGAAACGCAGGGATGAGGTCTGAACAGTGTTAGCCCAGTCAACCCACGGATAACTTGACGCTCTGTGGGTGGTCGTGGAGGGTGACCCCGTGTCGCTCTCTGGAAGACCTTGCTAGGAATAATTTTGACCGCTGGGGTGCTGCAGGCCGTGGGGAAGAAACGGCGATGCGCTTGATCGCAGCGGGGATAGCCTTTCTAGTACAGATCAAGGCTGGGTGGGTCGATCGACCCAGTGCTGGAACGAAAATAGGCGTAGAATATGCGGGTGCTGTAGCGAGAATTTACGTAGATTATGCGGGCGCTGTAGCTAAAATTCCACCAACTGAGGCTAAACTTTCCGTAACTTACGTAAATTCTCGTGTCAAAATCAGACTAGATGCCTCCGAAACCCTGAGCATCTCTGGTTTCCGTGTGAGGCATCTGGCTACGCGTTGGCGGAGTAGAGGCAAAACGAATTTTATCAACTTCTATTTTCTCTGCATCTATCTTCCTTCTTTTTCTTGGTTGCACTGTTTTGCATGCATAACACAGAGGGAAACCCGTGTGTGTTTGCAGAACAGCACCGTTTTTATCGGGTAGAAAATTGATATTATTATGAGATATCTCTTTGAGGAAGATTTACCTGGTCACCGGTTGGTTAAACTCTGTTGTGCATATTGCATTCTTGTTCATATATTCACTCTTCTAGTTTTCATTGTCATATAACGTAGCATGCTCTTCCAGCGCGACAACATTTTCTTTCAAAAACTGGGTGACAAATTTGGCAACTTTCGAGCCACGTATGCTGCGATGCAGGTCACATATGTAGGTGGGCTCCGGGTGTTACCGACGAAATTGATTCACGCAACGCCCTGAGAGCAACCGTTGGCTGACGACGTCATATGTAGTACGTCATCCATCGTAGACAGTTAGGCCCCGGGCCCTTTCTATAAACCGATTTTAGCAACACCGTTGCAAAAATCTATACCTCGACGTATTTCAAACGATGGGCTAATCGAATTTCGCACCCATTCTAGCTAATCGACAACTTTTCAAGGAAGAATCCAGCGATTTCCACAAATCAACCCAATTGCCCCACCCTACCGAATTTCCTTGAGTTGATTTGACCCTTAAATGTTTATTTTTTAAGCAAGTCAAGGTTATGTATTACCTAGCTTAATTCACTTTCCTCTACTTCGGATTTTGATTCCGTCACATTTTCTCTCCCCATTTCTTCCCTTAAAGGCAGTATCCACGATAAAATTCGTTTTCGAGTTTCCACCAGAAAACGAAGGGTTAGAGTCTGACTGTTTCATCAGTGAAGAAAGAATCATGAAAAACGTTGCGGAACATCCAAAATCAGCTCTTCTCCTTGAAAGCCACAATTCAACGGTGGATCAGTTGCGCGGGAATGGGCCTGAAGTAGACAGCGTGCAAATGCGCCCCAATGCTGAAACTCAGCCGCGCTCGCGCTCGAATGCTAATGTAGAAGCGGACCAAACTGTTCCTCGGAAAACTCGACCGCGAGCGGGAGGGCTAGCGCGAGCGGACTTCGGAGCCGTATGGAGCTCTTTCGGGCTCGTTTTATTTCGTTCTTTCGACCCCAGGGCTGCAATGAGATCCTGAACTTTCGATTTCCGGCCAAAAACCGAAGACGAAATTGATCTTGGACACTGCCTTTAAAGGCAGCGTTCACGATGATCATCCTCGTTGACTTTCCACAATGAAACGATAGGCGAGAAGGATCCTAGGCTCCCAGTGTCGAAAGAACGATAGAAAACGAGCCAGGATCGGCAAAATAACGGCTGCAAACAAGCGTTTTGGTGCCCCAGACACGCCTGGTTCCCCAGATCCGCCCCTCGAAAAGAACAAATCAAGACTCAGATTATAGGAATGATCAAGTCAAGGAAGCGCTGATAAGTGAGCTGATCGCTTCATTGCACCAATAGGTATCATCCTTGTAGCGGTCAATTTCTCCATGCTCAAAAATCAACGTAAACAAGAGAGGGCCTATTTTGGCTCAAAAACGCGTCTTTCGTGTCCTTTTTAAGCATGCCTTGCTATATAGGGCACCAGACCTTCGATAAACCGTCGAGATATCGGAAGTGAAATTTATTGTGAACACTGCCTTTAATCATCTGACTTTCGCTGATTGTCACCAACTATGTATTTGATATACTTCCCTGAATTTATCAAGTGCTCACCACAATCTCCCAATCCTTAATACCAGTCGCCCCTAATTAAAGGCACTGTTCGCGATAAACTGCATCCTCGAATTTTCCATTACAGACGCTTCTCGTGGCTCTCAGAAGCAGAACAGCGTCGAAAAAACGGGACGAAAAGCCACCCAGGAGCCACAAAACGGCTTAGAAAAGTGGGAAAACCCCGCCATTGTGGGCAAGTTCCGCCTCTTCCCGCCCCTCGACGTGAACAAAGGAACACTCGAAATCGTGAGTTGAGCGATGGTTTCCGATTAAAAGCCCCGTTCCTCCCTTAATTCTCAACTTCTCTCGTTACTCAGGTCAGTTCAGATACATTGGCTGCAAAAGACGGAAGTTACAAGCCTCGGACAACTCGTCTACCATTTTCCCTAGCTCAATTTTTGAGGGACCATAACTCCATTCTCAGAAAGTCTTGTACGATTCCAGAAGCATCATTGGAATCAGAATGGGACCGGTTTCAAGATAGGCAAAAAAAACAGAAAAGCGATTTTTATCGCGAACAGTGCCTTTAAAACAAATCGAGCGAATGAATAAGTAATTTCGGGCCCAAAAAAATACTCGAATAAAACCCTAGCGAATGAGTGAGTAAGCTAAATATAGTATTTCTAGAACACTTGGAATGTGTAAATAAATCCGATAAACCCTCTTGGAAATTCCCGAATCAATCATATCTTCCGAATAAAGACTTCCTAACTTTTCAGATTATTAGATTCGAATTAAACTTTCAGGAAACTCCCCAATGGCTGCATGCGAGCAATTCCTTTTTGAAAATTTTTTCGAGATAATCAAATAAGTTCGAGAATTTTCCTCCGGTGATTTTGGCGAAATGCATCCGAGAAGTCGTGTAAATATTCTAAGTTTTGGATTTTGTCGAAATATTGCGCAAACAGTCTACGGCCACGGAAAAAGACCTTGTAGCGGTTGCATACTTTAACAGTAGCCAGAGTGGTTCGGTTCCGAAAATCGATAACGAACAGCTGATAATTTTTTGTCGCAACGTTTTTTGGGTTTCTTCCATATTGTTTCTTCCATATCCATATCTTTCATATGTGAATAATATTCAGAGGCCTATTTTGGATTTATTCGGATATCGAAAAATCACAAAAAAAAGGTTCGTAACGATTTAATTCGGTCCAAGGAATGACCCTACAGCCTTTACTAGGCAAACACGCAGGAAGAACGCGGAAAAAATCAAAAAAAAAACGGAAAAACATAGCCTAGAAGAAATTTGTCACCTTTTTCCTCTTAAAGGCAGTGGTCGCGATGAAATATGCTTGTCTTCTTTTTCTCTCTAAAACCTTTTCTGGGTTAAGAGTAGTAGGATCTATAAGGAAAAATCGCGAAAAAAACGGCTGTTTCGGGCCAATTTTGAAGCCTGAACTTTCTTGTCTTTTGATGGTGGACGAGCCCACTCCACATCATCGGCATCGATGACCTCTTATATCAAGAACATCAGCTGGTTTAAATTGAATTTCAATCAACGAACCTTCGGGTTTATAAACACATCTAGTCAAAAATATTGACTGGAGTGCTTTTTTTCATTGTTCAACGGTTTTTATTAGGTAAATTTGTATTTCCTTCTTCCTCTGAATGTTGGTGATTTTTGACTACTCGGCATGAGACTGCGATCTTTTTGAGGGGCGCTGTGCACGTGTGCACGAAGTGGCATCTTTGGGCCCTAAAAAATCTAATTGTAACCCGTTTTTCAGCGAGCTACCTTCACAATTTTTCAGCTGTTTTCGATCTGATCTATTTTTTTTAGTTTTTTCGTAAACGTTTTTCATCGTGATCACTGCCTTTAACTGCTCTACTGCCCTAATCTTGTGAAAACCTCTCAGACTTTCGTCAGAACCGAGATTCTGCAAGGACGGTTCTGCTCAGAACCCATCTTTCTCGAATCAAAACTACAATATAGCCACATATTAGTCTGTCCACCACAGGATAGATACGTAGGTAATTCTCGAAAGATAAGAAAACCCCTTGGTTAAACCATGGAAATGATCCATCGAAGAGCCAATCACAAGGAGTCAAGGGTAGATATGTGGATATCGACCAAGGTCCAAAAAGCTTTAGTTTGACTGGGCGTCGTCTTTGAGTTTCATGATGCCTGCGTCAGTCAACGCATGTGGCCCAGAGAGCAACCTGAACGCACTACACGTTCCAAAAACAACCGGAACGCAACGCCAGTTCGTATATCAACTGCTCTGCGTTTCGGTTGCAGTGGGCGGGGAGGGGTGAAGCCGGTTGCGCTCGGGGCCTGCTATTGTCTGAGAACACAATGAGCAAGCCATAAGCCACACAAGGAAGCGGTGTTACTGAAATAGGATAATAAGTCATCGGGAAGCATCCGGGATGTTTAGAACATCAAAAAGGTCAAGTCGTTTCAACTTCCCTCTGAATTCAGCTGTAGTTTTCAGCTACTACCACTTCAGCAGGCAACAGTTGAAACCGTCAAGCACACCGGTAAAAAACCATTTTGTGCATGATCGTTAACCTGTTCCAATTATTTCTGGGATAGTGCAAAGAAAATCTACCTAACCTAGTACTAGACGGCATGAAGAGCCAATATTTGCACGCTCGCAATCTCGCCTCTCTTCTAAGAATTCGGAAGCAGAACACAAGGTCTGAGAAGATCCGTCTGTACTGCAGAGAGTTCAAGCAGTACAGTTTTGGACGAATTTTGTAGCCTGGTAATTCATTGCGCAATGGGCAGTCGGAGGATCTATACCAGAGGTTACGCGTGAAAATATGCTGAAAACGCTCAATTTTCAGAAAATCCTTTTTGAGGCTGGGACCCCACAGCTGTGAGGTGAGCAATACTCAAGGTGTGGCCATACGTAAGCCTTATGAAGGCGTACAAGCACGGCCACATCTGAACATTTCACGTTTCGCAAAGTAGCATATAAAGTTGTGTAGGCTCGCTTGGCAGCTTGCTCAATTTGGTAGGTGAATTTGAGCATATTATCGACAATCACTCCGAGATCTCTAGCATAGTCGCAAGACTGAGGGCACACTCCATCAACAAAGTAATCTACTCTATCTAAATCACCAACATGAGTCACTGAGCACTTACTGGGGTTGAGCGGTACACCGCAGTCCTTAGCCCAAACACACATCTTGTTGATTGAAGTCTGAAGAGCAAAATGGATCTCATCAGCATTTTCTCTACCGAAGATTTCGTTAATTTTGGTGTCATCCGCATATATCTGTATGTGTACATTAGCATTGGTTCTGAGAAGAGTTGGCAGATTCACAGTACTAGAAACAGTAATGGGGAAAGAACTCCTCCCTGAGGTACACCACTGGTGCAAAGATAGCTTTTAGAGAAACTGTAGCCAACTTCAAAGGCAGTGGTCACGATGAAACACGTTATCGAAAAAACTACAAAAATCAGCTTAGATCGGAAACAGCTGAAAATCTAGAAAGGTAGAGCTGTGAAAAAACGGGCTAGAATTACAGTTTCTAGGGCCCAAAGATGCCTGTTCGTGCACACGTGCACAGCGCCGCGAAAAAAGATCGCAGTATCATGCCGAGCAGTCAAAAATCATCGACATTCAGAGGAAGAAATAAATACACATTTACCCAATAAAAACACTTGAACATGAAAAACATTCACATCATTCAAAGTTTTGAATAGATGAGTTCGATTTCAAGCCAGCTGATGTTCTTTATATTAGAGATCATTGATGCCGATGATGTGGATTGGGCTCGTCCACAATCAAAAGACAAGAAAGTTCAGGGTTCGAATTTGGCTCAGAACAGCGTTTTTTTACGATTTTTTCTTATGGGTCCTACTAAACGAAACCGAGAAAAGGGTTTAGAGAGGAAAATAAGACAAGCATATTTGATCGCGACCACTGCCTTTAACAGTCATACACCTTTCCAACAAAAACGACCGTACCCATCCCAAAACGACCGTACATTCTTTATAGCTTGACTATATCTGAATCTTCTGTTTTTTCTCCTCATCTGCGCCTAGTTCATCTGACATTCATGAGATATGATTGACTATTAGAGCATCTTAGATAATTTCAAGATGTTCTGAATGTAATATATAGCTTTTCACCCTCATTTTGTCCGGTCGAAGTAGAGCTCATTGCACTTATCATACTAAAATCTCGTTGTCCTTTACATTTTGTCACGAGCGATCGCCCCGCCCCGCTGCTTGCTCCACCCGAACTCGTTTGGGCGAGATAAGCTCTATCAAAAAGTGTGGCTTTTCTCCCTCACAAGAGTCGCTCGAAGTAGAGCTCATTGTACTAATCTTGTTAAAATCTCCTTATCACTTACATTTCGCTATTAACGCTCCGCTGCTTGCTCCTCCCGGGCTCATCTGAGCGAGATAAGCTTCAAAATGAATAAAGGCCCACAAATAATGCTTTATCCTTGGTTTCAGTGGTAGGATACTGTATGATTCACCTATGCGTTTGAGCTTCCACCCTCAACTTAATTTGCTCTTTTTTATTTTTTTAAATATTTTTTTTGTCTTGCATGTTATGGGTTGAGATGAAACCCCGCAACATTAAACTCACACATTGAAGGAGGACCATACCTCCTACCAAAAATAAGCGTTGGTACTGATGTGGTGTGTAGAGTAGCGTGGTTGGGGTCTGCTCTGAAAGCTTCTGATAACACTGGTTCTTTTAAACAGAAAGGGCCCGTCATTCCCCCGTGGTGGCAGCGCCACCGAAGCCTTTCGGAATACCAAAATGAAGGTGGACTCCCCCCTTCATATAGGCTTGGCTTCCTAGGTGATGTGGATCTAACAGTCGAAAAACTTCATGCAAGTCTGTGAGAACAATCACTTTCAGGTCTCCAGCTTCACTAAATATAAGGTAGGTAATGGGCATTATACAGTTAGAGACTTGGGAAGCCACACCAAAGGTAAAAAGTGTAAGAATATCTGTAGCATTTGCAGTCTCATCAGGTTTGAAAATCAAATCTGGGGTGGTAGCAAACCAGGCGAGAGTTCGACATAATGATGAGCTCAAGATGCCACTCAAGTGGCACCTTAAGATTTTGGCACAGATTCGTCGAATCGCTCACGGAGCTGCAAAACACTCAAAAAACCAAAAATTACACGAGACGTCGACATTATGTCGACCTCATGGGGAGAAATATTGGTCATTTCCGGGTGGTCTTGTCGTCCCCATAACGGTGACGAGAGCGTCATCTCTATAGTTCTGCACGAACGAAATTTTCGAAAAATTTTCGAAAGATTTTTCGAATTTTTTTTCGTTCGTTTTCGTCCGTTCGAAATTTCGTCGAACATATTTCGAAAAAAATTTCGAAATTTTTGCCAAATTTCGAAAAAATTTCGAAATTTTCGACGATTTTCGAAAAAAACACGAAATTTCGACAAAAATCGAAATTTCGATTTGTTTCGAATTTGGTTCGTTCGACCTCCGAAATTTCGCAAGTTTTTCGAAATTCGTTCGTTCGAAATTTTTTCGAACGAAATTTTTTCAATTTTCGTTCGTTCGAAATTTTTTCGAACGAAATTTTTTCGATTTTCGTTCGTTCGAAATTTTTTCGAACGAAATTTTTTCATTTTTCGTTCGTTCGAAAACATTTCGATTTTCGTTCGTTCGACATTTTTTTCGAAATTGTACAACTATAGTCATCTCGTTCTTTGCGCGAGAGGGCGGCGAAATAGTATGTATGAGAAGAGGATGAGACAGTGGGATCGCCATCTCCGAAACTACTCCCGAGTAGATTTTGCTCTCCATCATAGCAAGACTGTCTTAAAGGCACAGTCCAAGCTCAGGGGCGAAATCTGAGATTTAAACATAATTGTGAAGTAGACCCACCCTATATAACACCTGCCAAGTGCGAGCTCTCAATTCCTCCGAATAAGTGAGATATAGGAGGAAGCCACCCTGGGGCTCGAACATCCGGAAGCCACTTTGGCACGCCCCTTTTACGATCTTTCGAGCTCAACAGTGGCGAGATGAGCGATGATTTCCGATCGATAGCCCCGTTCTTCCCTTCATTCCCAGCCTCTCTATCAATTTAGGTCGGCTCGCATACATCGGTTGCAAATGACGGAAGTTACAAGCCACGGACAACTCGTCCACCTAGCTTCCGTAGCTCAATTTTTGAGGGGCCATAACTTCGTTCCCAGAGGGTCTTGTACGATTTCGGAGACATTATTGGAATCAGCGTGGGGCCGTTTTGAATATAGACAGAAAAACAGAAAAACAATTTCGAGGTTGGACTGTGCCTTTAAAGGCACAGTCCAACCTCAAAATCGCTCTTGTGTTTTTCCGCCTATCTTGAGAAAGGTGAAACGCTGATTCCAATGATGTATCTGAAATCGTACACGACCCCTTGGAACCGGAGTTATGGCCCCTTCAAAAATTGGGCTGCGGATGCATGATGGACGACTCAGAAAAATGAAAACAAGTTACTTGTAACATAAAGGGCCGAAAACAAGTTACTTGTAACATATCTGAGCCGATGTAAGTTACTTGCGACTTATCTCAGTTCATTTAAGTTACATGTAACATATCGGCGGGATACTGTGTGGGGTGCGCCTCCGATATTTTACATGTAACTTAAATGGCACAATATATATCACAAGTAACTTAAATCGGCCTAGAAGATGTTTACCAGGGGGATGTACGACGCACTCGCGGGGTCAGGCGTAAGATTGGCTTTGCTGTTGGTTCAATTATTCAAGTTTGAGGTGCTTGACCCCCCACCAGCAGGGAAGGCCGTGCCCACCATTTTGTTGCGTAGTGTGTGGTCTGGGATGCGCCCTCTGTGTCGCGTGTCGTCTGCGTCACGTCATGGCCACCCATAGTGAAAATTCGAATGTAAGTTACATGTAACATAAGTGCAACCTACATGTAATATAAATTTAAGTTACATGTAATATAATTGTATGTTACATGTAATATAAGTGTAAGTTACTTGAGACATTCAAGTAAGTTACATTTATATTACAAGTAACTTGTTTTGATTTTTCTGAGGAGTTGTCCGAGGCTTGTAACTTCCGTCACTCGCAAGCAAGGCATGCGAGCTGACCTGATTGGAGAGAGAGGCCGAGAATGAAGGGAAGAACGGGGCCATCAATAGGAAACCATCGTTTATCGTGCCACTGTTGAGCTCAAAAGATCGTAAAAGGGGCGTGCCACAGCGGCTTCCGTGTGTGGGGGCCCCGGGTTGGCTTCCTACTATATCTCGCTTATTCGGAAGAATTTAGAGCTCGCACTAGGCAGGTGTTATAAACGGCGGGTCTACTTCACAATTATATGGAAATCTCAGAATTCATCCCTCAACTTGGACTGTGCCTTTAAAGGCAGATGATGCAAGCCGTCGCCAGCCGGTCCCGCTCATTCCTTCATCTAATTGCTTTTGACGTCTTTTTGCAGGTGTTCCTCCTCGATATTCTCAATTTCTCTATCGCTCTATTTTTCCTAGATTATGAACTTACATACAGTAACGAGCAAAAGTATAGGAACACTAAATTCCGTGGGGTTCGATTACAAACGTATATCCTTTTGCATTCTAAACGAAAATCAACCAAACTGAGATATACTAAACGTGCACGAAAAGCTCTATGCATTATGATTTTTGATGCTAGTTATCTAATAAATTGATACCCGTAGTTTCTAGCTCCAACAAGATCGCTTCAGAAAATCGCTCTCACACTACCCAAGCCCTTCAAATTTTATTCAAAAATCCAGATCTCATGAATAATTGTTTCAAATGCCAACTTAAAGGCAGTGTTCACGATAATTCTCGTTTTCGAGTTTCAGTGTCAAAAACAACGCTGGCAAATACTGGAGGGGATAGGGTCAAAGAAAGCAGCGAAAACGTTCTAGAAATCGGTAAAAACGGCGGCAAAGTGAAGATTTCGTTGGCCCTGCTTGGCCCGCCCCACCCCACCCGGCGTTCTGACGAGCTTGTGGTGCCGCGGACGTTTTCGATGGCAAACTGCCAAGCAACTTCCCCACGTCCAGCCTGATCGATTTGCGCATATTTCGCCAATAGCGCGCGCTTGCTGAAGCTAGCAGGGCGCGTAAGCCTGTCCGCACCCTGAACTTGTACGTTTGTTGGAAACCGTCATTTTAGCCTATTGTGATCGCTTTTTTAGCTGTTTCGTCACTATTCGTCAATTCACGACCAGACAACCCCATTTTGAGTCGAACTCGAACACGATATCCATCGTGAACACTGCCTTTCAGGGACAGAGCTGTTCGCAGAACTTGAAGTCCATGAAGCAGTGAAAATCAGGGTGGTGATGTTTCGTGTTAGCAGAGATATGTACGAAAGACAGAGCTGTTTGGGAATGGCTGTTCCGATACTTTTGCTCACTACTGTATAATTTGGAAAAAAAACTAACTAGCGAAGAGATGATTACTCAACATTACTAAACACAATACAATCATTGATATAAATCAATATCAATAGGGATTCCGAGTCCACGCAGATTGGTTCACTCTAAACGTGCTTCTTCTTTGACTGTGCCTCGTGTATAAGTAACAACTATTCGTGAAAGAGAACACTCGCAGAGCGGAATTCACAAAGCACGCATTTTCCCAGCTTCGATCTATGCATGCTCTTTGAGTTGAGTGGATGAGTTCCTTAAATTCTGCCCACTCACATTGGAAAGTCAACGTAACGTCGATGAATTGCGTATGAGTTATTGGAGTCCGCTTAGGAACCCAGGGAACAATTTTTTGAGCATCCGAAAAGGTGTTTTGGATGCCCTATATGAAGCAAGCCCTGTCCAATCGTTCACAACGTCGTTTTGTGGTAGAGCGAATCCCCCGCTCTTTGAGTCCGTTTGACCGGGGTGATAGGTGTAAGAGCGACCGCAATGCCGAACAGGTCAACCGCTGTGATGGCACAGTGGCAACGCTCTAGTCTCTTGCATGGTAAGCGTTGGTTCGAATCTAAGGCAACACGTTGTTTTGAAGGAAGGTGTGTCGGAGCATCACACTCTCCTACTCGTTATGTCACCCTCTATTAATCAAATTGCACTAAAGTGCCACTTAACCGTTCGTTTTGAGTGGTAGTTTCGAGAGGTTTGCTACCACCCCTGATCTAACACTACAAAATCAATAATAAATACTTATCATACTCCCTCTAGTAATTGTAATACAAAAGGAGTAGTTAATTGCTTGCAATGCAATTGTTGTGAAAAACAATATGTTGGAATTACACAGCGGAGTCTCAAATTTAGAATTAGAGAGCATCTGAATAACATTTAAATTTCAAAAAAACCTACGCTCTTGTACCATCATTTTCCACAATGACGCCCAATATTTTCTGTTCATATTCTAGATGCTCTAGCCTCAAATGAAGATCAAAGCGTTGTGCTCAAAAAAGAATTATTCTGGAACAAACTGTTGATGACTGCTCACCCGTTTGGTCTAGATGATATTAAAGGCAGTGTTCACGATAACCTTCGATTTTGAGATTAATCGCTAAATCGATTGTTTGGCCCCCGAGTAGAACTGAAAAGACGAAGAAACCGAGAAAAACGCACCAGCACGAAGGGCACGAAATTCTTTACTCTCACCCCGCTTCTATACTCTCACTGGAACTGTTTGCTGTGTCAATGAAATCTTTTGTGGACCCGTTTTTTGCAATTCTCCATTTTGTGTTGCTCCGTTCTCTCTCCTTCTGGCCCTAACTAATACTGTTTTGCCCAGAATATTCTTCAATTTTCGATTGGTCCCATTTTTTACCAGTGACCACCACCGTGAACATGTTCATCCAACCGGACAACTAGTCCATGTTAAAAAATAATGTTACTGAAATAAGACGAATTAGTGCGTTTCTCACCGTTTCTTCGTAATTTTGGTAACACTTGGTAGCCAACGCATTGTTGTTAGTGAAAAACTCGGGAACGAAAATCATCGTGAACACTGCCTTTAAGGGCTATGGTAATATCACTGATGTCATAAATCCGCTTTCATACAGAAATAGCCATCCCTTCTTTTCACTCAGAATCACCAATAAGAGAAAAAACAGAGGTTCAAAATACAAAACAAAAGTCTAGAAATAGAGAAAATTATAAAGAAATTCTCAATTATCTTACTAATCATGAGAACGGTTTCGACAAACCGATGAAAACGTATAGATTACTCAAGTCCATGGATAAGAAAAAGTCTTTTTTTGCTAACTAGCTTGCGTTATGACATCAATATGTGCAAACCAAAAATACGTAAACTGAAAGGTCATCTTATCAAAATGCCCTTTGCTAACAAAATATTTGACAATGTGAATTCCAATAAAATATTCAATTCTCTCACCATCAAAAACATAATTGGGGTTGTAGATAAAAGGAAAACTTTTTAGACTATTATTTACTCTCAGCAATCCTATTTCTGCTCGAATTTACAATTATAACAAAATTCTGAGAACTCTGACTACCACTGAAATTAAAGATATTTTGAGTTTGTCGTGTGTTTGTGAAACAAATAGTGATAAATATCATAATTATATCTACTCTAGAAATGGATATATAATTACAGGAAATTTGGATATAACTGACGATGTTGTTCTCCGTAACATCCTTAACAAAGGCACTAAGTTGAGATTTAGCGATAAATCTAATAGGCATGATATTAAAGGCAGTGTTCACGATGAATTTCGCACTCGAGTTAGACCCAAATATGGGATTTAGTGAAGAAACAGCAAAGAAAAACTTTCAGAATAAGCTAAAGTGACGGTTCCTAACGTTCAGAGCGTGGACGAGAATTATGCGCCCTGCTGATTTTTGGAAGCACGCGCTAATCGCGAAACGCGCGCGAATCAATCGGTCTGGACGCGGCAGAGTAGCTTGGCAATTCGCCATCGAAACGTGTGCGGCGCCACAAGCTCACCGAATGGGGGAGGCGGATCGGGATAAGCAGGTGCAACGGAATAACTTCCAGAGCCATTTTTATCGAATGCTGGGCCCACTTTCGCTGCTTTCTTCTACCATTTGCTCTCCAGCACCTGCCAACTTAGTGTTTCACACTGAAAACTTGAGAACGAGATTTATCGTGGACACTGCCTTTAAAAATATTTTGATCAAACCACACTAGAGGTTGTCAATTACTTGATCAATAAATTCAGGCTAAACGGCGAGAAAATCAACCGTATTATGTCTTACTTGAACACGGAGTACAGGACAAAATTAAAACCACTTCTTCATGGAGAGTTACCCAAAGAAAATACTTGGAAGTTTCTATACGAAGTTGTCAAAAGGTTGCAAAAGACTTTCATATTATGTCTATTGGATAAGGCTAGTAATATCTATGGACTAATTTGTAGGAAGTATTACCTTATGTTCCTAATGAAAGAAAAGGGAATTATTTTTGAAGAAGTCAACAATACAATAGTACATGGAAATAACAATGAAGTTCATGAAGCCGTTGCAAATGCAAATGAAGTTTCAATATTTCTTAAGCATAAGTTTTTCAACCTGAAGAACAAGTTGAAATTCGTAGTGGATTGTACACTTCCATTCATTTATGCCATAACAAAGCTACATGGAAATCCCATCAAATTTAGGTGTCTAACAGGAGCACATAATAGCAGTTTGAAATCTCTGGCTCAGGAATTATGTGTGGTATTCACAACACTGAAGAAGCAATTTTTTAAATTACACTAACGTAGTAAGATCTCGGAGCAAACAATAAAAACATACTGGTCAATTGCAAACACAAATATTGCGGAGCAACTGAACTTATTCAAGAATAACGATGCGAAACCTTATTCGGCAGATTTCACTGATATTTTCACCAACCTATCTCATACTACTATTATTGGCTGTATGAGTTATTTGATCAACATATGCTATAAAATACGAATAAAAAGTCTACTGCAAGTAACGGTTTAAAGTTTTTTTACACGGACAACCGATTGAAAAACAGTAGTTACAGATATTATACTAAAAATGACTTAATTTACTACATTGACTACCTTCTCAATAATAGCTTCTGTTTATCCGGTCGCGTCGTTTTTAAACAGAAACAAGGGGTTCTACAAGGTGGTAATGTTAGCCACATACTAGCAGACTTTTTTTTATTAGTGATGAAGTTCAAATTCCCCAAAACTTTGTCTTTTGATCGTAATGATTTGTTTGAGCAACATAGATATATGCATGACCTATTATAGGTACATTCATAACAAAGCGGACAAATATATAGAAGACCTGTTAGCTGTTGTTGACAATAATTTGTTAGAGATCAAAAGAACCCATAGGGACAATTTTCACACAAACTACTTAGATATCAATATAAAAATAGATAGTAACCAAATTTCGACTAGTTAATATAATAAAACGAACGACTTCGATTTCCTAGCTAAGAAATTACCGCAGTCGGATTCAGCAGTTTCTGTTATCATCAAGGCCTCAACAATATACACGGAGATATTGAGGATAGGCAATGTCTGTTCTGAGGTGAGATGTTTCATTGATAAATTAGAAGAGTTGAAAAACTCACTTTTGCATTATGGGTACTCTTCTCAATTCATTACTGTGAACATAGTCAAATGTATCTATCGCAACAAAAAAATTTCCTATAAATTTCTTCTGCCAGATGATCACAATAACATTAAGAAAGTTCTCACTGCAAGCTTTCGAGCGTTAGAGATAGCTACACTCTAATCTTGATTCCGATTCCTCCTCCATACCACCATTTGTTTGACTACCGACATGGTTTGACTTTATCAATCCCATTTAGATTTGAACTCATTGGTTCTTCCCCCCCCCACACTTGGACTCTTTTTCCTTTTTTTCCACAATTGTCTTGCCTCCTTTTTCATGTAATATCCCAAGTAGCTCTTTACCAACATTTCTCGCTCAATTTTCTCTTCTCGTTACTCTTTCTGATTAGCAATTCTGTTCCTTACTGAGAAGCCTCGGCAGAATTGTTTGGTAAAGTTCGTCTGCGGGTAGAGGTGAAATAAATTTTATAAACTTCTATTTCCTCAGCATCTATTTTCCTTTTTTTCTTGCCTCAGTCATCTCACTGAGTGATTGGTAGACACTCTGCGGCTGGTAGAGGAGGGTGACCCCTTGTCGCCCTCTGGGAGACCTTGCGATGGATAATTTTGACTGCTGGGATGCTGCAGGGGAAGTCACGGCGGTGCGGTCGATCGCAGCTGGGATCGCCTTTCTAGTACGAATCAGGACTGGGTGGGTCGATCGTCCCCAATGCTGTAACGAAAATTTACGTCGAATATGCGGGCGCTGTAGCTAAAATTTTACCAACTGATGCTAATTTTTCCGTTTTCACGTAAAATTTTGTGTCAAAATTAGACTAGATGCCTCCGAAACCCTGGGCATCTCCGGTTTCCGTATGAGGCATCTAGCTACGCGCTGTATTGTAAGAAAGGATAGGGATGATGATTTTTCAGGCCAAAAAAATGTAATCGTCAGTAATCGTCGTGAAATTGGTGTCTCAGGGTATTTGACGCGCTGATCACGAATTCGCTATCGATTTTGCATTTAAAAGTCTCGTTAATGAGTTATGGAGGGAGTTTGGGTTGGGGAGGTTGTGTAGCATCAGAATTTGAAGCGTTATCCGGCTGGTGGTTAAAGAATTGTCCTTGATTACTTTTGCAGAATCAATCCGTGAAGTTGTCGTCGTTGGAGAAGGTTTTTAAGCTACATAGAAATCCACGAATGGATCTTAAAGCTGCTTGAAAAGATTTTGATAACTGTTCATCGGTGTTTGGGGCGGGGTATAAAGTCCGGGAGGTGGTTGTAAGTCACGTGAATGATCTTGGTGTTTCACCAACGCACGAAGGTCGTGACCTCAGGTGATGCCGGGAACTGAATTTCATCGACGCAATGAGGATGATATCGTGTTGCTGGAGGAAGGAAAAGATCTCAGACTGCTCGTTGATTTTTTAGTTTTTCCAACAGCAGAATGCTGAGAACCGAAAAACGTAATCCCCCAACCCTCCCCCCAAATGGTTGCACAATTGCATGAGCCTAACTAAACTTTGAAGGTTTTGGTAAACTGAGATCCACATACGGTTCAATACTGTTTTGGAGTGATTAGAGATGTGACGAAATAGTGCTATAGTGATGAAGGCCCAGGTGGTCGTGCTTTGTGCTGCTATTCAAATATTGTAAGAAAGGATAGGGATGATGATTTTTCAGGCCAAAAAAAAATTTCTCCTTTCCTGATGCAGTAATCGTCGCGAAATTGGTGTTGATCGGGTATTTGACGCGCTGATCACGAATTTGCTATCAGTTTTGCATTTAAAAGTCTCCTTAATGGGTTATGGAGTGAGTTTGGGTTGGGGAGGTTGTGTAGCATCAGAATTTGAAGCGTTATCCGACTGGTGGTTAAAGAATAGTCCTTGATTACTTTTGCAGAATCAATCCGTGAAGTTGTCGTCGTTGGAGAAGGTTTTTAAGCTACAGAGAAATCCACGAATGCATCCTAAAGCTGCTTGAAAAGATTTTGATAACTGTTCATCGGGGTTTGGGGCGGGGTATAAAGTCCGGGAGGTGGTTTTAAGTCACGTCAATGATCCTGTCGTGTCACCAACGCACGAAGGTCGTGACCTCAGGTGATGCCGAGAACTGAATCTCATCCACGCAATGAGGATGAAGTCGTTTGGCTGAAGAAAGGAAAAGAACTCGAAGTTCTCGCTGATTTTTTGGCTATTTCGATGACAGAATGTTGAGAACAGAAAAACGTAATCCCCCAGCCCTACCCCCAAATGGTTGCACAATTGCATGAGCCTAACTAAACTTTGAAGGTTTTGGTGAACTGAAATCTACATACGGTTCAATACTGTTTTGGAGTGGTTAGAGATGTGACGAAATAGTGCTATAGTGATGAAGGCGCAGGTGGTCGTGCTTTGTGCTGCTATTCAAATATTGTAAGAAAGGATAGGGATGATGATTTTTCAGGCCAAAAAAAATTTCTCCTTTCCTGATGCAGTAATCGTCGTGAAATTGGTGTCTCAAGGTATTTGACGCGCTGATCACGAATTCTGATGCTACACAACCTCCCCAACCCAAACTCCCTCCATAACTCATTAACGAGACTTTTAAATGCAAAATCGATAGCGAATTCGTGATCAGCGCGTCAAATACCCTGAGACACCAATTTCACGACGATTACTGCATCAGGAAAGAAGAAATTTTTTTTTTGGCCTGAAAAATCATCATCCCTATCCTTTCTTACAATATTTGAATAGCAGCACAAAGCACGACCACCTGGGCCTTCATCACTATAGCACTATTTCGTCACATCTCTAACCACTCCAAAACAGTATTGAACCGTATGTAGATTTCAGTTCACCAAAACCTTCAAAGTTTAGTTAGGCTCATGCAATTGTGCAACCATTTGGGGGTAGGGCTGGGGGATTACGTTTTTCGGTTCTCAGCATTCTGCCGTTGGAAAAACCAAAAAATCAACGAGCAGTCTGAGATCTTTTCCTTCCTCCAGCAAAACGATATCATCCTCATTGCGTCGATAAGATTCAGTTCCCGGCATCACCTGAGGTCACGACCTTCGTGCGTTGGTGAAACACCAAGATCATTCACGTGACTTACAACCACCTCCCGGACTTTATACCCCGCCCCAAACACCGATGAACAGTTATCAAAATCTTTTCAAGCAGCTTTAAGATCCATTCGTGGATTTCTATGTAGCTTAAAAACCTTCTCCAACGACGACAACTTCACGGATTAACGCTTCAAATTCTGATGCTACACAACCTCCCCAACCCAAACTCACTCCATAACTCATTAACGAGACTTTTAAATTGAAAATTGATAGCGAAATCGTGATCAGCGCGTCAAATATCGATTGGACACCATTTTCGCGACGATTACTGCATCAGGAAAGGAGAAACATTTTTTTGGCCTGAAAAATCATCATCCCTATCCTTTCTTACAATACAGCGCGTAGCTAGATGCCTCATACGGAAACCGGAGATGCCCAGGGTTTCGGAGGCATCTAGTCTAATTTTGACACAAAATTTTACGTGAAAACGGAAAAATTAGCATCAGTTGGTAAAATTTTAGCTACAGCGCCCGCATATTCGACGTAAATTTTCGTTACAGCATTGGGGACGATCGACCCACCCAGTCCTGATTCGTACTAGAAAGGCGATCCCAGCTGCGATCGACCGCACCGCCGTGACTTCCTGCAGCATCCCAGCAGTCAAAATTATCCATCGCAAGGTCTCCCAGAGGGCGACAAGGGGTCACCCTCCTCTACCAGCCGCAGAGTGTCTACCAATCACTCAGTGAGATGACTGAGGCAAGAAAAAAAGGAAAATAGATGCTGAGGAAATAGAAGTTTATAAAATTTATTTCACCTCTACCCGCAGACGAACTTTACCAAACAATTCTGCCGAGGCTTCTCAGTAAGGAACAGAATTGCTAATCAGAAAGTGTAACGAGAAGAGGAAATTGAGCGAGAAATGTTGGTAAAGAGCTACTTGGGATATTACATGAAAAAGGAGGCAAGACAATTGTGGAAAAAAAGGAAAAAGAGTCCAAGTGTGGGGGGGGGGAAGAACCAATGAGTTCAAATCTAAATGGGATTGATAAAGTCAAACCATGTCGGTAGTCAAACAAATGGTGGTATGGAGGAGGAATCGGAATCAAGATTAGAGTGTAGCTATCTCTAACGCTCGAAAGCTTGCAGTGAGAACTTTCTTAATGTTATTGTGATCATCTGGCAGAAGAAATTTATAGGAAATTTTTTTGTTGCGATAGATACATTTGACTATGTTCACAGTAATGAATTGAGAAGAGTACCCATAATGCAAAAGTGAGTTTTTCAACTCTTCTAATTTATCAATGAAACATCCCACCTCAGAACAGACATTGCCTATCCTCAATATCTCCGTGTATATTGTTAAGGCCTTGATGATAACAGAAACTGCTGAATCCGACTGCGGTAATTTCTTAGCTAGGAAATCGAAGTCGTTCGTTTTATTATATTAACTAGTCGAAATTTGGTTACTATCTATTTTTATATTGATATCTAAGTAGTTTGTGTGAAAATTGTCCCTATGGGTTCTTTTGATCTCTAACAAATTATTGTCAACAACAGCTAACAGGTCTTCTATATATTTGTCCGCTTTGTTATGAATGTACCTATAATAGGTCATGCATATATCTATGTTGCTCAAACAAATCATTACGATCAAAAGACAAAGTTTTGGGGAATTTGAACTTCATCACTAATAAAAAAAAGTCTGCTAGTATGTGGCTAACATTACCACCTTGTAGAACCCCTTGTTTCTGTTTAAAAACGACGCGACCGGATAAACAGAAGCTATTATTGAGAAGGTAGTCAATGTAGTAAATTAAGTCATTTTTAGTATAATATCTGTAACTACTGTTTTTCAATCGGTTGTCCGTGTAAAAAACTTTAAACCGTTACTTGCAGTAGACTTTTTATTCGTATTTTATAGCATATGTTGATCAAATAACTCATACAGCCAATAATAGTAGTATGAGATAGGTTGGTGAAAATATCAGTGAAATCTGCCGAATGAGGTTTCGCATCGTTATTCTTGAATAAGTTCAGTTGCTCCGCAAACTGTATAATAAGACAGATGATTTTAATTTCCGAGTCAAAAGATTTCCTCATGCTCATTCTGATATCTCTATAAAAGTCAAAGCATCCACATTTTACACGGAGACCTTGAGATTAGCTTATATCTGTTCAAATTTAGATTTCTTCACGGAAAAACTCTAAGAAATGAAAGCAGTTTTAATTGGAAACCTATATACACCAGAATTCGTGGAAGTAAATATGATAAAATGCATCTATAAACAAAAAATGATAACATATAAGTTTAACCTGAGGGATGAAAAGAAAAGTATAACACAATTGGTAAAAAGCATAACATACTAAATCTTCACTGTTGATAGGTCGGTGTTCGACACTGTTCAGGATAAGGACTTGTGATCATATGGACTTCATTCTGATATTGATAGTATACTATAGCTTCTTGCCCTAATACCTCTTTCTAACGTTTCTAACACTACTTCACTCTGCTCGGCTCATGCTTTCGTATTCAGCCTTCTTTTTCATCGACAGTTCTAGTCCTCACTGAGGAGCCCCGGCAGAGCTGTTTGATAAAGTTCGCCTGAGGCCAGGGGCGAAACGAGCTTTGTCAACTTTTCCTTCATACCTTTCCTTTTCTTGATTTTTTTACTTCTAGTATCTTGAAGATTGGGTCAAATATAATAAGAAAATGGCAATTCTTTCATTGTCCGTACTTGTTATATATTCTACTCAGACGTTCGCTGTTGTCCACAGGACACGAATGAGATGTCACCTCACGCAATGCTCCCTGTAGACATCCAAAAGGGGCATGGATCGCCCCTCGAGAACTGCCCGTCGCCCCCCTCCTTGGTGCCGTAGACAACCTATCCGCGGGAACGCTTTCGCTGTAGACATCCCTAAGGAGGAGGGTCTCCATCCTCGATTCCGCGTTCACATCCTATCGACATCCTGTAGACCTGATATTACCATCCCAGTGAAGCATCAACCGCTTTTTGACGTCACCCCTTAAGGGCAGCATACACACTCACAAACATGGTGTAGATAACAGCATAAATAGGACCGCACGGCTCCTACCATGTCGTCTACGACGTTTGAAGCGCCAAAAACCATCCAGGATGACAATATGTGACAATGTTTGAGCAATCTTGCCTTCCACGTCTGTATTTCCCACCCGTTAGAGTACGAGAATTAGAAATGAAACTTGAGAAAACATGTGATAAGATAGAGTGATAGCACTATCTCATGGGAGCGCAAGAGAGAGAAATAGCTTGACTTGCTTAAATGTAACATGTCTGCATACCAATTAACTCTCGTCCATTTTTGAGAATGCCGCTCTACTTCGGCTGACTTTTTGCAATGGAGGATTACATAGGTGAACATACATGATATTTTCAGGTGAATAAAGTTGTTTCTCTCGTGCATTCCCATTTGGTAATGCTATCAGTCTTACTTATCACATGTTTTCTCAAGTTTCTTTTCTCATTCTCGTACTCGAATGGGTGGAAAAACACTGGCGTGGAAGGCAAGATTGCTCAAAAATTGCCAAGTATATCCTGTTTCCGAGTGTCATTTATTTCCGTTCGTCGCGTGCGTCTGCGTGCGTACGCTGCGTCTCCTTCTCCCCACAATATTTCGCTGTCTCTACTCTTCGCTCCGCACAAGCGCGCGAGAGAACAGAGTAAATCTGGCTCGGAACCAGAGGATATTGTCATCCTGGATGGCTTTTGGTGCTTCAAACGTATTTGACGACATGGTAGGGGCAGTGCGGTCCTATTTATGCTGTTATCTCTGACCACGTTTGTGAGCGTGTATGCTGTCTTTAAACGGCGGTATGCCTTCTTTCAAAACTTGATGATGGGGCTCGATTTTCCTTATTTCAGTTCTAATCTAAGCGGAACGAGAAATTGGACCCTCTCAATCAATTTTTCTAGAGAAAAACTAACATTGGCGTGGATTCTAATGAGACTTTTCGTTCCTCTTTGGAGGTTGGCGCAAACTCGGTGCACCTACGTAACAGCATATGACACCGAGTTTGCGCCAACCTTCGAGAGTAAAATGCAAGGTCTCATTAGTATCTATACCGACGTTACATTATTTTAATAATGATGTCCTTATGTGGACAACACTCTACTGCTTCCAAATGAACTACTATAAGTTATACAAACCATTTCAAATGAAATGTACTTTTCTTGAGCCAGTTTCGGACGTAGAGTCCAAATATGCCCTTCGCAGCTGCCTAGAGTCACCCTGGAAAACGTTATAGCAGTTTTTTTTCTCTGATTTTTGTACATATTGTATCCTCGAAAAAGCACATTAATTTGATGAAAATCCGGAAACAGACCTCATAATCGTGTTCAGGACCCGAAACAGCCACCCAAGGCAAAGTTTGGGTGAAAGCGCATTCTCCGAGCTATGTGCAGACTGATGGCGTTCTTGACTTGTATGAATTTTCGGTTCAGCGTTCAATTATATCAATTACGGGGTACAGAAAGCGTTGAAAATTTTTTTTCCAGATTTGACTTGAAATTCAACCTGGGGGTGATTTGTGGTGCTGATCACGAATCTGAGGTTTACCTGTGGTTTTTCCTAAGTTCGACTAAATTTGTTCAAAGCTTCTCATCGGCAGAAAAATTTGACGGCAAAATCGACTTTCGACGATTTCTGGAATGTGACAAAAGATGTGGCTCAAATCGTTCTTTTGTGGTTTATTTAAAGGCAGTGTCCACGATAAAAACCATGTCTCATTTTTTAGTGGAGATCGGCAGCTGCGGGGCCTAGCGCAACCCTAACGTTGAAAAAACTACGAAAAATGAGCTTGGAACGGTCCCCTACGGCCCCAAAGTTGGACACCCGTCAGCTCGTCATACCCAGGTGCACTTTCCACGCCCACCGACGTGAACAAATGAATGCTCGAGATTTAGAGATGAGCGATGGTTTCCGATCAATAGCCCCGTTCTTCCCTTCATTATCAACTTCTCTCTTTACTCAGGTCAGCTCGCATACATCGACTGCAAAAGACAGAAGTGACAAGCCGCGGACAACTCGTCCACCATGTTTCCTTAGCTCAATCTTTGAGGGACCATAACTCCATTTCCAGAAGGTCCTGTACGATTACAGAGACATCATTGGAATCAGCATGGAGCCGTTTTCAGGACAGATGGAAAAACAGAAAGGCGCGTTCCATCGTGAACACTGCCTTTAAAGTGCTCAACTCGAATCTGATGTCAGTTTATGGATTTTTGACAGCTCACGATAGATTACGTTGGGTATACGGTATAGTTGTGCACGAACGAAATTTTCGAAAAAAAATTTCGATATTTTTTTCGTTCGTTCGAAAATTCTTCGAACGTAATTTTTTCAAATTCCGTTCGTTCAAAACTTCGTCGAACGATTTTTTTTCAATTTTTGTTCCTTCGTATTTCCCTCCAACGAATTTTTTTCAAATTGCATTCCTTCCGAACTTTTTTCGAAATTGTACAGCTATAGTATACGGTAGTTCGATCAATGTCACAGATTTGTCTCAATGTTTCTATGTGGGGGTTTTTGGGGTGCTGAATACGAATTCGATGTCCATTTGTTCTGTTTTCAAACTATTAAGTTCTGCCTCCTGAATAACATGTTACCTACCGTAACCTACAGTAAACCTATGAATTCCGACAAGCGAACCCCAGATTCGTGTTCAGCAGTACATGTTTATCGCAGTATCCGGAGAAAAATTAAAAAAAAACACCTCAAAAACCCCATGGTGGGTACCCTTACCTTGCCGCGAAGCTATAAAAACGCTCATAACTTCTTTCAGAGTGAGTCTAGGCAGGGTACGATTATACCGGAGTCACCCACATTTTCCGCTACTAGTAGCAAGAACATCCTCCCAGATTATCGCCGTATTCAATCCGCGCCGAATATGCATTCAACCCGAAGACAAGGCGGTTAGGAGCACAGTCAGAGAACGTGCAGCTAGGGAGCAGGTTCTCTTATAGCGTTTCAGATTACAGCACGTGCCACGACAAATAAAACTTTCATTGCGTGCATGATACACATTCAACTCGATGAAAAAAGGATTTCCCAAAAATGGAAAGAATGCGAAGAACTCTTGAGGCGGGACACAGATGCCGGCAGCCTCGATGGTTCAATTACACTAGTTTGGGCTGCTTTGCTCGCCCAGCCGCTGGAGACCTCCTCCAACCAATCGCGCCTCCAGATGGTGCTCGGCGAGTTGGCTGAGTCGCATGTCGATGTGCCGGGCGCGTCGCGTGCCGATGTGCAGCTACGATAACGCTGGACTAGCTTGCAGCACGTGCTCCTGCGATTAAATTTTGCAACACGTGCTCCTACGGTAAAATTTTGCAGCACGCGCTGCTTTTTGGAGCACGTGTCCCTGCAATACACTTTTTCAATGGGAGTGGTCACTCGAGTTGGATACATATTCGACACGCATTCGGCACGCACATTTTTGAGCTCGCAAGGTACTCCATTTCGCTGATCCCGGACTACGCTAAAACGGCTTCCCTTGTTAACCAGAAAAGGTGATATCGGCTAACTACGCTTATTTTTTTAAATCTACAATTTTTTCATCTCGCTACATTTACCTTTCCTCGAGTATTGACAACATGGATGGGAATCAGGGTAAATGAACACCCCCGAGTCATCAGAGATTCCTGACAAACAACTAAAAATGGCGCAAATGACACACATAAAGGGATGGAAAAATCAAAATCTGCCTACGAAGGCAGTTGCTGAAAGCTCCGTAAACCCCGGAAACCTCCGGGTCCATCACGGGAACGCCGCAAGATGCATCTCTCGGCATGCCACATGCCACCAACACCCCTTCCACGGGAAGACGTTATTAAAAAAAGGAACCACAGATCTCTTATAATTAAAAAAAGAGAAGAATTACCATAGAAGTCTAGAGCATCATCAAAAAATAAAACGAATTGCAAATCTCATATAACCGAAAATGAGAACTTGGACGGCACGATCTTCGTGATACATCGATTGATGGACGCTGCCACCGCCCCTCCCGCGAATGTTCTGTAGAACAGCCCATCGACCTGCGCAGCCGTAGACATCCCGAACTGACGTCCTGTGGACAACAACTCGGTCTGCGTCGATTTAAGGCACTCGGCGGGATTGCCGGTCGATGGGCTGTTTAACAGCCCGTCGCCCCCTGCTCAACAGCACACTGAGACGACCCCGCGTAGAGCTGCCTGCTCGTCAGCGATGACTCGTTCTGGGCGGATCGACGTCCTGTAGACAACAGAGAACGTCTGAGTATACGCATGAACTTCACATACGTCGTAGTGTAATTTATTTTGATATCATTATTTTTTGAAAAACCGAAGTTGAATCGTTTTCTATGACAACTTCTACATGGGTTTCGGAAATGTTCACTGAAACGCGAACAAACTTTTGCTGCAGTATCATAACCCATTTCTTCTCATAAATCCAGATAAACCTGGATATGAAAGAAATGTCACTAAAGTGAGCGCGAAGCATTTTGAAAACAAATTTCTCACCCAGTTTTCTATATTTTGGCCTCAAACTAATTTATAATGTAGAAATGGGTGCTCTCATCAGAAAGCATCGCTGCATTGCACAGTGGAGCTTTTTAATAAGTGCTGAAACGCAACAGAAAAAACAACGAAAATGCGAAATTTAAAAAAAAAAAACAAATTTTCTCGTTTTCGTGTTTCTTATATTCTGCTATTTTTTACTGATGCCAACTTGAACTTTTTCTTAGCTTACTTCTTCGGAAAATCTTTTTTTATAGGAGCTATACTATACACTCGAGGACTTCATAAAAACTGGTCACGTCTCGCTTGAACAATGTTGAGTAAATGATAATTGGAAAATCAGCTATCAAAAATGACCAGATAACTCACTGGTGGTGTGACCTACCTAGCTCTAAAGAAAGCATCAATCAAAACAAAGAAGTGAATTTGTTAGGGCTTTTAAATAGACATTGAATTTCCAAAAAAAACTAGTTTTTGTAATTTTTTCAAAAATGCCCGTTCACCCAGATAATTTTTCGGTGTATTCGTGGTTGTGCATATAAATCATTCGAATCGTCATTATAACATTTCAATCAGCGTAGGCCTTTTTGGCCTGAAAAATCATCAGGCTTATTTTTCCATATAATAAAAGAATCGGAGCACAAAATACGACCACCTGGGCCTCCATCACTATAGCACTATTTCGTCACATCTCTAACCACTCAGAAACAGAATTGAGCTGTATGTGCATTTCAGTTCACCAAAACCTTCAAAGCATAGTTAGACTCATACGATTGTGCACTCATTTAGGGGAAGGTTGGGGGCTTACGTTTTTCGTTTCTCAACATTCTGCCATCGAAACAGCCAAGAAATCAGCGAGCAGTTCGAGTTCTTTTCCTTTCTCCAGCCAAACGACTTCACCCTCATTACGTGGAGGAGATTCAATTCTCGGCATCACCTGGGGTCACGACCTTCGTGCGTTGGTGACACGACAAGATCATTGACGTGACTTAGAACCACCTCCCGGACTTTATACCCCGCCCCAAACCCGGAAGGAATTCGCTTATCATTGAAGGCTGAAACACAAAATTTTAGGAGAATTCAATGCATTTGTATGGGCTTTTACCACTGTCGAAAACAAAGTTGTTTTCATGGGAGATTTTGGTAAGTCGAAAGGAGTGGCAGTTAGGCTAAGTCCCTGCAAAGACGGCTTTTGATTATTTTAATATATGGGGCTCTGGAAGTTATGGGGCGGGTGCGGACCGGCGACGAAACGACATTGAACAATAGTCTTTGTTCAGTTGCTGTTCCACTCCAAATGCGCGGTAATGCATACAAGCCTAGAGAGGCTACTGATCAGGGATGAACGGAAATCTTTTTCGAAATTTCGGAATTCGGAACGGCCATTTGAATTTCGGGAATCGTAAATCGGAAATCGGAAAGCCAAAAACGATCGGAAATCGGGTAATCGGAAATAAGTTCACCTGGATGGATTCCAACCATCCATGGTTGCTGTATGTACCTACCCTACTTCTAATCTAATGAGCCTTCAGAAATGTTCTTAATCTCTAATTGGGAAAGGATCTTCTCCCAATAAAATTACGTAATGAGGCTTAATCTTCTTTCTCATTTTACACGAAATTCGGATACACGACAAAAACCGAGAATCCAGACAAATCTGCTCAAATTTCGCTTCAATGATTTATTTTCAGGTAGCACACTTTAGATATCATGACTTCGAGACAACACTCACTAATTCACTGTCGCCCAATAAGGTATCATTTTGTGTACTGTAACTTAAATAGTGAGTGTAACCATTCTATAACATGAGCTATGTATTTAGACCATTAGAATCACAACAAGTACATTTGAACAAAAATACTATAGTAGGTAATGGCCACTTGCTAAATATGGTCTAGAGGATGGGCGAGGCGCGCTCATTGCGGCGAGCAGTGCGGAGTTCGCGACACCATCGGCAAACAGAGTTTCGATCGCGCGTCTGCCCTTCGCAGCCCGTCCATTTTTTACACCACACATTCCGAGAAGATATCATACGTTCACTCTGTTCCTACTGTTTCCACCTGAACATAAACACCGCAGGACCCTATAAGATTCAATAGAAGCACGGACAAATCCAAATATCTCTGAAAAAGCGCCTAGTTTGAGAATGGTTCAACCTGAATTTGAGGAAAAGAGCCCAATCACAGTGAGTTTTTGGTTCATTTCAAGAAAATACAGTTCCTGTTGACATATGGAACCTTATTCCTTGCTCTTTTTCAACATCAAAACAAACCTCCGGTTCAGGTTTAGCCCTTAAAGGCACAGTCCAAGCTCGTGGACGAAATCTGAGATTTTCACATGATTGTGAAGTTCACCCACCCTATATAGCCCCTGCGAAATGCGAGCCCTCAATTCCGCCGAACAAGCGAGATATAGGGGGAAGCCACCCTGGGGCGCCCACCTCGGGAAGCCACGTTGGCACGCCCCTTTTACCATTTTTCGAGCTCAATAGCGGCGAAATGAGCGATGCTTTCCGACCATTACCCCCGTTCTTCCCTTCATTCCCAGCCTCTTTCTCTATTCAGGTCGATTCGCATACATCGGTTGCAAATGACGGAAGTTACTAGCCTCGGACAACTCGTCCACCATGCTTCCGTAGCACAGTTTTTGGGGGATCATAACTTTGCTCTCAGGGGGTCTTTTACGATCCATAAGACATCATTGAAATCAGTGTGAGACCGTTTTCAAGATAGGCAGAAAATCAGAGAAACGATTCCGAGGTTGGACTGTGCCTTTAAAGAACACCCTCAATGTCTTGCAGAAAACAATGCGTAACATCCTGAAATTGTAACTTCTGATCATCTCCGATTCTTTCCACATTTTGGGGCATTTTTTCGGAAATCGGAATTCAGAAATCTGAAGGCCAAAAACCATCGGAAACTGGAAATCCGCTGATCCCTGCTACTGATCTATCGCGACAAGGCACACAACGCCCTATTCAATTAGTGAGCGCTCACACTTATGTTTAGGGCGTCGTTCTTTCGTTGGGCAGTCCCCTCCTCACTGTTTTCCGAATCGCAATTCCAGAAAAAAAAACAAGAATTATGGCGAGTCACCGCTCTTAGCTGCTCTGAAACCTGCCACACATGCCAGCGCGATACTACAGCACTCTGCAGGTATACCTTGTCCCAAACGAGTTGGCAAGCCTAGAGTCCAAAGAAGCAGCGCGCCGCCCTCTGCGTCTCTGATATCATCAGCGGCCTGAAGCACCTGGATCGATGTTAAAGTTGTCTGAGACACTATAGAGACTGCAACCAAACAATAAAGGGAAATAATGGCCTCAGACAAGTAAAAACAGCTCGGTTGTATCGAGTTTACGACGGGTTAGACGACTCTGTGCGCTGCGACCTGTTATCCATATCCTGAAAAAACTTTCCCTGCCACGCGAAGAACAAAATATGTATCGAGAGTGAATATCACAAGCATTTCGAGAGAAAAGAACGCAAACGAGCGATGGAGTGTGTAAGAAAATGAAGTGAGAAAGTTAAAAAACGTTCAAAAATACGAAAATGTCAGAGACGCAGAGGGCGGCGCGCTGCTTCTTTGGGCTCTACGCTTGCCATCTCATTTGGGACAGGGTATACCCAATCACGTTACTTAAAGGCAGTGTTCACGATAAAAAATGTGTTCCAGCTTCCACTAGGAATGGGTAGTGGAGGGACACACTGTAACGTTGACGTCGAAAGAACGCATGAAAACGAGCCAGGAAACGCTCCAAAAGAGCCCGAAGTTGCCACTTCGAGCGCAAGGCAAACCCCAAAAGCGCAACACTCACCCACCGACGTGAACAAATGAATGCTCGAGATCGTGAGATGAGCGATGATTTCCAATCATTTGCCCCGTTCTTCATTTCATTCTCAGCTTCTCTCTTTACTCAGGTCAGATCGCATAGACCGGCTGCAAAAGACGGAAGTTACAAGCCTCGGACAACTCGTCCACCATGTTTCCTTAGTTCAATCTTTGAGGGACCATAATTCCGTTCCCAAAAGGTCTTGTACGATTTCAGAGACATCATTGGAATCCGCATGGGGCCGTTTTCAAGATAGGTGGAAGAACAGAAAAACGATTTTCATCGTGAACACTGCCTTTAAACAGTATCCATTCTACGGTAATCATGAAAGCTGGAGCAATATACAAAAAAAATTAAGGGTTCGCGGAAACAACTATAATGTTGGTGTTCTAAATTACGGTGTGGCAGAACTTGTGTAAGAGGCGTGACTGGGTAACCGCAGGTGGGGGGGGGGGATAACAATGCTTCATGGGACTCTCCGCCGGGATGGATTATAGGAAGCAGAAGCAGCAAAACCTAGCGTTCAGTAAGTGCAGTGTGACGCGGTACTGGAAGTTCACTCAGGACCGAACTGCTTCACTAATCCCTACACAGGAAAATTTAGATGCAAGTCCTCCTGCGGTGTCTTCCTTTTTTTGTGTTTTTTTAGATTCTTGTAATGAGGAGAATACAGTTTTGTTACTCTAGAACTTGAAAACCTTACTGACCGACTAGCGGTTTCTATTGAGCTAGGAACCCTAGCTATGGTGTCACATTTTCAGATTCACCTACAACGGCCTTTTTCGGACTTGACCTGTAATCCACACGTCAAAGTGGATCTTAAATTTTGAATATGAAGAATTTTGAACGAATCGTTCCAAAATCACAAAGATGAATAGGAAACTAAGGAGAGTTCCGAAAATTCGTTGTATCAGACTGTAAGCAGTGTCCTTATCTGAGTGAAATTACGGTCTGAAGCTGCGCACTGCCGCGTTTGAGAAGGCCCGCCACACAAAATCGTTCAAGGATCATGGGCAAATTTTTATTTCTTCTGTGAAAGCAGTCCTGAGAGAAATGAAGTTTCAAAAAGTCTTTAAGTGAAATAGAAATCATTAACTGAACTCTTAGGACAGGAAAGTGCAGTGTTTTCGCACACTACTAGACCTCTTTGTAAGCGGCAGAGTTGTGGCGAACCATTGATATCATTCGTGTAGAGAGAGTGCACGCTTCAGTTAATGGGGATTTTCTCGAATAGAAGCGGTAGCTGAATTTCTACAAATCGTTGGGAGCCAGGACATCGTAATTATAGGGCTCCCGGGACTTCAATACCCACAGCCGTCCCCCGTTTCAGGTGTTTTAAAGTTACTTTAGAACAGATTTTTTTTTGCTTCGTTAGTGCGAAACGGCGCTTTGGCCGGGGTTTTCCTGACCGTGAGAGACTTAATTTGTTCAGAAAAGCCACAAAGTTTCCGGACCTGGTTTGTTCAAAAAAGCCACACAGTTTCCGGACAGAGCGCCGCGAAGCGGTGCGAACCCCCCGGCTGATGGTTCCCGGACAAAGCGCCGCGAAGCGGCCCTTTGGTCGGGGTTTTCCTGACCGTGAGGGATTTAATTTGTTCAAAAAAGCCACACAGTTTGCGGACAGAGCGCCGCGAAGCGGCGCAAACCCACCGGCTTATGGTACCCGGACAAAGCGCCGCGAAGCGGCGCTTTGGCCGGGGTTTTCCTGACCGTGAGATATTTAATTTGTTCAAAGAATCCACACAGTTTCCGGACTGAGCGCCGCGAAGCGGCGCGAACCCTCCGGCTTATGGTTCCCGGACAAAGCGCCGTGGTGCGGCCCTTTGGCCGGGGTTTTCCTTACCGTGAGGGATTTAGTTTGTTCAAAAAAGCCACACAGTTTCCGGACAGAGCGCCGCGATGCGGTGCGAACCCCCCGGCTAATGGTTCCCGGACAAAGCGCCGCGAAGCGGCGCTTTGACCGGGGTTTTCCTGATCGTGAGGGATTTAGTTTGTTCAAAAAAGCCACACAGTTTCCGGACAGAGCGCCGCAAAGCGGTGCGAACCCCCCGGCTTATGGTTCCCAGACAAAGCGCCGCGAAGCGCCCTTTGGCCGGGGCTTTTCCTGACCGTGAGGGATTTAATTTGTTCAAAAAGCCACACAGTTTCCGGACAGAGCGCCGCGATGCGGTGCGAACCCCCGGCTAATGGTTCCTGGACAGCGCCGCGAAGCGGCGCTTTGACCGGGGTTTTCCTGATCGTGAGGGATTTAGTTTGTTCAAAAAGCCACACGTTTCCGGACAGAGCGCCGCTTTGGTTCCCAGACAAAGCGCCGCGAAGCCTGCACAGCCAGGGTTTTCCTGACCGTGAGGGATTTAATTTGTTCAAAAGCCACACAGTTTCCGGACAGAGCGCCGCGATGCGGTGCGAACCCCGGCTAATGGTTCCCGGACAAAGCGCCGCGAAGCGCGCTTTGACCAGGGTTTTCCTGATCGTGAGGATTTAGTTTGTTCAAAAAGCCACACCGTTTCCGGACAGAGCGCCGCTTTGGACGGGGTTTTCCTGATCGTGAGGGATTTAGTTTGTTCAAAAAGCCACACAGTTTCCGGACAGAGCGCCGCGATGCGGTGCGAACCCCCGGCTAATGGTTCCCGGACAAAGCGCCGCGAAGCGGCGCTTTGACCGGGTTTTCCTGATCGTGAGGGATTTAGTTTGTTCAAAAGCCACACAGTTTCCGGACAGAGCGCCGCTTTGGAGCCTGATGCGCTGCATGCGGTGCGAACCCCGGTAATGGTTTCCTGGACAAAGCGCGCGAAGCGGCGCTTTGACTGGGGTTTTCTGATCGTGAGGATTTAGTTTGTTCAAAGCCACACGGTTTCGGACAGAGCGCCGCAAAGCGGCGCGAACCCCCCGCCTTATGGTTCCCAGACAAAGCGCCGCGAAGCGGCCCTTTGGCCGGGGTTTTCCTGACCGTGAGGGATTTAATTTGTTCAAAAAAGCCACACAGTTTCCGGACAGAGCGCCGCAAAGCGGCGCGAACTCGGCGTATGGTTCCCAGACAAAGGGCCGCGAAGCGGTCTTTGGCCGGGGTTTTTCTGACCGTGAGGGATTTAATTTGTTCAAAAGCCACACAGTTTCCTGACAGAGCGCCGCTTTGGCCGGGGTTTTCCTGACCGTGAGGGATTCAATTTGTTCAAGAAAGCCACACAATTTTCGGACAGAGCGCCGCGAAGCGGCGCGAACCCCCCGGCTAATGGTGCCCGTACAAAGCGCCGCGAAGCGGCGCTTTGGCCGGCGGTTTGCTAATCGTGAGGGATTTTGTTTGTTCAAAGAATCCACACAGTCTCCGGACTGAGCGCCGCGAAGCGGCGCGAACTCCCCGGCTTATGGTTCCCGGACAAAGCGCCGCGAAGCGGCCCTTTGGCCGGGGTTTTCCTGACCCTGAGGGATTTAATTTGTTCAAAAAGCCACACAATTTTCCGGACAGAGCGCCGCGAAGCGGCGCTTTGGTCGGGGTTTTCCTGAACGTGAGGGATTTAATTTGTTCAAAAAAGCCACACAATTTTCGGACAGAGCGCCGCGAAGCGGCGCGAACCCCCCGGCTAATGGTGCCCGTACAAAGCGCCGCGAAGCGGTGCTTTGGCCGGGGTTTTCCTAATCGTGAGGGATTTTGTTTGTTCAAAGAATCCACACAGTCTCCGGACTGAGCGCCGCGAAGCGGCGCGAACTCCCCGGCTTATGGTTCCCGGACAAAGCGCCGCGGAGCGGCCAGCACAGCCGGGGTTTCCTGACCGTGAGGGATTTAATTTGTTCAAAAAGCCACACAATTTTCGGACAGAGCGCCGCGGAAGCGCCGCTTTGGCCGGGGTTTTCCTGACCGTGAGGATTCAATTTGTTCAAGAAAGCCACACAATTTTCGGACAGAGCGCCGCGAAGCGGCGCGAACCCCCGCTAATGGTGCCCGTACAAAGCGCCGCGAAGCGGTGCTTTGGCTGGGTTTTCTAATCGTGAGGGATTTTGTTTGTTCAAAGAATCCACACAGTCTCCGGACTGAGGCGCCGCGAAGCGGCGCGAACTCCCCGGCTTATGGTTCCCGGACAAAGCGCCGCGAAGCGGCCCTTTGGCCGGGGTTTTCCTGACCGTGAGGGATTTAATTTGTTCAAAAAAGCCACACAATTTTCGGACAGAGCGCCGCGAAGCGGCGCTTTGGCCGGGGTTTTCCTAATCGTGAGGGATTTTGTTTGTTCAAAGAATCCACACAGTCTCCGGACTGAGCGCCGCGAAGCGGCGCGAACTCCCCGGCTTATGGTTCCCGGACAAAGCACCGCGAAGCGGCCCTTTGGCCGGGGTTTTCCTGACCGTGAGGGATTTAATTTGTTCAAGAAAGCCACACACTTTCCGGACAGAGCGCCGCGAAGCGGTGCGAACCCCCCGGCTAATGGTTCCCGGACAAAGCGCCGCGAAGCGGCGCTTTGACCGGTGTTTTCCTGATCGTGAGGGATTTAGTTTGTTCAAAAAAGCCACACAGTTTCCGGACAGAGCGCCGCGAAGCGGCGCAAACCCCCTGGCTTATGGTTCCCGGACAAAGCGCCGCGAAGCGGCGCTTCGGCCGGGGTTTTCCTGACCGTGCGGGATTTAATTTGTTCAAAAAAGTCACACAATTTCCGGACGGAGCGCCGCTTTGGACGGGGTTTTCCTGACCGTGAGGGATTTAGTTTGTTCAAAAAAGCCACACAGTTTCCGGACAGAGCGCCGCGATGCGGTGCGAACCCCCCGGCTAATGGTTCCCGGACAAAGCGCCGCGAAGCGGCGCTTTGACCGGGGTTTTCCTGATCGTGAGGGATTTAGTTTGTTCAAAAAAGCCACACAGTTTCCGGACAGAGCGCCGCGATGCGGTGCGAACCCCCCGGCTAATGGTTCCCGGACAAAGCGCCGCGAAGCGGCGCTTTGGCCGGGTTTTTCCTGATCGTGAGGATTTAGTTTGTTCAAAAGCCACACAGTTTCCGGACAGAGCGCCGCAAAGCGGCGCGAACCCCTGGCTTATGGTTCCCAGACAAAGCGCCGCGAAGCGGCCTTTGGCCGGGTTTTCCTGACCGTGAGGGATTTAATTTGTTCAAAAAAGCCACACAGTTTCCGGACAGAGCGCCGCAAAGCGGCGCGAACCCCCCGGCGTATGGTTCCCAGACAAAGGGCCGCGAAGCGGTCTTTTGGCCGGGGTTTTTCTGACCGTGAGGGATTTGATTTGTTCAAAAAAGCCACACAGTTTCCTGACAGAGCGCCGCTTTGGCCGGGGTTTTCCTAATCGTGAGGGATTTTGTTTGTTCAAAGAATCCACACAGTCTCCGGACTGAGCGCCGCGAAGCGCCGCCAACTCCCCGGCTTATGGTTCCCGGACAAAGCACCGCGAAGCGGCCCTTTGGCCGGGGTTTTCCTGACCGTGAGGGATTTAATTTGTTCAAGAAAGCCACAATACTTCCGGACAGAGCGCCGCGAAGCGCTTTGGCCGGGTTTTCCTGACCGTGAGGATTTAACTTGTTCAAAAAGCCACACAATTTTCGGACAGAGCGCCGCGAAGCGCTGAACCCCGGCTAATGGTTCCGAAAAAGCGCCATGGTGCGGCGCTTTGGCCGGGGTTTTCCTGATCGTGAGGGATTTTGTTTGTTCAAAGAATCCACACAGTTTCCGGACAGAGCGCCGCAAAGCGGCGCGAACCCCCCGGCTTATGGTTCCCAGACAAAGCGCCGCGAAGCGTCGCTTCGGCCGGGGTTTTCCTAACCGTGCGGGACTTAATTTGTTCAAGAAAGCCACACACTTTCCGGACAGAGCGCCGCGCGCTTTGGCCGGGGTTTTCCTGACCGTGAGGGATTTAACTTGTTCAAAAAAGCCACTTTCGGACAGAGCGCCGCGAAGCGGCGCGAACCCCTAATGGTTTCCCCGGACAAAAGCGCCGCGAAGCGGCGCTTTGACCGGTTTTTCCTGATCGTGAGGATTTAGTTTGTTCAAAAGCCACACAGTTTCCGGACAGAGCGCGGCGAAGCGGCCCAACCCCCCTGGCTTATGGTCCCCGGACAAAGCGCCGCGAAGCGGCGCTTCGGCCGGGGTTTTCCTGACCGTGCGGGATTTAATTTGTTCAAAAAAGTCACACAATTTCTGGACGGAGCGCCGCTTTGGACGGGGTTTTCTGACCGTGAGGATTTGGTTTGTTCAAAAGCCACGCACAGTTTCCGGACAGAGCGCCGCGATGCGGTGCGAACCCCGTCTAATGGTTCCCGGACAAAGCGCCGCGAAGCGGCGCTTTGACCGGGTTTTCCTGATCGTGAGGATTTAGTTTGTTCAAAAGCCACACAGTTTCCGGTCAGAGCGCCGCGATGCGGTTTTCCTGATCGTGAGGATTTAGTTTGTTCAAAAAAGCCACACGGTTTCCGGACAGAGCGCCGCAAAGCGGCGCGAACCCCGGCTTATGGTTCCCAGACAAAGCGCCGCGAAGCGGCCAGCTTGGCCGGGGTTTTCCTGACCGTGAGGGATTTAATTTGTTCAAAAAGCCACACGGTTTCCGGACAGAGCGCCGCAAAGCGGCGCAGACCAGCATTATGGTTCCCAGACAAAGGGCCGCGAAGCGACTGAGCGCCGCGAAGCGGCGCGAACATGGTTCCCGGACAGACCGTGAGGGATTTAATTTGTTCAAGAAAGCCACACACTTTCCGGACAGAGCGCCGCGAAGCGGCGCTTTGGCCGGGGTTTTCCTGACCGTGAGGGATTTAACTTGTTCAAAAAGCCACACAATTTTCGGACAGAGCGCCGCGAAGCGGCGCGAACCCCCCGGCTAATGGTTCCCGAAAAAAGCGCCATGGTGCGGCGCTTTGGCCGGGGTTTTCCTGATCGTGAGGGATTTTGTTTGTTCAAAGAATCCACACAGTTTCCGGACAGAGCGCCGCAAAGCGGCGCGAACCCCAACTTATGGTTCCCAGACAAAGCGCCGCGAAGCGTCGCTTCGGCCGAGGTTTTCCTAACCGTGCGGGATTTAATTTGTTCAAGAAAGCCACACACTTTCCGGACAGAGCGCCGCGAAGCGCGCTTTGGCCGGGGTTTTCCTGACCGTGAGGGATTTAACTTGTTCAAAAGCCACACAATTTTCGGACAGAGCGCCGCGAAGCGGCGCGAACCCCTAATGGTTCCGGACAGCGCCGCGAAGCGGCGCTTTGACCGGTGTTTTCTCTGAGCGTGAGGGATTTACTTTGTTAAAAAAGCCACACAGCTTCCGGACAGAGCGCCGCGAAGCGGCGCAAACCCCCCGGCTTGTGGTTCCCGGACAAAGCGCCGCGAAGCGGCGCTTCAGCCGGGGTTGTCCTGACCGTGCGGGATTTAATTTGTTCAAAAGTCACACAATTTCCGGACGGAGCGCCGCTTTGGACGGGGTTTTCCTGACCGTGAGGGATTTAGTTTGTTCAAAAAGCCACACAGTTTCCGGACAGAGCGCCGCGATGCGGTGCGAACCCCGTCTAATGGTTCCCGGACAAGCGCCGCGAAGCGCTGCGCTTTGACCGGGGTTTTCCTGATCGTGAGGATTTAGTTTGTTCAAAAAGCCACACAGTTTCCGGACAGAGCGCCGCGATGCGGTGCGAACCCCCCGGCTAATGGTTCCCGGACAAAGCGCCGCGAAGCGGCGCTTTGACCGGGGTTTTCCTGATCGTGAGGGATTTAGTTTGTTCAAAAAAGCCACACAGTTTCCGGACAGAGCGCCGCAAAGCGGCGCGAACCCCCCGGCTTATGGTTCCCAGACAAAGCGCCGCGAAGCGGCCCTTTGGCCGGGGTTTTCCTGACCGTGAGGGATTTAATTTGTTCAAAAAAGCCACACAGTTTCCGGACAGAGCGCCGCAAAGCGGCGCGAACCCCCCGGCGTATGGTTCCCAGACAAAGGGCCGCGAAGCGGTCTTTTGGCCGGGGTTTTTCTGACCGTGAGGGATTTGATTTGTTCAAAAAAGCCACACAGTTTCCTGACAGAGCGCCGCTTTGGCCGGGGTTTTCCTGACCGTGAGGGATTCAATTTGTTCAAGAAAGCCACACAGTTTCCGGACAGAGCGCCGCGAAGCGGCGCTTTGGTCGGGGTTTTCCTGACCGTGCGGGATTTAATTTGTTCAAAAAAGCCACACAGTTTCCGGTCAGAGCGCCGCGATGCGGTGCGAACCCCCCGGCTAATGGTTCCCGGACAAAGCGCCGCGAAGCGGCGCTTTGACCGGGGTTTTCCTGATCGTGAGAGATTTAGTTTGTTCAAAAAAGCCACACAGTTTCCGGACAGAGCGCCGCAAAGCGGCGCGAACCCCCCGGCTTATGGTTCCCAGACAAAGCGCCGCGAAGCGGCCCTTTGGCCGGGGTTTTCCTGACCGTGAGGGATTTAATTTGTTCAAAAAAGCCACACAGTTTCCGGACAGAGCGCCGCAAAGCGGCGCGAACCCCCCGGCGTATGGTTCCCAGACAAAGGGCCGCGAAGCGGTCTTTTGGCCGGGGTTTTTCTGACCGTGAGGGATTTGATTTGTTCAAAAAAGCCACACAGTTTCCTGACAGAGCGCCGCTTTGGCCGGGGTTTTCCTGACCGTGAGGGATTCAATTTGTTCAAGAAAGCCACACAGTTTCCGGACAGAGCGCCGCGAAGCGGCGCTTTGGTCGGGGTTTTCCTGAACGTGAGGGATTTAATTTGTTCTAAAAAGCCACACAATTTTCGGACAGAGCGCCGCGAAGCGGCGCGAACCCCCCGGCTAATGGTTCCCGAAAAAAGCGCCGTGGTGCGGCGCTTTGGCCGGGGTTTTCCTGATCGTGAGGGATTTTGTTTGTTCAAAGAATCCACACAGTTTCCGGACAGAGCGCCGCAAAGCGGCGCGAACCCCCCGGCTTATGGTTCCCAGACAAAGCGCCGCGAAGCGTCGCTTCGGCCGGGGTTTTCCTAACCGTGCGGGATTTAATTTGTTCAAGAAAGCCACACACTTTCCGGACAGAGCGCCGCGAAGCGGCGCTTTGGCCGGGGTTTTCCTGACCGTGAGGGATTTAACTTGTTCAAAAAAGCCACACAATTTTCGGACAGAGCGCCGCGAAGCGGCGCGAACCCCCCGGCTAATGGTTCCCGAAAAAAGCGCCGTGGTGCGGCGCTTTGGCCGGGGTTTTCCTGATCGTGAGGGATTTTGTTTGTTCAAAGAATCCACACAGTTTCCGGACAGAGCGCCGCAAAGCGGCGCGAACCCCCCGGCTTATGGTTCCCAGACAAAGCGCCGCGAAGCGTCGCTTCGGCCGGGGTTTTCCTAACCGTGCGGGATTTAATTTGTTCAAGAAAGCCACACACTTTCGGACAGAGCGCCGCGAAGCGGCGCTTTGGACGGGGTTTTCCTGATCGTGAGGGATTTAGTTTGTTCAAAAAAGCCACACAGTTTCCGGACAGAGCGCCGCGATGCGGTGCGAACCCCCCGGCTAATGGTTCCCGGACAAAGCGCCGCGAAGCGTCGCTTTGACTGGGGTTTTCCTGACCGTGCGGGATTTAATTTGTTCAAAAAAAGCCACACAGTTTCCTGACAGAGCGCCGCTTTGGACGGGGTTTTCCTGACCGTGAGGGATTTAATTTGTTCAAAAAAGTCACACAATTTCCGGACGGAGCGCCGCTTTGGACGGGGTTTTCCTGATCGTGAGGGATTTAGTTTGTTCAAAAAAGCCACACAGTTTCCGGACAGAGCGCCGCGATGCGGTGCGAACCACCCGGCTAATGGTTCCCGGACAAAGCGCCGCGAAGCGGCCCTTTGGCCGGGGTTTTCCTGACCGTGAGGGATTTAATTTGTTCAAAAAAGCCACACAATTTTCGGACAGAGCGCCGCGAAGCGGCGCTTTGGCCGGGGTTTTCCTAATCGTGAGGGATTTTGTTTGTTCAAAGAATTCACACAGTCTCCGGACTGAGCGCCGCGAAGCGGCGCGAACTCCCCGGCTTATGGTTCCCAGACAAAGCACCGCGAAGCGGCCCTTTGGCCGGGGTTTTCCTGACCGTGAGGGATTTAATTTGTTCAAGAAAGCCACACAGTTTCCGGACAGAGCGCCGCGAAGCGGCGCTTTGGCCGGGGTTTTCCTGACCGTGAGGGATTTAATTTGTTCAAAAAAGCCACACAATTTTCGGACAGAGCGCCGCGAAGCGGCGCGAACCCCCCGGCTAATGGTTCCCGAAAAAAGCGCCGTGGTGCGGCGCTTTGGCCGGGGTTTTCCTGATCGTGAGGGATTTTGTTTGTTCAAAGAATCCACACAGTTTCGGACAGAGCGCCGCAAAGCGGCGCGAACCCCTGGCTTATGGTTCCCAGACAAAGCGCCGCGAAGCGTCGCTTCGGCCGGGGTTTTTCTAACCGTGCGGAATTTAATTTGTTCAAGAAAGCCACACACTTTCCGGACAGAGCGCCGCGAAGCGGCGCTTTGGCCGGGGTTTTCCTGACCGTGAGGGATTTAATTTGTTCAAAAAGTCACACAATTTCGGAGGGGGCGCCGCTTTGGACGGGGTTTTCCTGATCGTGAGGGATTTAATTTGTTCAAAAAAGCCACACAGTTTCCGGACAGAGCGCCGCGAAGCGCCGCTTTGGCCGGGGTTTTCCTGACCGTGAGGGATTTAATTTGTTCAAAAAAGCCACACAATTTTCGGACAGAGCGCCGCGAAGCGGCGCGAACCCCCCGGCTAATGGTTCCCGAAAAAAGCGCCGTGGTGCGGCGCTTTGGCCGGGGTTTTCCTGATCGTGAGGGATTTTGTTTGTTCAAAGAATCCACACAGTTTCCGGACAGAGCGCCGCAAAGCGGCGCGAACCCCCCGGCTTATGGTTCCCAGACAAAGCGCCGCGAAGCGTCGCTTCGGCCGGGGTTTTTCTAACCGTGCGGAATTTAATTTGTTCAAGAAAGCCACACACTTTCCGGACAGAGCGCCGCGAAGCGGCGCTTTGGCCGGGGTTTTCCTGACCGTGAGGGATTTAATTTGTTCAAAAAAGTCACACAATTTCCGGACGGAGCGCCGCTTTGGACGGGGTTTTCCTGATCGTGAGGGATTTAGTTTGTTCAAAAAAGCCACACAGTTTCCGGACAGAGCGCCGCGATGCGGTGCGAACCCCCCGGCTAATGGTTCCCGGACAAAGCGCCGCGAAGCGGCGCTTTGGCCGGGGTTTTCCTGACCGTGCGGGATTTAATTTGTTCAAAAAAAGCCACACAGTTTCCTGACAGAGCGCCGCTTTGGACGGGGTTTTCCTGACCGTGAGGGATTTAATTTGTTCAAAAAAGTCACACAATTTCCGGACAGAGCGCCGCTTTGGACGGGGTTTTCCTGATCGTGAGGGATTTAGTTTGTTCAAAAAAGCCACACAGTTTCCGGACAGAGCGCCGCAAAGCGGCGCGAACCCCCCGGCTTATGGTTCCCAGACAAAGCGCCGCGAAGCGGCCCTTTGGCCGGGGTTTTCCTGACCGTGAGGATTTAATTTGTTCAAAAGCCACACAGTTTCCGGACAGAGCGCCGCAAGCGGCGCGAACCCCAACTTATGGTTCCCAGACAAAGCGCCGCGAAGCGGCCTTTGGCCAGGGGTTTTTCTGACCGTGAGGGATTTAATTTGTTCAAAAAAGCCACACAGTTCCTGACAGAGCGCCGCTTAGGCCGGGTTTTTCCTGACCGTGCGGGATTTATTTGTTCAAAAAAAGCCACACAGTTTCCTGACAGAGCGCCGCTTTGGACGGGGTTTTCCTGACCGTGAGGGATTTAATTTGTTCAAAAAAGCCACACAATTTCCGGACAGAGCGCCGCGAAGCGGCGCTTTGACCGGGGTTTTCCTGACCGTGAGGGATTTAATTTGTTCAAAAAAGCCACACAATTTCCGGACAGAGCGCCGCGAAGCGGCGCGAACCCCCCGGCTTATGGTTCCCGGACAAAGCGCCGCGAAGCGGCCTTTTGGCCGGGGTTTTTCTGACCGTGAGGGATTTAATTTGTTCAAAAAAGCCACACAGTTTCCTGACAGAGCGCCGCTCTGGCCGGGGTTTTCCTGACCGTGAGGGATTTAATTTGTTCAAAAAAGCCACACAGTTTTGGGACAGAGCGCCGCAAAGCGGCGCGAACCCGGCTTATGGTTCCCGGACAAAGCGCCGCGAAGCGGCCCTTTGGCCGGGGTTTTCCTGATCGTGAGGGATCTAGTTTGTTCAAAAAGCCACACAGTTTCCGGACAGAGCGCCGCGAAGCGGCGCAAACCCCTGGCTTATGGTTCCCAGACAAAGCGCCGCGAAGCGGCCCTTCGGCCAGTTTTCCTGACCGTGAGGGATTTAATTTGTTCAAAAAAGGCACACAGTTTCCTGACAGAGCGCCGCTTTGGCCGGGGTTTTCCTGACCGTGCGGGATTTAATTTGTTCAAAAAAAGCCACACAGTTTCCTGACAGAGCGCCGCTTTGGACGGGGTTTTCCTGACCGTGAGGGATTTAATTTGTTCAAAAAAGCCACACAATTTCCGGACAGAGCGCCGCGAAGCGGCGCTTTGGCCTGGGTTTTCCTGACCGTGAGGGATTTAATTTGTTCAAAAAAGCCACACAATTTCCGGACAGAGCGCCGCGATGCGGTGCGAACCCCCCGGCTAATGGTTCCCGGACAAAGCGCCGCGAAGCGTCGCTTTGACCGGGGTTTTCCTGATCGTGAGGGATTTAGTTTGTTCAAAAAAGCCACACAGTTTCCGGACAGAGCGCCGCAAAGCGGCGCGAACCCCCCGGCTTATGGTTCCCAGACAAAGCGCCGCGAAGCGGCCCTTTGGCCGGGGTTTTCCTGACCGTGAGGGATTTAATTTGTTCAAAAAAGCCACACAGTTTCCGGACAGAGCGCCGCAAAGCGGCGCAAACCCCCCGGCTTATGGTTCCCGGACAAAGCGCCGCGAAGCGGCCTTTTGGCCGGGGTTTTTCTGACCGTGAGGGATTTAATTTGTTCAAAAAAGCCACACAGTTTCCTGACAGAGCGCCGCTTAGGCCGGGGTTTTCCTGACCGTGCGGGATTTATTTTGTTCAAAAAAAGCCACACAGTTTCCTGACAGAGCGCCGCTTTGGACGGGGTTTTCCTGACCGTGAGGGATTTAATTTGTTCAAAAAAGCCACACAATTTCCGGACAGAGCGCCGCGAAGCGGCGCTTTGACCGGGGTTTTCCTGACCGTGAGGGATTTAATTTGTTCAAAAAAGCCACACAGTTTCCGGACAGAGCGCCGCGAAGCGGCGCGAACCCCCCGGCTTATGGTTCCCAGACAAAGCGCCGCGAAGCGGCGCTTAGCCGGGGTTTTTCTGACCGTGAGGGATTTAATTTGTTCGAAAAAGCCACAAAGTTTCCGGACAGAGCGCCGCTCTGGCCGGGGTTTCCCTGCGCGTGAGGGATTTAGTTTGTTCAAAAAAGCCACACAGTTTTGGGACAGAGCGCCGCGAAGCGGTGCGAACCCCCCGGCTTATGGGTCCCGGACAAAGCGCCGCGAAGCGGCGCTTTGACCGGGGTTTTCCTGATCGTGAGGGATTTAGTTTGTTCAAAAAAGCCACACAGTTTCCGGACAGAGCGCCGCGAAGCGGCGCAAACCCCCCGGCTTATGGTTCCCGGACAAAGCGCCGCGAAGCGGCGCTTTGGCCGGGGTTTTCCTGACCGTGAGGGATTTAATTTGTTCAAAAAAGCCACACAGTTTCCGGACAGAGCGCCGCAAAGCGGCGCGAACCCCCCGGCTTATGGTTCCCAGACAAAGCGCCGCGAAGCGGCCCTTTGGCCGGGGTTTTCCTGACCGTGAGGGATTTAATTTGTTCAAAAAAGCCACACAGTTTCCGGACAGAGCGCCGCAAAGCGGCGCGAACCCCCCGGCTTATGGTTCCCGGACAAAGCGCCGCGAAGCGGCGCTTTGGCCGGGGTTTTCCTGATCGTGAGGGATCTAGTTTGTTCAAAAAAGCCACACAGTTTCCGGACAGAGCGCCGCGAAGCGGTGCGAACCCCCCGGCTTATGGTTCCCGGACAAAGCGCCGCGAAGCGGCCTTTGGCCGGGGTTTTCCTGACCGTGAGGGATTTAATTTGTTCAAAAAAGCCACACAGTTTCCGGACAGAGGGCCGCAAAGCGGCGCGAACCCCCCCCCCCGGCTTATGGTTCCCAGACAAAGCGCCGCGAAGCGGCCCTTTGGCCGGGGTTTTCCTGACAGTGAGGGATTTAAATTGTTCAAAAAAGCCACACAGTTTCCGGACAGAGCGCCGCTTTGGCCGGGGTTTTCTTGACCGTGCGGGATTTAATTTGTTCGAAAAAAGCCACACAGTTTCCTGACAGAGCGCCGCTTTGGACGGGGTTGTCCTGATCGTGAGGGATTTAGTTTGTTCAAAAAAGCCACACAGTTTCCGGACAGAGCGCCGCGAAGCGGCCCCAACCCCCCGGCTTATGGTTCCCGGACAAAGCGCCGCGAAGCGGCCCTTTGGCCGGGGTTTTCCTGATCGTGAGGGATCTAGTTTGTTCAAAAAAGCCACACAGTTTCCGGACAGAGCGCCGCGAAGCGGCGCAAACCCCCCGGCTTATGGTTCCCGGACAAAGCGCCGCGAAGCGGCCCTTTGGCCGGGGTTTTCCTGACCGTGAGGGATTTAATTTGTTCAAAAAAGCCACACAGTTTCCGGACAGAGCGCCGCAAAGCGGCGCGAACCCCCCGGCTTATGGTTCCCAGACAAAGCGCCGCGAAGCGGCCCTTTGGCCGGGGTTTTCCTGACCGTGAGGGATTTAATTTGTTCAAAAAAGCCACACAGTTTCCGGACAGAGCGCCGCTTTGGCCGGGGTTTTCTTGACCGTGCGGGATTTAATTTGTTCGAAAAAAGCCACACAGTTTCCGGACAGAGCGCCGCGAAGCGGCGCAAACCCCCCGGCTTATGGTTCCCGGACAAAGCGCCGCGAAGCGGCCTTTGGCCGGGGTTTTCCTGACCGTGAGGGATTTAATTTGTTCAAAAAAGCCACACAGTTTCCGGACAGAGGGCCGCAAAGCGGCGCGAACCCCCCCCCCGGCTTATGGTTCCCAGACAAAGCGCCGCGAAGCGGCCCTTTGGCCGGGGTTTTCCTGACAGTGAGGGATTTAAATTGTTCAAAAAAGCCACACAGTTTCCGGACAGAGCGCCGCTTTGGCCGGGGTTTTCTTGACCGTGCGGGATTTAATTTGTTCGAAAAAAGCCACACAGTTTCCTGACAGAGCGCCGCTTTGGACGGGGTTTTCCTGGCCGTGAGGGATTTAATTTGTTCAAAAAAGTCACACAATTTCCGGACAGAGCGCCGCTTTAGACGGGGTTTTCCTGATCGTGAGGGATTTAGTTTGTTCAAAAAAGCCACACAGTTTCCGGACAGAGCGCCGCGATGCGGTGCGAACCCCCCGGCTAATGGTTCCCGGACAAAGCGCCGCGAAGCGGCGCTTTGACCGGGGTTTTCCTGATCGTGAGGGATCTAGTTTGTTCAAAAAAGCCACACAGTTTCCGGACAGAGAGCCGCGAAGCGGTGCGAACCAGGGGTGTGCGTTTTTCGTTTTTCGATTTTTCGGTTTTTTCGTTTTTCGCCCTTTTTGGCGAAAAAAATCAATATCGAAAAAAACGAAAAAGTTTAAATTTTTTTCGGTTTTTTTCGGTCTGAACTTTGCGGTTCTGATGCGACTTGCAGTCGATCCTTCGCTGCTTACAGATGTCTCCAGCAAGTTTGCACACGTCTCTGACTTTATTCCAGAATCAAGCAGAAGCAAACGTATGATCTGCACCTTGCACGACGGTTCCTTCTACTACATCACTTTCGATTAAAAATTACATTGATGGAGCCGAAATTTTTGAATTTCCTGTTTTTCAGCAGACTAAAACGACTCGGCGCATCTTTTGAGCATGGCCATAACTTTCAGGAATAATTCTCCGAAAAACCAAAATACACATTTCGACAGGCGGAAACATCACCAATATAATAACGCTGATCGATTCCGCATAGCAGATAACCTGCATCGGTAATTCGAAGGCAGCGTTCACGATAATCATTCTCGATGACTTTCCGCAGTGAAATGATAGGCGAGAAGAATTCCTATGCACTCAGTGACGAAAAAATGGTTTAAAAAGAGCTAGGAATGGCTAAATAATGGATGCAAACAGGCGTTCTGAGGTCACCGAAACTCCTCATGTCGCCTTTCCGCCCCTAGAACCTCGGAGGTTGTGATAACATGAAGTACTCAAGTCAAGGAAATACTTATGAGCGAGCTAAACCGCTTGATTATCACTGTTATAACTTTGACTTTAACTTTATTACGCGCCCTTGCAGAAGTGTAGAAACATAGAAAAAGGCAAAAAAAACATCGAAAACATCAAGGAATTTAAAAATGACAAGTTTCGAAAGGAAAACGTAAAACAATTAATAGATCCTTGCTCGACAATGTAGGTAATTTTTGACAAGTGTTTTGAATTTAACAAGTAGATCGGTATCTGAACAGTATGACTCATCTTCAAGTATTCCATGCCGGCTCTGAAGCAGAAGAAGCCGCGCCACAAAGAGGTGCGCGGCTGACGGAATTTAAGCTTGAACCTTTCTCTCCTAGTATTTGTTATATTTTGCTATGACTGAGCGCTCCGCTCTTCTTACTCCGCCCGGACTCATCCGAGCAAGATAAGCTTTAGCATCCTTCGTAGCGGCTGATTCCTCCACGCTCAAACGCTCAAAAGTCAACTTAATAAAGTGTGGCCCTTTAGCAACAAAACACGGTTTCCGCGTTTTCTTCAAGCATGCCCTGCTGTATAGGGCACCAGAATTTCGGTAAACGAAAGAGATATCAAAAAAGTGCAATCTATTGTGAACACTGCTTTAAGTTCAGGAAAATCTGTTTTCGTTCAAGGTGTTCATGGAAAAGACGTGGAGAATCGCTCTTTGGAGGCCCATAATTTTCAAGCGGAAGTCAACCTAAATTTTCCTGCTCCTCTATCGATCTATACCAAAAAAGTGCGAATAAAAACTTTCTAGGCGAATGGCATCAAGTACAGATCCATCAAGCGAAACTGATTGAACGTAACCCCTATGTAGACACCGCGACTCAATGCATGTGGTTGCGTCGCGGCCATTACCGTCCAATAGCGCCGAGAGACTAAGCTACTGGTCAGTGTTGACCACGACGCAATCGCTCACACTGAAATTCAACATGACAGCACAAAAAATTCACGCAAGAGTGTGCTATCCATCAAGAACTATTGATGTTCGTCTCTGTACAACGTTTGTTCCGTTTTGATCTATGACTTGCCCACGACTTTCAACTTCTGCGAATTCGGTATTTTTTCATGAAATTGGGGACGACCTTCGAGCCCACAGTTTAGATCAAAAACGTGAAAAAACGTTGATGTGATCGTTCAGAGAACCACCGCAATTTAAAACAAGAAGTTCACCACAAGAATTTAAGAAGGTGTTCAGCGCTAAAATTTTGCCAGGATTCGACGCTGCAACAAGGGTAAAATTCCTTACATTGATACGCTGATTGGGTATGCTTTGTGTCACCAAGAAAACATAATTCTGTCATTATTCAAAGCACTTCGATTACGTTGCCTGTTTTTTCCAGTCCAAAATATGCAATTACGAAAATAAAATGTTTCAAAAGACAAAAAATTTTTTCGGTTTTTTCGAATTTTTTCGAATTCAAAACCGAAAAATTTTTCGTTTTTCGGTTTTTTTCGGTTTCGAAGTTTTTTCGCACATGCCTGGTGCGAACCCCTGGTTGAGGAGCCTGGATGCAGCGCTTCGCGGCGCTTTGGCCTGGGTTTTCCTGATCGTGAGGGATCTAGTTTGTTCAAAAAAGCCACACAGTTTCCGGACAGAGAGCCGCAAAGCGGCGCGAACCCCCCGGCTTATGGTTCCCAGACAAAGCGCCGCGAAGCGGCCCTTTGGCCGGGGTTTTCCTGACCGTGAGGGATTTAATTTGTTCAAAAAAGCCACACAGTTTCCGGACAGAGCGCCGCAAAGCGGCGCGAACCCCTGGCTTATGGTTCCCGGACAAAGCGCCGCGAAGCGGCCCTTGGCCGGGCTTTCCTGATCGTGAGGGATCTAGTTTGTTCAAAAGCCACACAGTTTCTGGACAGAGCGCCGCAAAGCGGCGCGAACCCCCCGGCTTATGGTTCCCGGACAAAGCGCCGCGAAGCGGCCCTTTGGCCGGGGTTTTCCTGACCGTGAGGGATTTAATTTGTTCAAAAAAGCCCTAGTTTGTTCAAAAAAGCCACACAGTTTCCGGACAGAGAGCCGCGAAGCGGTGCGAACCCCCCGGCTAATGGTTCCCGGACAAAGCGCCGCTTCGCGGCGCTTTGCCCGGGGTTTTCCTGATCGTGAGGGATCTAGTTTGTTCAAAAAAGCCACACAGTTTCCGGACAGAGAGCCGCAAAGCGGCGCGAACCCCCCGGCTTATGGTTCCCAGACAAAGCGCCGCGAAGCGGCCTTTTGGCCGGGTTTTTTCTTACCGTGAGGGATTTAATTTGTTCAAAAAAGCCACACAGTTTCCTGACAGAGCGCCGCTTTGGCCGGGGTTTTCTTGACCGTGCGGGATTTAATTTGTTCGAAAAAAGCCACACAGTTTCCTGACAGAGCGCCGCTTTGGACGGGGTTTTCCTGGCCGTGAGGGATTTAATTTGTTCAAAAAAGTCACACAGTTTCCGGACAGAGCGCCGCAAGCGGCGCTTTGACCGGGTTTTCCTGATCGTGAGGGATTTAATTTGTTCAAAAAAGTCACACAGTTTCCGGACAGAGCGCCGCGATGCGGTGCGAACCCCCCGGCTAATCGTTCCCGGACAAAGCGCCGCGAAGCGGCGCTTTGACCGGGGTTTTCCTGATCGTGAGGGATCTAGTTTGTTCAAAAAAGCCACACAGTTTCCGGACAGAGCGAACCCCTCGGCTTATGGTTCCCGGACAAAGCGCCGCGAAGCGGCCCTTTGGCCGGGGTTTTCCTGACCGTGAGGGATTTAATTTGTTCAAAAAAGCCACACAGTTTCCGGACAGAGCGCCGCGAAGCGGTGCGAACCCCCCGGCTAATGGTTCCCGGACAAAGCGCCGCTTCGCGGCGCTTTGTCCGGGGTTTTCCTGATCGTGAGGGATTTAGTTTGTTCAAAAAAGCCACACAGTTTCCTGACAGAGCGCCGCGAAGCGGTGCGGACCCCCCGGCTAATGGTTCCCGCGAAGCGGCGCTTTGACCGGGGTTTTCCTGATCGTGAGGGATTTAGTTTGTTCAAAAAAGCCACACAGTCTACGGACAGAGCGCCGCAAAGCGGCGCGAACTCCCGGCTAATGGTGCCCGGACAATGCGCCGCTTCGCGGCTCTTTGTCCGGGGTTTCCCTGATCGTGAGGGATCTAGTTTGTTCAAAAAAGCCACACAGTTTCCGAACAGAGCGCCGCGAAGCGGTGCGAACCCCCCGGCTAATGGTTCCCGCGAAGCGGCGCTTTGTCCGGGGTTTTCCTGATCGTGAGGGATTTAATTTGTTCAAAAAAGCCACACAGTTTCCGGACAGAGCGCCGCAAAGCGGCCCGAACCCCCCGGCTTATGGTTCCCAGACAAAGCGCCGCGAAGCGGCCCTTTGGCCGGGGTTTTCCTGACCGTGAGGGATTTAATTTGTTCAAAAAAGCCACACAGTTTCCGGACAGAGCGCCGCGATGCGGTGCGAACCCCTGGCTTATGAGTTCCTGGATGCGCCGCTTCGCGGCGCTTTGTCCGGGGTTTTCCTGATCTTGAGGGATTTAGTTTGTTCAAAAAAGCCACACAGTTTCCTGACAGAGCGCCGCGAAGCGGTGCGGACCCCCCGGCTAATGGTTCCCGCGAAGCGGCGCTTTGACCGGGGTTTTCCTGATCGTGAGGGATTTAGTTTGTTCAAAAAAGCCACACAGTTTACGGACAGAGCGCCGCAAAGCGGCGCGAACCCCCCGGCTAATGGTTCCCGGACAATGCGCCGCTTCGCGGCTCTTTGTCCGGGGTTTCCCTGATCGTGAGGGATCTAGTTTGTTCAAAAAAGCCACACAGTTTCCGGACAGAGCGCCGCGAAGCGGTGCGAACCCCCCGGCTAATGGTTCCCGCGAAGCGGCGCTTTGTCCGGGGTTTTCCTGATCGTGAGGGATTTAATTTGTTCAAAAAAGCCACACAGTTTCCGGACAGAGCGCCGCGACCCCCGACTAATGGTTCCTAGACAAAGCGCCGCGAAGCGGCCTTTTGGCCGGGGTTTTTCTGACCGTGAGGGATTTCATTTGTTCAAAAAAGCCACACAGTTTCCTGACAGAGCGCCGCTTTGGCCGGGGTTTTCTTGACCGTGCGGGATTTAATTTGTTCAAAAAAAGCCACACAGTTTCCGGACAGAGCGCCGCTTTGGACGGGGTTTTCCTGATCGTGAGGGATTTAGTTTGTTCAAAAAAGCCACACAGTTTCCGGACAGAGCGCCGCGATGCGGTGCGAACCCCCCGGCTAATGGTTCCCGGACAATGCGCCGCTTCGCGGCTCTTTGTCCGGGGTTTTCCTGATCGTGAGGGATTTAGTTTGTTCAAAAAAGCCACACAGTTTCCGGACAGAGCGCCGCTTTGGACGGGGTTTTCCTGATCGTGAGGGATTTAGTTTGTTCAAAAAAGCCACACAGTTTCCGGACAGAGCGAACCCCTCGGCTTATGGTTCCCGGACAAAGCGCCGCGAAGCGGCCCTTTGGCCGGGTTTTCCTGACCGTGAGGGATTTAATTTGTTCAAAAAAGCCACACAGTTTCCGGACAGAGCGCTGCAAAGCGGCGCGAACCCCCCGGCTTATGGTTCCCAGACAAAGCGCCGCGAAGCGGCCTTTTGGCCGGGGTTTTTCTGACCGTGAGGGATTTAATTTGTTCAAAAAAGCCACACAGTTTCCTGACAGAGCGCCGCTTTATCCGGGGTTTTCCTGACCGTGAGGGATTTAATTTGTTCAAAAAAGCCACACAATTTCCGGACAGAGCGCCGCGAAGCGGCGCGAACCCCCCGGCTTATGGTTCCCGGACAATGCGCCGCGAAGCGGCCCTTTGGCCGGGGTTTTCCTGACCGTGCGGGATTTAATTTGTTCAAAAAAAGCCACACAGTTTCCTGACAGAGCGCCGCTTTGGACGGGGTTTTCCTGACCGTGCGGGATTTAATTTGTTCAAAAAAGCCACACAGTTTCCGGACAGAGCGCCGCTTTGACCGGGGTTTTCCTGATCGTGAGGGATTTAGTTTGTTCAAGAAAGCCACACAGTTTACGGACAGAGCGCCGCAAAGCGGCGCGAACCCCCCGGCTTATGGTTCCCAGACAAAGCGCCGCGAAGCGGCCTTTTGGCCGGGGTTTTTCTGACCGTGAGGGATTTAATTTGTTCAAAAAAGCCACACAGTTTCCGGACAGAGCGCCGCTTTGGACGGGGTTTTCCTGACCGTGAGGGATTTAATTTGTTCAAAAAAGTCACACAATTTCCGGACAGAGCGCCGCTTTGGACGGGGTTTTCCTGATCGTGAGGGATTTAGTTTGTTCAAAAAAGCCACACAGTTTCCGGACAGAGCGCTGCAAAGCGGCGCGAACCCCCCGGCTTATGGTTCCCAGACAAAGCGCCGCGAAGCGGCCTTTTGGCCGGGGTTTTTCTGACCGTGAGGGATTTAATTTGTTCAAAAAAGCCACACAGTTTCCTGACAGAGCGCCGCTTTATCCGGGGTTTTCCTGACCGTGAGGGATTTAATTTGTTCAAAAAAGCCACACAATTTCCGGACAGAGCGCCGCGAAGCGGCGCGAACCCCCCGGCTTATGGTTCCCGGACAAAGCGCCGCGAAGCGGCGCTTTGACCGGGGTTTTCCTGATCGTGAGGGATTTAGTTTGTTCAAAAAAGCCACACAGTTTACGGACAGAGCGCCGCAAAGCGGCGCGAACCCCCCGGCTTATGGTTCCCAGACAAAGCGCCGCGAAGCGGCCTTTTGGCCGGGGTTTTTCTGACCGTGAGGGATTTAATTTGTTCAAAAAAGCCACACAGTTTCCGGACAGAGCGCCGCTTTGGACGGGGTTTTCCTGACCGTGAGGGATTTAATTTGTTCAAAAAAGCCACACAGTTTCCGGACAGAGCGCCGCTTTGGACGGGGTTTTCCTGACCGTGCGGGATTTAATTTGTTCAAAAAAGCCACACAGTTTCCGGACAGAGCGCCGCTTTGGACGGGGTTTTCCTGATCGTGAGGGATTTAGTTTGTTCAAAAAAGCCACACAGTTTCCGGACAGAGCGCCGCTTTGGACGGGGTTTTCCTGACCGTGCGGGATTTAATGGTTCCCGGACAAAGCCACACAGCCGGACAGAAGCGCCGCTGTGGCCGGGGTTTTCCTGACCGTGAGGGATTTAATTTGTTCAAAAAAGCCACACAGTTTCCGGACAGAGCGCTGCAAAGCGGCGTGAACCCCCCGGCTTATGGTTCCCAGACAAAGCGCCGCGAAGCGACCTTTTGGCCGGGGTTTTTCTGACCGTGAGGGATTTAATTTGTTCAAAAAAGCCACACAGTTTCCGGACAGAGCGCTGCAAAGCGGCGTGAACCCCCCGGCTTATGGTTCCCAGACAAAGCGCCGCGAAGCGGACTTTTGGCCGGGGGTTTTCTGACCGTGAGGGATTTAATTTGTTCAAAAAGGCCACACAGTTTCCGGACAGAGCGCCGCTTCGACCGGGGTTTTCCTGACCGTGCGGGATTTAATTTGTTCAAAAAAGCCACACAGTTTCCGGACAGAGCGCCGCTTTGGACGGGGTTTTCCTGATCGTGAGGGATTTAGTTTGTTCAAAAAAGCCACACAGTTTCCGGACAGAGCGCCGCGATGCGGTGCGAACCCCGTGCGGGATTAATGGTTCCCGGACAAAGCAGTTTCCGCGACAGAGCGCCGCTTTGACGGGTTTTCCTGATCGTGAGGGATTTAGTTTGTTCAAAAAAGCCACACAGTTTCCGGACAGAGCGCTGCAAAGCGGCGCGAACGCCCCGGCTTATGGTTCCCAGACAAAGCGCCGCGAAGCGGCCCTTTGGCCGGGGTTTTCCTGACCGTGAGGGATTTAATTTGTTCAAAAAAGCCACACAGTTTCCGGACAGAGCGCCGCTTTGGACGGGGTTTTCCTGACCGTGAGGGATTTAATTTGTTCAAAAAAGCCACACAGTTTCCGGACAGAGCGCCGCTTTGGCCGGGGTTTTCCTGACCGTGAGGGATTTAATTTGTTCAAAAAAGCCACACAGTTTCCGGACAGAGCGCCGCAAAGCGGCGCGAACCCCCCGGCTTATGGTTCCCAGACAAAGCGCCGCGAAGCGGCCCTTTGGCCGGGGTTTTCCTGACCGTGAGGGATTTAATTTGTTCAAAAAAGCCACACAGTTTCCTGACAGAGCGCCGCTTTATCCGGGGTTTTCCTGACCGTGAGGGATTTAATTTGTTCAAAAAAGCCACACAATTTCCGGACAGAGCGCCGCGAAGCGGCGCGAACCCCCCGGCTCATGGTTCCCGGACAAAGCGCCGCGAAGCGGCGCTTTGGCCGGGGTTTTCCTGACCGTGCGGGATTTAATTTGTTCAAAAAAAGCCACACAGTTTCCTGACAGAGCGCCGCAAAGCGGCGCGAGACCCCCGGCTTGTGGTTCCCAGACAAAGCGCCGCGAAGCGCCTTTGGCCGGGTTTTTTCTGACCGTGAGGGATTTAATTTGTTCAAAAAGCCACACAGTTTCCTGACAGAGCGCCGCTTTACGGACGGGGTTTTCCTGACCTTGCGGGATTTAATTTGTTCAAAAAAGCCACGCAGTTTCCGGACAGAGCGCCGCTTTGGACGGGGCTTTCCTGACCGTGCGGGATTTAATTTGTTCAAAAAAGCCACACAGTTTCCGGACAGAGCGCCGCAAAGCGGCGCGAACCCCGGCTTATGGTTCCCGGACAATGCGCCGCGAAGCGGCGCTTTGTCCGGGGTTTTCCTGATCGTGAGGGATTTAATTTGTTCAAAAGCCACACAGTTTCCGGACAGAGCGCCGCGAAGCGGTGCGAACTCCCCGGCTAATGGTTCACAAAGTGCGCCGCGAAGCGGCGCTTTGTCCGGGGTTTTCCTGACCGTGAGGATTTAATTTGTTCAAAAAAGCCACACAGTTTCCGGACAGAGCGCCGCAAAGCCAGCGGGGTTTTCTGAACCCCGTGCGGATTTAATGTTCCCAGACAAAGCGCCGCGAAGCGCCGCTTTGCAGCCGGGGTTTTCCTGACCGTGAGGGATTTAATTTGTTCAAAAAGCCACACAGTTTCGGACAGAGCGCCGCGAAGCGGCGCGAACCCCGGCTTATGGTTCCCAGACAGCGCCGCGAAGCGGCCTTTGGCGGGGGTTTTCCTGACCGTGAGGGATTTAATTTGTTCAAAAAAGCCACACAGTTTCCTGACAGAGCGCCGCTTTGGCCGGGGTTTTCCTGACCGTGCGGGATTAAATTTGTTCAAAAAAACCACACAGTTTCCGGACAGAGCGCCGCGAAGCGGCGCGAACCCCTTGGCTTATGGTTCCCGGACAAAGCGCCGCTTCGCGGCTCTTTGTCCGGGGTTTTCCTGATCGTGAGGGATTTAGTTTGTTCAAAAAAGCCACACAGTTTCCGGACAGAGCGCCGCTTTGGACGGGGTTTTCCTGACCGTGAGGGATTTAATTTGTTCGAAAAAGTCACACAATTTCCGGACAGAGCGCCGCTTTGGACGGGGTTTTCCTGATCGTGAGGGATTTAGTTTGTTCAAAAAAGCCACACAGTTTCCGGACAGAGCGAACCCTCGGCTTATGAGTTCCTGGACAAAGCGCCGCGAAGCGGCCCTTTGGCCGGGTTTTCCTGACCGTGAGGGATTTAATTTGTTCAAAAAGCCACACAGTTTCCGGACAGAGCGCTGCAAAGCGGCGCGAACCCTGGCTTATGGTTCCCGGACAAAGCGCCGCGAAGCGGCGCTTTGGCCGGGGTTTTCCTGACCGTGAGGGATTTAATTTGTTCAAAAAAGCCACACAGTTTCCGGACAGAGCGCCGCAAAGCGGCGCGAACCCCCCGGCTTATGGTTCCCAGACAAAGCGCCGCGAAGCGGCCCTTTGGCCGGGGTTTTTCTGATCGTGAGGGATTTAGTTTGTTCAAAAAAGCCACACAGTTTCCGGACAGAGCGAACCCCTCGGCTTATGGTTCCCGGACAAAGCGCCGCGAAGCGGCCCTTTGGCCGGGTTTTCCTGACCGTGAGGGATTTAATTTGTACAAAAAAGCCACACAGTTTCCGGACAGAGCGCCGCAAAGCGGCGCGAACCCCTCGGCTTATAGTGCCCGGACAAAGCGCCGCGAAGCGGCGCTTTGGCCGGGGTTTTCCTGACCGTGCGGGATTTAATTTGTTCAAAAAAAGCCACACAGTTTCCTGACAGAGCGCCGCAAAGCGGCGCGAACCCCCCGGCTTATGGTTCCCAGACAAAGCGCCGCGAAGCGGCCCTTTGGCCGGGGTTTTCCTGACCGTGAGGGATTTAATTTGTTCAAAAAAGCCACACAGTTTCCGGACAGAGCGCCGCGATGCGGTGCGAACCCCCCGGCTAATGGTTCCCGGACAAAGCGCCGCGAAGCGGCGCTTTGGCCTGGGTTTTCCTGACCGTGAGGGATTTAATTTGTTCAAAAAAGCCACACAGTTTCCGGACAGAGCGCCGCTTTGGACGGGGTTTTCCTGACCGTGAGGGATTTAATTTGTTCAAAAAAGTCACACAATTTCCGGACAGAGCGCCGCTTTGGACGGGGTTTTCCTGATCGTGAGGGATTTAGTTTGTTCAAAAAAGCCACACAGTTTCCGGACAGAGCGAACCCCTCGGCTTATGGTTCCCGGACAAAGCGCCGCGAAGCGGCCCTTTGGCCGGGGTTTTCCTGACCGTGAGGGATTTAATTTGTTCAAAAAAGCCACACAGTTTCCGGACAGAGCGCTGCAAAGCGGCGCGAACCCCCCGGCTTATGGTTCCCAGACAAAGCGCCGCGAAGCGGCCTTTTGGCCGGGGTTTTTCTGACCGTGAGGGATTTAATTTGTTCAAAAAAGCCACACAGTTTCCTGACAGAGCGCCGCAAAGCGGCGCGAACCCCGGTTTATGGTTCCCAGACAAAGCGCGCCGCGAAGCGGCGCTTTGGCCTGGGTTTTTCTGACCGTGAGGGATTTAATTTGTTCAAAAAAGCCACACAGTTTCCGGACAGAGCGCCGCGAAGCGGCGCGAACCCCCCGGCTTATGGTTCCCGGACAAAGCGCCGCGAAGCGGCCCTTTGGCCGGGGTTTTCCTGACCGTGAGGGATTTAATTTGTTCAAAAAAGCCACACAATTTCCGGACAGAGCGCCGCTTTGGCCTGGGTTTTCCTGATCGTGAGGGATCTAGTTTGTTCAAAAAAGCCACACAGTTTCCGGACAGAGCGCCGCAAAGCGGCGCGAACCCCCGGCTTATGGTTCCCGGACAAAGCGCCGCGAAGCGGCCTTTGGCCGGGGTTTTTCTGACCGTGAGGGATTTAATTTGTTCAAAAAGCCACACAGTTTCCGGACAGAGCGCCGCTTTGGACGGGGTTTTCCTGACCGTGAGGATTTAATTTGTTCAAAAAGTCACACAATTTCCGGACAGAGCGCCGCTTTGGACGGGGTTTTCCTGATCGTGAGGGATTTAGTTTGTTCAAAAAGCCACACAGTTTCCGGACAGAGCGCCGCAAAGCGGCGCGAACCCCGGCTTATGGTTCCCAGACAAAGCGCCGCGAAGCGGCGCTTTGGCCGGGTTTTTCTGACCGTGAGGGATTTAATTTGTTCAAAAAGCCACACAGTTTCCTGACAGAGCGCGAAGCGGTGCGAACCCCGGCTGTGGTTACGAACCGCGAAGCGGCGCTTTGGCCTGGGTTTTTTCTGACCGTTAGGGATTTAATTTGTTCAAAAAAGCCACACAGTTTCCGGACAGAGCGCCGCGATGCGGTGCGAACCCCCCGGCTAATGGTTCCCGGACAAAGCGCCGCGAAGCGGCGCTTTGTCCGGGGTTTTCCTGATCGTGAGGGATTTAGTTTGTTCAAAAAAGCCACACAGTTTCCGGACAGAGCGGCGCAAAGCGGCGCGAACCCCTGGCTTATGGTTCCCAGACAAAGCGCCGCGAAGCGGCGCTTTGGCCGGGGTTTTCCTGACCGTGAGGGATTTAATTTGTTCAAAAAGCCACACAGTTTCCGGACAGAGCGCGCTTTGACGGGGTTTTCCTGACCGTGAGGGATTTAATTTGTTCAAAAAAGCCACACAGTTTCCGGACAGAGCGCCGCTTTGGACGGGGTTTTCCTGACCGTGCGGGATTTAATTTGTTCAAAAAAGCCACACAGTTTCCGGACAGAGCGCCGCTTTGGACGGGGTTTTCCTGACCGTGAGGGATTTAATTTGTTCAAAAAAGCCACACAGTTTCCGGACAGAGCGCCGCGATGCGGTGCGAACCCCCCGGCTAATGGTTCCCGGACAAAGCGCCGCGAAGCGGCCCTTTGGCCGGGGTTTTCCTGACCGTGAGGGATTTAATTTGTTCAAAAAAGCCACACAGTTTCCGGACAGAGCGCCGCTTTGGACGGGGTTTTCCTGACCGTGAGGGATTTAATTTGTTCAAAAGTCACACAATTTCCGGACAGAGCGCCGCTTTGACGGGTTTTCCTGATCGTGAGGGATTTAGTTTGTTCAAAAAGCCACACAGTTTCCGGACAGAGCGAAAGCGGCGCGAACCCCCCGGCTTATGGTTCCCGGACAAAGCGCCGCGAAGCGGCCCTTTGGCCGGGGTTTTCCTGACCGTGAGGGATTTAATTTGTTCAAAAAAGCCACACAGTTTCCGGACAGAGCGCCGCAAAGCGGCGCGAACCCCCCGGCTTATGGTTCCCAGACAAAGCGCCGCGAAGCGGCCCTTTGCAGGGGTTTTCCTGATCGTGAGGGATTTAATTTGTTCAAAAAGCCACACAGTTTCCGGACAGAGCGCCGCGAAGCGGCGCGAACCCCCCGGCTTATGGTTCCCAGACAAAGCGCCGCGAAGCGGCCCTTTGGCCGGGTTTTCCTGACCGTGAGGGATTTAATTTGTTCAAAAAAGCCACACAGTTTCCGGACAGAGCGCCGCAAAGCGGCGCGAACCCCCCGGCTTATGGTTCCCAGACAAAGCGCCGCGAAGCGGCCTTTTGGCCGGGGTTTTTCTGACCGTGAGGGATTTAATTTGTTCAAAAAAGCCACACAGTTTCCTGACAGAGCGCCGCTTTGGACGGGGTTTTCCTGACCGTGAGGGATTTAATTTGTTCAAAAAAGTCACACAATTTCCGGACAGAGCGCCGCTTTGGACGGGGTTTTCCTGATCGTGAGGGATTTAGTTTGTTCAAAAAAGCCACACAGTTTCCGGACAGAGCGCCGCGATGCGGTGCGAACCCCCCGGCTAATGGTTCCCGGACAATGCGCCGCTTCGCGGCTCTTTGTCCGGGGTTTTCCTGATCGTGAGGGATTTAGTTTGTTCAAAAAAGCCACACAGTTTCCGGACAGAGCGCCGCTTTGGACGGGGTTTTCCTGACCGTGAGGGATTTAATTTGTTCAAAAAAGTCACACAATTCCCGGACAGAGCGCCGCTTTGGACGGGGTTTTCCTGATCGTGAGGGATTTAGTTTGTTCAAAAAAGCCACACAGTTTCCGGACAGAGCGCCGCTTTGACCGGGGTTTTCCTGACCGTGAGGGATTTAATTTGTTCAAAAAGTCACACAAAGCGCCGGACAGAGCGCCGCTTTGGACGGGGTTTTCCTGATCGTGAGGGATTTAGTTTGTTCAAAAAGCCACACAGTTTCCGGACAGAGCGCCGCAAAGCGGCGCGAACCTCCGTTTATGGTTCACGGACAAAGCGCCGCGAAGCTGCGCTTTGACCGGGGTTTTCCTGATCGTGAGGGATTTAATTTGTTCAAAAAGCCACACAGTTTACGGACAGAGCGCCGCAAAGCGGCGAGAACCCCCCGGCTTATGGTTCCCAGACAACGCGCCGCGAAGCGGCCTTTTGGCCGGGGTTTTTCTGACCGTGAGGGATTTAATTTGTTCAAAAAAGCCACACAGTTTCCGGACAGAGCGCCGCTTTGGACGGGGTTTTCCTGACCGTGCGGGATTTAATTTGTTCAAAAAAGCCACACAGTTTCCGGACAGAGCGCCGCTTTGGACGGGGGTTTTCCTGACCGTGAGGGATTTAATTTGTTCAAAAGCCACACAGTTTCCGGACAGAGCGCCGCTTTGGACGGGGTTTTCCTGATCGTGAGGGATTTAATTTGTTCAAAAAGCCACACAGTTTCCGGACAGAGCGCCGCTTTGGACGGGGGTTTTCCTGACCGTGCGGGATTTAATTTGTTCAAAAAGCCACACAGTTTCCGGACAGAGCGCCGCAAAGCGGCGCGAACCCGGTTTATGGTTCTGGACAAAGCGCCGCGAAGCGACGCTTGGCCGGGGTTTTTCTGACCGTGAGGGATTTAATTTGTTCAAAAAGCCACACAGTTTCCGGACAGAGCGCCGCTTTGGACGGGGCTTTCCTGACCGTGAGGGATTTAATTTGTTCAAAAAGCCACACAGTTTCCGGACAGAGCGCCGCTTTGGACGGGGTTTTCCTGACCGTGCGGGATTTAATTTGTTCAAAAAAGCCACACAGTTTCCGGACAGAGCGCCGCTTTGGACGGGGTTTTCCTGACCGTGAGGGATTTAATTTGTTCAAAAAAGCCACACAGTTTCCGGACAGAGCGCCGCTTTGGACGGGGTTTTCCTGATCGTGAGGGATTTAGTTTGTTCAAAAAAGCCACACAGTTTCCGGACAGAGCGCCGCTTTGGACGGGGTTTTCCTGACCGTGCGGGATTTAATTTGTTCAAAAAAGCCACACAGTTTCCGGACAGAGCGCCGCAAAGCGGCGCGAACCCCCCGGCTTATGGTTCCCAGACAAAGCGCCGCGAAGCGGCCTTTTGGCCGGGGTTTTTCTGACCGTGAGGGATTTAATTTGTTCAAAAAAGCCACACAGTTTCCGGACAGAGCGCCGCTTTGGACGGGGCTTTCCTGACCGTGCGGGATTTAATTTGTTCAAAAAAGCCACACAGTTTCCGGACAGAGCGCCGCTTTGGACGGGGTTTTCCTGACCGTGCGGGATTTAATTTGTTCAAAAAAGCCACACAGTTTCCGGACAGAGCGCCGCTTTGGACGGGGTTCTCCTGACCGTGAGGGATTTAATTTGTTCAAAAAGCCACACAGTTTCCGGACAGAGCGCCGCTTTGGACGGGGTTTTCCTGACCGTGAGGGATTTAATTTGTTCAAAAAGCCACACAGTTTCCGGACAGAGCGCCGCTTTGGACGGGGCTTTTCCTGACCGTGCGGGATTTAATTTGTTCAAAAGCCACACAGTTTCCGCGAAGCGGCGCTTTGGCCGGGGTTTTCCTGACCGTGAGGGATTTAATTTGTTCAAAAAAGCCACACAGTTTCCGGACAGAGCGCCGCTTTGGACGGGGTTTTCCTGACCGTGCGGGATTTAATTTGTTCAAAAAAGCCACACAGTTTCCGGACAGAGCGCCGCTTTGGACGGGGTTTTCCTGACCGTGCGGGATTTAATTTGTTCAAAAAAGCCACACAGTTTCCGGACAGAGCGCCGCTTTGGCCGGGGTTTTCCTGACCGTGAGGGATTTAATTTGTTCAAAAAAGCCACACAGTTTCCGGACAGAGCGCCGCTTTGGACGGGGCTTTCCTGACCGTGCGGGATTTAATTTGTTCAAAAAAGCCACACAGTTTCCGGACAGAGCGCCGCTTTGGACGGGGCTTTCCTGACCGTGCGGGATTTAATTTGTTCAAAAAAGCCACACAGTTTCCGGACAGAGCGAACCCCTCGACTTATGGTTCCCGGACAAAGCGCCGCGAAGCGGCGCTTTGGCCTGGGTTTTTTCTGACCGTTAGGGATTTAATTTGTTCAAAAAAGCCACACAGTTTCCGGACAGAGCGCTGCAAAGCGGCGTGAACCCCCGGCTTATGGTTCCCAGACAAAGCGCCGCGAAGCGACCTTTTGGCCGGGGTTTTTCTGACCGTGAGGGATTTAATTTGTTCAAAAAAGCCACACAGTTTCCGGACAGAGCGGCGCTTCGACCGGGGGTTTCCTGACCGTGCGGGATTTAATTTGTTCAAAAAGCCACACAGTTTCCGGACAGAGCGCCGCCTTTGCCGGGTTTTCTGACCGTGCGGGATTTAATTTGGTTCAAAAAAGACACAGTTTCCGGACAGAGCGCCGCTTTGACAGGTTTTCTCCTGATCGTGCGGGATTTAATTTGTTCAAAAAAGCCACACAGTTTCCGGACAGAGCGCCGCTTTGGACGGGGTTTTCCTGACCGTGCGGGATTTAATTTGTTCAAAAAAGCCACACAGTTTCCGGACAGAGCGCCGCTTTGGCCGGGGTTTTCCTGATCGTGAGGGATCTAGTTTGTTCAAAAAAGCCACACAGGTTCCGGGCAGGGCGCCGCAAAGCGGCGCGAACGCCCTGGCTTATGGTTCAAAGCGCCGCGAAGCGGCCGCTTGGCCTGGGTTTTTCTGACCGTGAGGGATTTAATTTGTTCAAAAAAGCCACACAGTTTCCGGACAGAGCGCCGCTTTGGACGGGGTTTTCCTGACCGTGAGGGATTTAATTTGTTCAAAAAAGTCACACAATTTCCGGACAGAGCGCCGCGAAGCGGCGCGGACCCCTGGTTTATGGTTCCCAGACAATGCGCCGCGAAGCGGCCCTTTGGCCGGGGTTTTCCTGACCGTGCGGGATTTAATTTGTTCAAAAAAGCCACACAGTTTCCGGACAGAGCGCCGCTTTGGACGGGGTTTTCCTGACCGTGAGGGATTTAATTTGTTCAAAAAAGTCACACAGTTTCCGGACAGAGCGCCGCTTTGGACGGGGTTTTCCTGATCGTGAGGGATTTAGTTTGTTCAAAAAAGCCACACAGTTTCCGGACAGAGCGCCGCTTTGGACGGGGTTTTCCTGATCGTGAGGGATTTAGTTTGTTCAAAAAAGCCACACAGTTTCCGGACAGAGCGCTGCAAAGCGGCGCGAACGCCCCGGCTTATGGTTCCCAGACAAAGCGGCGCGAAGCGGCCTTTTGGCCGGGGTTTTCCTGACCGTGAGGGATTTAATTTGTTCAAAAAAGCCACACAGTTTCCGGACAGAGCGCCGCTTTGGACGGGGTTTTCCTGACCGTGAGGGATTTAATTTGTTCAAAAAAGTCACACAATTTCGACAGAGCGCCGCAAAGCGGCGCGAACCCCCCGGCTTATGGTTCCCGGACAATGCGCCGCGAAGCGGCCCTTTGGCCGGGGTTTTCCTGACCGTGCGGGATTTAATTTGTTCAAAAAAAGCCACACAGTTTCCTGACAGAGCGCCGCAAAGCGGCGCGAACCCCCCGGCTTATGGTTCCCAGACAAAGCGCCGCGAAGCGTCCTTTTGGCCGGGGTTTTCCTGACCGTGAGGGATTTAATTTGTTCAAAAAAGCCACACAGTTTCCGGACAGAGCGCCGCTTTGGACGGGGTTTTCCTGACCGTGAGGGATTTAATTTGTTCAAAAAAGTCACACAGTTTCCGGACAGAGCGCCGCTTTGGACGGGGTTTTCCTGACCGTGATGGATTTAATTTGTTCAAAAAAGCCACACAGTTTCCTGACAGAGCGCCGCGAACCGGCGCGAACCCTGGCTTATGGTTCCGGACAACAGCGCTTCGCGCTCTTTGTCCGGGGTTTTCTGATCGTGAGGGATGTTTCAAAAAGCCACACAGTTTGTTCAAGCGCCGCGAAGCCACACAGTTTCCGGACAGAGCGCCGCTTTGGACGGGTTTTCTGACCGTGAGGGATTTAATTTGGTTCAAAAAGTCACACAGTTTCGGACAGAGCGCCGCTTTGACGGGTGCTTTTCTGAACCGTGAGGGATTTAATTTGTTCAAAAAAGCCACACAGTTTCCGGACAGAGCGCCGCTTTGGACGGGTTTTCCTGACCGTGCGGGATTTAATTTGTTCAAAAAAGTCACACAGTTTCCGGACAGAGCGCCGCTTTGGACGGGGTTTTCCTGACCGTGAGGGATTTAATTTGTTCAAAAAAGCCACACAGTTTCCGGACAGAGCGCCGCAAAGCGGCGCGAACCCCCCGGCTTATGGTTCCCAGACAAAGCGCCGCGAAGCGGCCTTTTGGCCGGGGTTTTCCTGACCGTGAGGGATTTAATTTGTTCAAAAAAGCCACACAGTTTCCGGACAGAGCGCTGCAAAGCGGCGCGGACCCCCCGGCTTGTGGTTCCCAGACAAAGCGCCGCGAAGCGGCCTTTTGGCCGGGGTTTTTCTGACCGTGAGGGATTTAATTTGTTCAAAAAAGCCACACAGTTTCCTGACAGAGCGCCGCTTTATCCGGGGTTTTCCTGACCGTGAGGGATTTAATTTGTTCAAAAAAGCCACACAATTTCCGGACAGAGCGCCGCGAAGCGGCACGAACCCCGCCGACTTATGGTTTCCGGACAGAGCGCCGCGGAGCGGCACTTTGGCCAGGGTTTTCCTGACCGTGAGGGATTTAATTTTAATTAAAAAGCCACACAGTTTCCGGACAGAGCGCCGCAAAGCGGCGCGAACCTCCGGCTTATGGTTCCCGGACAGAGCGCTGCGAAGCGGCGCTTTGGCCACGGTTTTCCTGACGGTGAGGGATTCAATTTGTTCAAAAAAGCCACACAGTTTCCGGACAGAGCGCCGCTTTGTGACGGGGTTTTCCTGACCGTGAGGGATTTAATTTGTTCAAAAGCCACACAGTTTCCGGACAGAGCGCCGCTTTGACGGGGTTTTCCTGATCGTGAGGGATTTAGTTTGTTCAAAAAAGCCACACAGTTTCCGGACAGAGCGAACCGCTTATGGTTCCGGACAAAGCGCCGCGAAGCGGCCCTTTAGTTTTCCTGACCGTGAGGGATTTAATTTGTTCAAAAAGCCACACAGTTTCCGGACAGAGCGCCGTAAAGCGGCGCGAACGCCCTGGCTTATGGTTCCCAGACAAAGCGCCGCGAAGCGGCCCTTTGGCCTGGCTTTTCCTGACCGTGAGGATTTAATTTGTTCAAAAAAGCCACACAGTTTCCGGACAGAGCGCCGCGAAGCGGCTTTGGCCGGGTTTTTCTGACCGTGAGGATTTAATTTGTTCAAAAGGCACATAGTTTCCGGACAGAGCGCCGCTTTGGTAAAGCGTGCGCTGACCGTGAGGGATTTAATTGGTTCCCCAGGGACAGAGCGCCGCGAAGCGGCGCTTTTTGGCCTGGGGTTTTTCTGACCGTGAGGGATTTAATTTGTTCAAAAAAGCCACACAGTTTCCGGACAGAGCGCCGCTTTATCCGGGTTTTTCCTGACCGTGAGGGATTTAATTTGTTCAAAAAAGCCACACAGTTTCCGGACAGAGCGCGCCGCGAAGCGGCGCGAACCCCGGCTTATGGTTCCCGGACACGCGCCGTGAAGCGGCCTTTTGGCCGGGGTTTTCCTGACCGTGAGGGATTTAATTTGTTCAAAAAGCCACACAGTTTCCTGACAGAGCGCCG
>JAPDOI010001625.1:0-158799 GCA_029168955.1 Aplectana chamaeleonis | reverse complement strand
CAGTGAAATTGTTGCAACGGATTTGGCAGGGAGCTCCATCAATTATCACAGTCAAATCACGCGTCAGAAGGCTTTTCCTTGAAGCGCATATTGAATCGAATGAGAACAGGAATAAACCTAGGCAGCAAAACGTTTCTATACAATGCGAACCGTGAAAGCGTTGAGGACACGAAGACATAGAGTCAGTAGCGCGAGTAAATTGCGTTAGATTTCGTTTTCAAGGATTTTATCTCATCGGTGTGAGGGAAGGTCTGGTACCTTTATTGTTAGTGGGAGCTACACTGAAAGGGCAGAATAGCATTCGGAAACCTTAATTCTAGCCCATAAGGCTACGTTTCGTTCAGCATTGTTGACTGAGGATTATTATTTTTTTCTTTTTGTCTTCATTCGCTCGCCAGAGGACCTTCTGACGCGTGATTTGACTGTGATAATTGATAGAGCTCCTGCCAAATCCGTTTGCAACAATTTCACTCAGATTTACGATTATGTTATCTGCATATAGTACTCATCACAGCCAAATCAATTCGACAATTTCACTACATTTGAAAAAATCAAGTTGAGAGCCAAATCCAATAAAACAATTTCACAACATTTAGAAGCAATGCCCGAATCCTTGACCTTTTCTGCGGAGCCCAACTTTCAGAAAATTCTGCAATAAACTTTTTACAAGGGTTTCTCTTCTACAATATCGTCGAGCTCCAGAAGTCAGTTGTTTTTTTTTTTCTCGAAAACATAGTGGTAGAAATGAAGGAAACAACCGCTCCGCTCTGCTAAGACTGCAAGATGAATTGTTTTCCAACGCGGCTTCCTACAAAATAGATGCAAGGCATATACTTTTTGAATTTAAAAGTCGAAAATGGAAGAAATGACTTTCAGGAAAAAATGACCCAATTGTACAGGTTCTAGGCACTCTCTTCCTAGACGGGGGCATGCACCACTCAAGACAGAAATGAAATGAACGGCCCATTGGTGAGAAAGCTACCAGATCGAAGTATTTCCGTAGAGCTCTAATAAAAACAATGATTGATAGCGCAGTATCAGGCCTCTTTTATCAGAGTTTTCCATCATTTCTATGAGTTTTTGCGTAGCTTGGCCCCTCTAGTGAAAGAAAATATTGAAGGGGCTCCATGAAAACCTTCATTTGTAAAGAAAAGTCAAATCGGAACACATTATGTAAATACGAATTTGAATTTCAGCGCCAAAATCATTTTCGGAGTTTTTCTGCATGTGGAGTTCGTGCCGTAACTAATTTTCCTGTTATCTTACTGTCGCTTTCCAACATTCTAGGAAAAAGGGCTAGATGGACTGGTGAGAATTGGTGGCGAGATATTAACCTCATCGTCCAACGTTTTTGACTCGCCAAAGTTTACCAGTGGTCTACCAGGCTCAATCATGAAATTGAGCCTGAAAATGGAAATCCGATTTCCAGCGCGAACGATAGTTAAGTGCGCCAGAAGAGGACTACCGTAATCTCAGGGAATGATGTTATTCGGCTCTCGTAAACAAATTTGATGATACCCAATTGATCAATGATAAAGTATAAAAGAAGTGAAAGAGCGGCGTGTCTTGATTCACACACCGTCCTTCTCTAGGGGTCAGCAGTTGAGGATCTGCCTGGACTAAAAAGCAGGAAACATCACCACCTGTAGGGAAGATGAAGCGAAATCGGAGTCAGAACTTGAAAATTTTAGAGCCAACTCGAGTGAGATTACGGTAGCCCTGTTCTGGCGGACTTAACTATCGTTCTTGTAGATTCAGGCCTGGCTTGCATACGGTGTCCTGAACATTGAACTGAGGTCCTGCACACCTACTGAGATCCAGCACACATTCCATGAAGTCCTGCTCATCCTTACAGGGTCTTGCACACGTTTCATGATGTCCTGCACACTCCTACTGATGTCCTGCACACATTCCACGAAGTTCTGATCATCCTTACAGGGTCTTGCACACGTTTTCATGATGTCTTGCACACTCCTACTAAGGTCCTGCACACATTCCATGATGTCCTGCACACCCCTATTGGGGTCCTGCACACGCTTCATGATGTCCTGCACACTCCTACTGATGTCCTGCACACATTCCACGAGTTCTGATCATCCTTACAGGGTCTTGCACACGTTTCATGATGTCCTGCACACTCCTACTAAGGTCCTGCACACATTCCATGATGTCCTGCACACCCTATTGGGGTCCTGCACACGTTCCATGATGTCCTGTGTAATTTTACTAAGGCCTCTACACACATTCCATGACGTCCTGCTCAACCCTACTGGGGTCCTGCACACGCTTCATGATGTCCTGCACCTCCTACTGATGTCCTGCACACATTCCATGAAGTCCTGCTCATCCTTACAGGGTCTTGCACATGTTTCATGATGTCCTGCACACTCCTACTAAGGTCCTGCACACATTCTACGACGTCCTGCACACCCCTACTGGGGTCCTGCACAGGTCCCATGATGTCCTGCACCTCCTACTGATGTTCTGCACACATTCTACGATGTCCTGCACACCCCTACTGGGGTCCTACAGAGGTTCCATGATGTCCTGCACACTTACTGGGGTCCTGCACAGGTCCATGATGTCCTGCACACTCCTACTAGGTCCTGCACACCCCTACTGAGGTCCTGCACACATTCTACGACGTCCTGCACACTCCCTACTGGGGTCCTGCACACGTTCCATGATATCCTGCGCACTCCTACTGAGGTCCTGTACAGGTCCCATAATGTCATGCACACTCCTACTGAGGTCCTGCACACCCCTACTGGGGTCCTGCACAGGTCCCATGATGTCCTGCACACTCCTACTAAGGTCCTGCACTCCCACTGAGGTCCTGCACACATTCTACGACGTCCTGCACCCTTACTGGGGTCCTGCACAGGTCCCAAAAATGTCCTGCACACTCCTACTGAGGTCCTGCACACCCCTACTGGGGTTGTGCACAGGTCCCATGATGTCCTGCACACTCCTACTGAGGTCCTGCACACTCCTACTGAGGTCCTGCACACATTCTACGACGTCCTGCACACCCCTACTGGGGTCCTGTACAGGTTCCATGATGTCCTGCACACTACTACTAAGGTCCTGCACACACCTACTGAGGTCCTGCACACATACTACGACGTCCTGCACACCTACTGAGATCCAGCACACATTCCATGAGGTCCTGCTCATCCTTACAGGGTCTTGCACACGTTTCATGATGTCCTGCACACTCCTACTGATGTCCTGCACACATTCCACGAAGTTCTGATCATCCTTACAGGGTCTTGCACACGTTTCATGATGTCACTGCACACTCCTACTAAGGTCCTGCACACATTCCATGATGTCCTGCACACCCCTATTGGGGTCCTGCACACGCTTCATGATGTCCTGCACACTCCTACTGATGTCCTGCACACATTCTACGATGTCCTGCACACCCCTACTGGGGTCCTACACAGGTTCCATGATGTCCTGCACACTCCTACTGGGGTCCTGCACAGGTCCCATGATGTCCTGCACACTCCTACTAAGGTCCTGCACACTCCTACTGAGGTCCTGCACACATTCTACGACGTCCTGCACACCCCTACTGGGGTCCTGCACACATTCCATGAAGTCCTGCTCATCCTTACAGGGGTCTTGCACACGTTTCATGATGTCCTGCACACATTCCACGAAGTTCTGATCATCACTTACAGGGTCTTGCACACGTTTCATGATGTCCTGCACACTCCTACTAAGGTCCTGCACACATTCCATGATGTCCTGCACACCCCTATTGGGGTCCTGCACACGCTTCATGATGTCCTGCACACTCCTACTGATGTCCTGCACACATTCCACGAAGTTCTGATCATCCTTACAGGGGTCTTGCACACGTTTCATGATGTCCTGCACACTCCTACTAAGGTCCTGCACACATTCCATTATGTCCTGCACACCCCTATTGGGGTCCTGCACACGTTCTATGATGTCCTGTGTAATTTTACTAAGGTCCTACACACATTCCATGACGTCCTGCTCAACCCTACTGGGGTCCTGCACACGCTTCATGATGTCCTGCACACTCCTACTGATGTCCTGCACACATTCCATGAAGTCCTGCTCATCCTTACAGGGTCTTGCACATGTTTCATGATGTCCCTGCACACTCCTACTAAGGTCCTGCACATTCTACGACGTCCTGCACACCCCTACTGGGGTCCTGCACAGGTCCCATGATGTCCTGCACACTCCTACTGATGTTCTGCACACATTCTACGATGTCCTGCACACCCTACTGGGGTCCTACACAGGTTCCATGATGTCCTGCACACTCCTACTGGGGTCCTGCACAGGTTCCATGATGTCCTGCACACTCCTACTAGGTCCTGCACACTCCTACTGAGGTCCTGCACACATTCTACGACGTCCTGCACACCCCCTACTGAGGTCCTGCACACGTTCCATGATATCCTGCGCACTCCTACTGAGGTCCTGTACAGGTCCCATAATGTCATGCACACTCCTACTGAGGTCCTGCACACCCCTACTGGGGTCCTGCACAGGTCCCATGATGTCCTGCACCTCCTACTAAGGTCCTGCACACTCCCACTGAGGTCCTGCACACATTCTACGACGTCCTGCACACCCTTACTGGGGTCCTGCACAGGTCCCAAAATGTCCTGCACCTCTACTGAGGTCCTGCACACCCCTACTGGGTCTGCACAGGTCCCATGATGTCCTGCACACTCCTACTAAGGTCCTGCACACTCCTACTGAGGTCCTGCACACATTCTACGACGTCCTGCACACCCCTACTGGGGTCCTGCACAGGTCCCATGATGTCCTGCACACCTCCTACTAAGGTCCTGCACACCCTACCGAGGTCCTGCACACATTCTACGGCGTCCTGCACACCCCTACTGAGGGGTTGCTGTAGTTCCACGACGTCCTGCATACTCCTACTGCGGTCTCGCATAGTCAACCGACACTTCAGCACACCTGCGACGACTTCTTATCTTTGGTGCGCATGGTACAAACACGCGCCACGCTCAAAAACAACCCTTCCGCATAGCGTCCTGTTTCCAAGCCGGACGTTTAGAGTACACCACCCTAGAGAGCAAGGTATTTATATGGAGTCTCTAAGAAAACAATGACTGATAACGAAAAACCCGTCATTTTTATAAACTAATCTTGAGAGGCCGGTTTCCGAGTTTCAAACGCCCGTTAGGGGCCCAGAAGTCATTATGGTGAGTTCTGACAATTATTTTCGTCATTCCCGTGGTCTATTACATCTAGTCACAAATTTTCGAGCGATTTGGTCCACGCCTTCCAAAAAAAATGGTTTTCGACGGACGGAGGTGGAGGCGGAGGCGGAGGCGGTGGCGGAGGCGGAGGCGGAGGCGGTGGTGGAGAACGTTTTTGCGTACTTTGAGAGGTCATAACTTCAGAAAGCGGGGACCAGTTGGGATGAAAAGTTGCACACATACGTAATTTCTTGCAGCGCGTCGAATAGTGTACAGCTCATACCTCTGTTGACGGTATGAATAGGTGATCTCATTGTAGGGCATCCGCGCGGGAAGAGATCAAAGCCAAATCCTGGTGAGCGCTTCGCGCTCACCACAATTTTTTGAAAACAACCGCTTCGCTTCTACGATTGTGATAATGAGGACTGAACGCGGAACTGAACTATATTTCATAATCAGCACTAGCTCAGAAAAGGGACAATTAAGGGTCACATAAATCCAAGGAAATTCAGTGGGGTGGGGTAATTTGGTGAATGTGTGGCTTCTTCCTTGAAAAATCGATTAGCTAAAATGAGTGCAATAATCGATCAGCGAAGCGTCTGAACCGCGTCGAGGTATCGATTTTTGCAGTTGCGTTGCTGAAATCGGTTTATAGAAAGCGCCCGGGGCGCAACCATGTACGCTGTATGATGTACTGTGACGTCATCAGCCGTCAGTTGCGCTAAGGGCGCTGCGTGAATCAATCTCGTCTGTAGCACCCGGAGCGCAACGTATGCGGCCTGGATCGCAACCTATGTGGCCCGGAAATTGTCAAATTTTTCACCCAAAGCGCAACATGGACGCGGCTCCGGATGCGTTCTGGATGGGCTCAGAGCCTGCTATCGTCTGAGCAAGGGAGTAGCTCCATTTCAAGGCATCAGATGAACAAAAAACAAGGCATGTGGGAAGTCGTGGAAATCAAAGAACTCGCCGATGCAGCTTCGCGAGGAAGCGGCTTCGGCTCTTACAGGCACCGAAGCGGCACTATAGCGGAGTCGTACCTCCAGTGTCATGCCTCCCCTGCGCGGCTCCGCGGTAGCCCCGAGGCGGCTCCGTGGTAGTGAAGCTGCGGCTCCGCTATGGTGCCGCTGCAGCTCTGCGAACGGTCGCTGCGCTCTGACAAAAATAGGGCCGACTGCGAGTAACTCATATAAAATGAGTCATAATACAAATGGGTGGGCCCACGAACAAAAACACACACCTGCGGTGCTTACGTCCTCTATCTGATAGAGACAGAGGGTATGCTCGTTATTGCGACCTAGCAGATCCGGGATGTACGTCAAATTCCGGCTATTGAACCAGTAACAATCTCGTTCTACCACACAGAACAGTAAATCGTAGTCGACGCGTGGTCGCTGATGCATCCTCGCGGAGTTCGTGCGGTTCCAACACGGAACTGCCGCATTACTGTCGCGGCGATGTCGCGGCGTTGTCGACCCTCAAGACACTGCAACAGAATCTCCACGGCACAGTAATCATCACGGAGCTGCTGCGGTACTACCGTGGAATCATAGCGGCACAATGGAGGGTCGCGGTACTTTCCTGGCACTGCCGCGATATGCTTACTCAGAGTCCCTGCCCACGTGTGTCGAACAAATGCTTCTGTGTAGCACAAGTGCTGCTTCTTTTAGCTGCACTAGAATCTGTCGAGACTCTGGAATAGATCCACTGTCGTGGTCGCGCTTCGTGACTAGTATGAACTAGGCCTTACACCGCATTCCGACGCCACGACGAAACTATGCACTGGGCCTATGTAGCACGCTCGAAAGCAACGATATCAGTACCTTATTAATGATATCTCTGCGCGCACGCAACGTATCCTATGTTTGGGAGCCAAATTTTCTCTGTTCCCTCACGTGCTTGTGCGGGGTGAGGCTAGAGAGAGTGAGTTAGTGAGCGGTTGAGGAGACGCAGCAAGAGGCGCAATGAATGGAAACAAATTTTACTTCGAAACAGAGAGGATCTGGCTTCCTACAAAAGGAACACAGACGACACACTATCTCAGACAGTACGTGCGGGCGGATCGACATCCCCACTGCCATCCGCACGCCAATAACCAGCGATCCGCCCGGCAGTAGCCAGCGATCCGCCCTTGATGCCTCATATGGGTTATTCCGATGTCTATTCTCCGGCCTCTAAGTGATCCTTCAAAGGTGATTTGAAGTCACCTTTCAGGATCGGCCTCGAAATGCCGACTGACCATTCATTGCGATGGAGCGCCTTTTATACCCTTTAGAGACCTTTTATACCCTTTTATACCTTTTAAAGACTTTGGTGTCCGGAAACCGTGATAAGTTCAATCATTGTTGTTTGATTTTTCTGTAATCATTACACTTCTTTCATTATCTTTGATTACCATTTTCTATGTTTATAGGTATGTATTAGATTGAGAATTAGGTCCTTGCGCTTTTTGTTTGAACTTCTTGGGAGATACTTGCTTGGGGACCTGATTGAGACCGAAACTTGTCTTTGTTAATCCTTGCCCAATATCAAAACTCCAAATTGATCATGTTAGTGAAACATTCAACTGTTCTAAGAACTAGATAATAGCTCCAAAACAGAATCGTGGAATTTCTCCAATTTGGGTCAGTTGTGAGTTTTGTGAAAAATTGCAAATTTTTTCGAATACTTTTGATGCAAAGGCAATAAGGCACCAAACACTACAAACAAAACAAATAGTTGTTCATTCAACAACCATCCAGTTTGCGATTTAACGACTAGATTTTTTACAAAAAACCAAGAAAGAAATCGAATTATGAAAAAAAGTAGTCGATAAATTGCAAAATGAATTTCCCTGACTAGGAAAGCCCTTATATTAACTAAATGCAGTAGACACGATTGGAAAAGTGGAAGAGATAGCGGCGCAAGTGGATTCGTACGGCTCTTATAAGAACGCTCGTGCCTTGGCAAGCGTTAAAAACAAATGTGAAAGATCGTATGTGAACCATGTTGAGTCACCAAAACAGTCATTTCCGTCGATTCTCAATACAGGCTGCTCCCTTCAATACAGGTGCTCCGCCTTACAAATTTAGTGCTTCGATATGATCCTTTTAAATCGTTTTTTGTTCTTTCAACAATACAATCTTTCCAGTCAAGGTCGTGTGAGTCTTATAGCATCGCTTCCTCAGCCACATTGTCGCTATATTCCTTTTTTTCTTAACCGTTCTAGGCCGTTACCTACAATGAACCTTGGAATTTCAACAAACGGACCTCAGATTCGTTTTCAGCACTCTAGATTACCCCTCCATACAGCTTTTGGGCGAAATTAGATTTTTTTCCAAAACACACCAAAAAATGCATCATGGCATTTTGATGAAAAAACCTTTTCCCAATGTTTCAAAAGCGCTCATAAATTCTTTTGACCAGCAGCTCGGGACGAGACAGTGGACAGTTTTTCGAAATCCGTTCGCAAATTTGGAATTTGTTTTCGAAACTTATAAATTTCGGACCTTTTTCTCGGAACTGGACTCGGCGCTTTATTTAAAACGCTCAGTCAGAAAATGCATTATCCATACGTGTTCAATTTCGAGTAAAGTCGCGAGCATGTAAGTATAGCCTTTCTCCCTCATTTAAAACAGGTCGAAGTGATGCTTATCGGGCCTACCAAGTTGAAGTCTTCTTATCAATGTTATATTCTGCCAATACCGATCGCTAAGCTGCTTGCTCCACCCGGGCTAAAGTGAGCGGGAAACGCTTTAGATTCCCCGATCCCAATCACAACTTATTCCGAGGAGGGGAGTTGTTGGGTCACGCCTACGACAACTCGGCCCGAGGAATTAGGAAACAGCGTAACCTAGTGTTCGGACGATTCAGATCTTGAACGAACGAAAATCGAAAATTTTTCATTAGAAAAGAATTCGAACAAACGAAAATCGTAAAAATGTTCGACGAAATCTGAAGCGAACGAAATCTGAAAAAAAAATGTTTGACAAAATTTCGAACGAACGAAAACGAACAAAAAAATTTCGAAAAATCTTACGAAATTCTTTCGAAAATTTTGTTCATGTACAATTATACTGTCCCCTGCCCTGTCTTTACTGCCCACAACCCCGTTACTTTTTGAGATTATCCTATCAATCGAAGCCATTTCATCACTGACGCGAAGGCCTGTCGTTGCCCCTCCGAGTATCTGAGCCAATGAGTCTGTTCCTCTGGTATTATTTTTGGATCGCGTTGATCTGAAACACGCTGCGGTTATTATTGTTCAGTTTATTGATTATTTAAAAGCAAGGTCCGTTCAAGTTTTTCCAGTATCGAATTTTGGATTAGATAGATTGAGCTGGCTAAGTTGATCACCGTCTGGACGCTTGACAAGCTATTAGTTCTTACTTTCGAAAAAAACAGCTTTGAAGTAAAGGATTACGGTGTTCACAGCATGATAATCATGGCCAGTAATGTTTCACTGACGTGGCTGGAATAACTTAAAGAAGACCGTGGTTTCCGCAGTTTTGGCTCGTTCATTAAGATTACCTGTAGCACACGCTCCGATTCAGCGGGAAATATTGAGATCGAAATTCTACTCGGACCCTGCCTCTAAGTAATTTATGTGGTTGAACTTGCTATTTTCTATATCTGGACTTTGCTTCAATTATACGTTTACATGAAAATGTAATAAACTTATTACATTTCTTGTTTCTAGTACCATCGTGGGACATTAGTAGAATGTTTATGCAATGATGCACTCATTGCCTGTTGCACCATTCTCATCTACTGCAGCGTTCGCCTTCGTTCCAGCATTCGTTTCGTAAGGCAGCTAGCTGCGCTGGGAGCTAGCTGCCCAGCGGAAGGGCTGGGAACGAGGTAAGTTCCGAGGAAGACGGCGAACCTTTCTGGCTAGAATTGCCGTTTGACGGCTGCGAACGAGTTGTATTTCGGGGAAAACGTGGAACGTTTCGGGCTGGACCGGCCGTTTGACGGTTACAAACCAGTGGTCTTTCGGCGAAAACGGCTAACGTTTCGGACTAGACTTTGCGGGCAAAACGGCTGCGTACGCGCCATCTCTCGGGCTGAGTGCCAGAGCTTTCGGACTGGAAATTGTCCGTCAAACGGCTGCAAACGCCAGACATGGCGGAGAGAACGGCGGAATTTTCGGGTCAACCCCGCCTCTTTTTTGAGTTTTGTTACGCTCGCGGTCTGCCGAAAGGAGGGGGTCCGGCAGCCGTCCGAAACGTCGTCCGGTCTGAGTTGCTCCGTTCTCTCCTTCGAATCCTAACTAATACTGTTTTGCACGACATATTCTTCCATCCTCGATTGTCCCCACTATTTACCGGTCACAACCATCGAGAACTCTATCATTCTACCAAACAGGCCAGAACGTGCCAGGCCAAAATCAGGCATTTAGTGCGCTTTTGCCGCTGCTTCGTATTTTGAATAACAATTGGAAGCCTACGCACTGTTTCTGGAGGAAACTGCAGAACACAAATCATCGTTGAGAAGGCTTTTAAGCGATAATGAGAACAGCCTGTGAGTTAGCTGTTGTATGTTTTTTCCTTCTCGAAAATACGGGAACCGTTTGAATTCTTTATGACAATTTCTCCATCTATAGCGCAAGAGGGATTATTACTACCACGTGTCCTGAAATTGTTTCAGAAGCGCGAATTCATTAATGGATTGTACAACGTCGAATATAACATCAAGAGAAGGATATACGCCGACACCTACGGCATTTGCTGTGATTAGAGCTCAAATTGCCTAAAATCGTCGGAGTCCGCGGTTATTTTTTATGTCAATGTTGTTGTTGTTTATATACGTCGATGAGGAAGATAAAAGTTTTTGAGCATTCGACGCTTCTTATCACATTGTGGATTTCTACTGCAACATTGATAGAGGCTCCGAAAGTTGCCGTAGGAATGAAAGGCTCGGAGCCGGCGTCGACGGGGGTAGCAGGAGCAACTGAAGGTGCGGAAGCAAGCCACCGAAGGCGGTTGCAGGGGCTATTTGAAAGAGCAGGAACAGGGACAGCAAAGGCGGCTGCAGGGGCACCTTAAAAGAGCCGGAGCGGGGGGAACGAACGCGGCTGCAGGGGCACCTTAAAAGGGCTGGAGCAGAGGCGCCGAAGGCGGTTGCAGGGGCACCTTAAAAGGGCTGGAGCAGAGGCGCCGAAGGCGGTTGCAGGGGCACCTTAAAAGGGCTGGAGCAGAGGCACCGAACGCGGCTGCAGGGAGGCTTTGAAAGGGCTGGAGCAGGGGCACCAAAGGCAGCAGCAGGGGCATTGAAGGCAGCAGCAGGGGAAACGACTCCGCCCACTTTGGCTGTCGAAGCCCACGTCCTCGACCGCTCCGACGGCCGTCGGACGGGGTTCCGATCCCCAGTTTGCCTGAGCAACTGCTGTGTTTTTGATCTTTCATTGCTTTCATTCTCTACTCCAACTTCACTCTGTTCTTCTTTTTTGCGCCCCTTCTATACTTGTTATCCGAGGATAATTCTTCGGATAATGGATCGATTCGGATAATGCCGATTTAAATCTTTCCGGATATTGGTTCGATTCAGATAACGCTTCCACTATTTCTACTATTTCCACTACGAGTTTCCACTATTTGAAGGATCGGAATGTTCTGTAAAAAGGTCTCATTTGAAGATTTGTAATCAACAGACATGAACATTTTACACTTGTTTCCGAACGAAAAAATTTCTCTTCGGATTACCCTAAAAATTCAAAATGAGTGGGTTTTTCTTGACACTGTTTTCGTATGAAATAGATTTTCGAATTTATCCCCTAATGATTGTATTTGTCTAAAATTTTTTTTGTATTTGCCGTATACTAAAAAAGGCCTAAACAAGTGTTTTTTTAATCTGATCTGGTCTGATTTTTTTTGAATTTGTGACTTTTTCGTTTTAAAAATTCCTGATGAATAAGCACTCCCAACTTCCCAGGCTCGATTTTCCGAAGAGATGCTTTTTTTTCTTGGAAATAGACGATGTTTTGATAATCCTAGATGAATAAGTTTTTTTCATGATTTTCCAGATCCAGTTTTTTTTTCGGACTATCCATTTTTCGAATTTAGGAAAGCGTCTCAATTTTATAAAGAAAAGTTTTTTTCCAAATTTCAAATAATTTTCTCCGGGTTGAATACTGGTTTTTTGAGGAATTCCGAGGTGGCCTAGAAGTTTTCTGAGCTTTTACTGGTTATAGCCTCGAAAGAAGTGGGTGAAGTAGCTTTATCTGAAGAATTGTAATCACTAAACATTTTGGACATTTAACTCCAGTTTCCGAAACATTTGAAATTTCTCCTCAAATTACTCTACGTTACGATAGTTTAAAGTGAGTGTGTGTTTTTCTTAATACTCATGTTCTTTTATGGTAGTATAATAACCTTTGTATACCCTAATGCTTGTGTTTTTCGAAGTCTCTTGTTCATTTTTTGTTTGAAAAATTGGTTTTTTGTATTTATCGTAATTTGGGAGAATCCTGAGTGAAAGTTTTTTTTTTTCGAATTTCACAACTGATTTTTGTTTGATTTCCTGCTTTTTTTGCGTTCTCAAAATCGTAGTTGAATATGCATTTTTTGATTCTCCAGGTTCATTTTGGATGTTTTCATCTTCTGAAAACGGACTTCGTTGTGAAGGTTCTAGCTGAATAGGTTTTTTATTTTTCAGGTCCAGTTTTGCCGAATTTCTACGTCTGAAAGGGTCCGAAACTCGTGAATTTTTTTTTTTCAACATCCTGGTATTTTTCTCCGAATAAATGCTGGCTTCATTAGGAAATGTTGGGTTTCCCTAGCAGTTTTTCGATGTTTTTATTTATTGGATCTTTGGGAAGTTTGGGTAATGTAGCTTTATTCGAAAAATTGTGATCACATGACATGGACTTCCGACACTAGTTTTCGAAATAAATGACTATCTTACAGAAAATCAAAATGAGTGTTTTCCTTAATGCTCATGTCTTTGTATGAGAATGTTTTTTCGTAAACAAAATTGATATTGTATTACTTAGTGATAGAATTTGTCCGAACCATCTTTCCAAAGGAGTGTTTTTTTTGTATTTTTCATCAAATGAGCAGTCCTTAATGATTTTTTTTTATATTCATGTCTGTTTTTTTGAATTCATGTATTTCTGCGTTTTTCGTTGTTTTGCGTCTAAACGTAGACAATCGACGCTAGTTTTCGAAATATATGGTTTTTTCTCGTCCAATCACCCTTCCTTACGGAGAATTTCGAATGAATGTGTTTTTTATATCTCGATGCTTAGAAGGATTCAAAGAGAACTTCTTAAGGTTCCCAAAGAATGCCTTTTCGAATCATGGGACTGAGTTTTTTTTGCGAATCAATGATATTTTCTCGATTGATTTTTTTCACTATGACCTCGTAGAAATACCAACTCAGGCGGTTCTCGGCCCCGAGCCGCACCGAATAGGAAACGGAGCCGCCTGACAGTTCGGCTCGTTCTCCCAATCTCCGGGGTGCTGCTGTTGCTGTTCGGGCCAACCGGAATAGCCCGGACAGCAACAGCAGTGGCCCGGAAAGCAACAGCAGTGGCCCGGACAGCAACAGGAGCCGACTCGCAGATTGGAAAAACGAGCCGAACTGCCAGGCGGCTCGGGGCTGCCTGATAATAGCCTGAGAAGTGTGTGTGCTTCTTTTTAAGCTTTCGGACTTTTGAATGTTTTTTTTTGGGGGATACGGCGTTTTGAAAGCTTCGAATGAGTATCTTTTCGAAGTCTCATGTTCAATTTTCATGTTTTTTTCTCAAATGAGCGCATCCTGTAATCGTATTTTAATTCGCTCGTTTCCATTTTCCTTTTTTTTCAAGTTGACAAATGTTTCTAGATTGTGGTGTTCTGAAGCCTCCGAAAGCCTCTGTTGACTGCTAAATCTGTTTGTGCCACTGGCGGTTGTCGATTGCGAGGGTGCGTTAGATTTCTTCTGGCGTGCATTTTGACCCTCGTATTGAACATTCAAACCCAATTGCAACTTTCCCGAACATCTGCGCACGCGCACTCCCATTTTATTTCCGCATACTTTCTACGGTACTTTTCGTCCGGACACCGCGAAAAATACTTTTCGCGGTGTCCGGCGCACGACCACGTGGGTCCCACATGCTTTCTACTGCGTCTCGCACACTCACAGAGAGGTCCCGCGCACTTTCTATGGCATATTGCGCGCTTTCACTGAGGCCCCGCTACACTTATATGACGTAATTTAGTGCAACAAGTTAGGCTACCGACAAATACCTCGGCGGTGCGGGAGGGGAGCATGAATGCCCTAGAGAAAGTTTGGGGTGTAGGCTTAGACATTTTGTCCGAAAGCCTTCGTAATCCAGTTAATCACACATGTTTAAATTGCAAGATACAGAAAAAATTTATTTGCATACAATATTCTGACCGTTAGCATTCATCGAGTTTTATCCGCCCGCAAACTTAATCCCAGTGCCCAAAATTCACGACTAACGCCCTGTTTGGATGGGCGTCGGGCTGTTTTTCTTTTCAATTTTTGCATATTCCAGCCCGCCAAAATTTTGTTCTCTATGAATTTTAGTTGGGCTAGTGGTGAACTGCCGGAAATTTAATAAAATCAGCCTACTGCCGACTTTTTTCAGGATGATTTTTTATCGGGCTGTTTTTTAAACAGTTGCAATTTTTTTCTTCGATTCTAGCTGGATTCTTTGAATGAAAAACAATCGGTGCGAATTTTTTTTCTGAGGGGGGGTCGCTATAATTTACCATATTTATGGGCGCGAACCGACTTTCGAGGGGGGGGGTCGTAAGTATTTTGCGGCCTTTGCCAACGGGCTGCTGGACCCTGGCTGGACGTTTGGAAGGAAAGCCGGGTGGAATGGTTAACATGCATCAGGCAGTTGATACAGCGTGCACTGTAGGTGGTTTTATTGGCTCACCTCGAATCTTTTTACCCCTTTATTCTGGAATTTTAGAGCCGATGTTCGCTTGTACAGAGAAGGTCTCAACAACCTCCTGCCGCGCATCGTGAGTTTTCGAAGTAGTAAAAAAGCGGAGAACAGAAATAATCAGTATAACTTTAAATTTTAGAAAAAGAGGAGCTTCGACGAGTCCGTGCTTGATGAGCCGAATGAAGATGGTCAACAATGATATTTGTTTTTGACATTTATTTTAAAACTTATTTTTGGCTGATTTCGTTGATACTCTGATATTTGTTGTTTTTTATACACCCCATTAATGGAATCTCCAATCGGTTACTGTTTTTATCTCGGTTACTGTTTTTTTTCTACGGTGCTACGTGTTATGGAGAATCTCGTTATTGTGCATTTATGACAATTTTGAGCAATTATTTGTTTTTTCACATTATGAATGAAATCTGTAGAAATAATTTTACTGGCAGGCGTAGGCAGCAGTACAGTAGACCTGGAACACTAAAAAGTTCCTTAGCGGCCGTAGTTTAAACAAAATAAAAGAAAAAAAAATTAAAATAAATAAAATTTTAGTGGGGGCGGGTCCATAGGCATAATTAAGAGGGCGGGGCTTGTAGTAGGCTGGGTGGTCTTATATATTCGTGGGCTCGACGCCCAGTCGATAAAATTCGAAGGGGCTCGTCGCCCAGGCTCATCAGAATCAGCGACTTGTCTTAAGAGCGGCTTGTTGCGCAGGCGCGAAGCAGCTGCTCGCTCGCTACAGTCACTACCGCGCCCCCAATAGCCACTACCCCGGGGGAGAAAACTTCGAATTTCGGGCTCCACGCCCACTATCCCGCTGGCGATGCGGGCCTTTCGGCGGGGCGTGGAGCGGGTGTTTGTATGAGCCATCACGCGAGCTCGGTTTTGTTGAAGCCACGCCTTTTTGGATCTGGATTCATGGACCGCAGCGTTATCTTGCTGGAAAATGTAGCGTTGACGCCTGTTTCCAGTGAAGAACGGCAGAAGATGCGCACGTAATGTTTCTTGATACTCCTCGAATCCATCCGACACGAAGTGAAGGCGATTTCAAAACACCTTCGCTGCAGAATGCTCCCAACACATCAGCGAACCGCCTCCAAAATTTCTTCGACTAAATACCATCGGATTCTTGCGAAGATCTCTCCAGTAGCATCGAGCACCGTTAGGTCCATCAAGGTTAAACTTCTTTTCGTCGGAGAAAATTACCTGGAACATGTCGCCTTTATCTTTTTAAATTTTATCGGGTTTTCAGAGAATCCCATACCTCTGACCAGTCTGTTGCCATGTTGTTCCTTGCAGACCGGAGTCGAGCTACTTTGTGGGCTTCTGAGAGTGGTGGAGCCTTCTTCATCACTTGGCGGCCGATGTTTTCGTCTGCGTTTATGACGCTCCAAACAGTAGTCTCCGACACATTGAGCGGCCACTGAGCCCTCACTTGGTTGAGAGACAGACTACTGTTTGAGCAGAGTCGGCTTATCCTCCGTGCATCCCTGCCGCTGACCTTTCTTGGGCGTCCAGGACTCTTCGCCAAGCCGTAGGAGTTTGGATCTCGTAGGAACTGGCTGATGCAGTTGGGGGAACGTCCGAGCTGGGAGGCAATTCGACGTTGGCTCAGCCCGGCAGCGTTCAGGGCACGTATTTGGGCTTGTCGGGAAACAGTAAGCGATGTACCACGGCCCACGATTGGAATAAAGATGTTGGGTGTCCTCGTGTTGCGTTCATATAAAGAACTTGTAACGGGAAATTTTGTTCGAAGTGAAAAATTCCATTTTTTTGCAAGGTGTCCCTATCATTTCCGAACGGTGAAGTTTTCTAAATGTAAAGGAAAAATCTAATGAAATTAGGCACGGTTTCAAGGAAGTTGCGAACAGAGGTTTTTTTATCACGCTAAATTCATTGATGAACGGTATTCATCACCATTCCCAGAATTTTTTTGAAAATCTCATTTTTAGAGGTGTGCCTATCATTTCCGAACGCACTGTATAATAGGAAGATCACAATTTGTCACAATTTTAAGATTGTTTTTAACGTTAAAGAATTTGTGCTTTAATATTATAGCTTGTGCATTGGATTTAGGAAGAGGTTTATAAGTATTATTATCTTGTTCATCAGTTATTAGCTTTCCTTCATTAATGTGATGATGTAATATTTTTGACATATAATTCCATAATTATTACTGGCTTTATCCAGAGGACAAAAGATGTAATTCTTCTGGTATTCATGTATTCCTCAAATGATATTGTATGTATTGTTATTTTTATTAATATCCCTTAGCAATGGTTTGATTTTAGCTCTGAACTGTTGCTTAAAGTAAATTTCTAGATCTACAATTTTTCTAGTGTTGACTTTAAATTTATTTTTAATGTAATTTAAGTATGTTTGGGTGGCTTCAAAGTAGATCTTTTTCATATTATCTCTGTTAATTCTTTTGTAAGTTCTATATTTAGTACCCTTTTTCAAGTTATCTCTGAGTTTTAATTCTTGAATAATATTTAAATCACCCGTAATAATATGACCATGGTGTGGTATTTATGTACTTTAGAAGTTAATCCTTATGTAATTCGCAAATACATATATTTGTAATTATGCTTGAAATAGTATGGCTATTTGCATGTTTGAGAACTTTGTTATAATTGAAAACGTTGGTGGAAATTGGATTATCGTATGTATGATTGACTCTTACTGGTAATAATTTTTCTTTATCTTTATCGTTTAAAGCATTTTTGACAGTTATGTTATTGAAAATTCTATTAAAGTTTATTTTATCACATATATCGCTAAAATAGTTAATTTTAATGTTATGGTAGTTATATGTTTTTCTATAATTATTATTATGTTTATCAGTGTTAAAGTGAAAATGAGTTAGAAAACATAATGTAAGGAATTTAATTTTATTGTTGACGTTCAAGAGAAAATTTTCGGAATGAGAAAGTTTAATTAATTGCTTTATATTCTTTTTTATTAAGACTTTTCATAATTGTGTATAAATCTCGGTAATTGATATCCTCATATCTTGTATTAGAGATATATGTTAGAACCTCTTTATAATCTGAATTGGAAATTTTCTTATTTTTGTTATCTCTTCCTCTGTTTCTACGTTCTTTCACTATTTTAAGTGAATAAAAAGGATGTGTGCTCTTATGAAGCGAAGGATTTGAAATGTTGGAAATATTTCCGTAACCTTTTATGTTATCATTCAAACCAAAGGGGTACAGAGTCATTAACAATTTAATCCAAAATTCCTCTTTTTCTAGTAAGATATGTCTGGTATCGTTCTCTTCTAGCGAATCTAAAATATGCACTTTAAAACTTGATTTGCAATCACGAAAATGATTATAAAGAGGAGTAAATCTTTTAAGCTTATTGATATTATTTAAATGTTCTAAAATTCTATCTCCTAAACGTCTGGTTGTCATTCCTACATATTGTAGATTACGTTTTTCACATTGTAAAAAATATATAACACCTTTAGTCCTGCAGTTCGTAATTTCTTTCTTATAGGTATTTAACTGGAAATTAGTTACATGAGAAATAATTTTGTTGTCAATTACTACCATATTACAAATACTGCAATTATTTTTACATTTGGACCCTCTATGTACATTACCAAAGTCCCTAATAGTATATGTGTTAGCTCCTATCTTAATTTTTTTGAACTCATTGAGGTTAAAATACGCTTTCGATTGAAACTTTGCTGAGTTTTTTGACCAAAATCTAAGTAAGTGGGCGGCCAAACCCCTTACAGAGAGGAATCCCCCTTACGGGTTTGCCAGGGCTGCTGGCAGGGTTGTCAAGCCCTAAGAGTTTTGAATAGTAAAAGGTAGCGCGAAAAAATGATCCCTCTTGACTTTTTCCGCTTATAACTCCATCAGTACTACTCCCTATTTTTATTAAGAGGTATGGCCCTCCTTTCAATGTGTAATGGAGTGGAGCTGGGATTGAATCAAAATCCCAAAGTGTACCTGAAAGAGAAGGAATAGGGTGTTGGTGCGAATGTGCACAAAAAGTTCAAAAGGAGCTAACACAATAACAACATAGAGGAAAAATTATAGGTGTATATAATTGTATGTCTGTACAAAATATATATACATACACATACTCACATACACATACACACATTTACACACATATATATATATACACATATACACATGCATATATATACACACACACATATATATATATACATATACATACACACATATACATATATATCTATATATCTATCTATATATATATATATATATATATATATATATATATATATATATATATATATATATACACATATACACATATACATATACACATATACACATATACATATACACATACACACATACCTGTGGCTTATATGTGATTGTATGAGTAAGTTTTAGCGTTTGTAATTATTTGTATATGAGGTCTTATAACGAATCTCTACAGTATCATCTCGGGAAAAACATTCAAGAAAACTGGCCTAAAATTGCTAATATATTCTAATTTGTCTGCAAGCAGTCCACACATGGATGAGGTAACTATTTAAACTTTTATGTAATTGAATTTTAACTCAATATGTCATTCTATTAAACTCATTAATATCTTTTTTACTTCAAATTTGAGATAAGAAATTATTAGGTGTGTAGATATCATTAAAAAAATTGTTGAAAGAAACTGTTAAAAGTTGTTTCTAGTAAGTATATCTTAAGTAAAATTTTTTTCCAGCTTAACGGTTATCTAAGAAAAAGAATGGGGTAATAGAAAAGTTGTACTTTGGTCCGTGTCTCCTATGATGATTGTCCGATATGTTAGACACAGAGATAATCAATGTTGAATATGAGAATATCGAAGAGAATAGATCATAACGTCGGCATGGATCCTGAAGAGACTTCGCGTTCACTGCTGAAGGTTGGCGCAAACTCGGTGCCATATGCTATCACATAGAGACACCGAGTTTGCGCCAACCTCCAATAAGGAACGCGAGGTCTCTTCAGGATTCATGCCGATGTTACGCTCACTGGACAACTACTTCGAAAGGTGTCGACGGATCATTTCTACTTACTTGACTATGATGATTCGTAAATTTATAAAATCAATTATTAATGTGTGAAAATTGAGGGGAGGAAAAATTTGAAAGCACTAAAATTACTGAAAGGAAGAACGTATGACCTTACATTGGTGTCATTTTCTGTGGCTGTCCGGAAATTCATAATTTCACGCTATAGATGAATATTAGACATTAAGGAAAGAACTAATGGAGAAATACGTCAATTTTTGACGTATGGCCCTTGGCCCGTGTCACCTTTCGTGACTGACGAATGATACAATTTCAACATGAGAGTTAGAATTATAATAGGAGAGAAAATATGGCAACGAGAGAGAGAGGGAGAGTACATTACGAGTTATTAATTATTGACAAGTATATGTGTGAAATATTTATTTATTATTATAGTATTACACAATAACTTATTCGTTTGATTATTATCATAATGGGTATTATAGGGAAATTAATTGATTTATATTTTATATGTATAACGTACTATATTTAATACGATTTTTTAGTAAATATAATATTAAATAAAATAAAAAGTTTTTATTATCATAATTATTATTATTATAAATATATTTAATATTATTATTATTCTTAATACTACCTAACAACTACCAAGGCTTAACTAATTTGTTAAGAGAATTGGTTTTGATGTCGCGAATCAAGTCCAGACAGAAAGAACATGTCGTTATCAAGAAAACATCAACAGGAGGGTTGTGTCGGAGTATATGAAGATCATTAATCTTCCCGATCCGAATCGTGAGAGTGTAAAAAAAACTCGTTGAACATTTTTTGAAGGATGTAGTTAAGTGAGTATCTAATATTCAAAGAAATTGCTAAAATTACCTATGCAGAAAACGTTATACTATTATAAATTTCAGTTACTCAAACAAAACCGACCCACAACCTTTGACATGGTTAATATTTATTGGTCATCAGAACGGCACTACTAATATAAGGGTGAGTTCAGATTGTACACTAAAGCAAGTAGTCAGAAAATTTGATTTCAAAATTAAGGCTAAAATGTCTTATTCTTTCTGGGAGTATTTTATTGAAACCTGAAGGAAAAACTTGACAGCTTACAACTGAAGGAATAAAACATATGTGCGTCTCATCCACGATCAAACGATGCTGCTTTCTGACACAGAGAGTTTGAGGTGCTTGATTTTTTTCCTCCATATTCTTTCTGTAGAAAGAGATGCGACATTAGAATAATGAAAGAACTATTTTAGTTTATATTTACGTAAGGTAATACGAAAGACGCTCATGAAAGAAAACAAAATGGCACCGGATATTACTGTACAGCGTGGATATTTGATATTTAAAAACGGAAGTATAACCAAGGTAAAGAAATATAACATTCGAAATTTTGTTTCTATTCTTCTATCTGCTAGACTTATGTTAATGAAATATTCAAATAGCTGTTAAACAATTTGATTTACTGCGCTTACATGCTCCTATGGTTGCATTTGTATTGGGCTTAGATTATACGGATTGGACTGGTTTGGCTATTGCAAGTCTACTTTCTCCAAGTGATAAAAAAAGGATTGAAGTACGAAAATTTTGAAATTTAGTACAGATAGGAATCATTATCCTAATTTAACCTTGAAACAGTATGAAGTTCAAGGTAAGCTCTGGTCCATCCGTAGTGACCTGTTGATTTTGATTATCACCAGCAGCGAAGCGGTGAGCATCGGTGAGATATAACTAGTGATAAGGAGGTTCCGAGGAGAAAGCCACCGCTCCGCGCTGTGATAATGGAAAACAGGAGTTCACTTGAACTGAAAAAGAGTCTATATGTTTTAGAAAGGAGAGATATTGTGGAAATCACAATCTATAGAAGAGATGCTTGGATTGAAAGAAACTGTCGACAATGATATTTCAAAAGACGAAGAGAATCAAAGAAGCAATCAATCCTACTTCTCAAACTGCCGTAACGTCTTCCTCGGTGAGGGACTTTTTTTCCTCCGGGTAAAATCAATAGAATTTAAAAAATTAGTAAATGTTTCATGTAAAATTCATAATATTCAAAATAATAATAACAAACTTAGTCTTACTCATTTATTTATTTTTAGAACGTGTTAGCCATTGCGTTGGAGTCGGCCATAATTGAATATAATCGAAAGAGAGAGTATGTGGACGAACAAAATGGAGGACATCCTAACAAGAGCCGTAAGGAGACGGATTAAAGCAGATGGCCAAGGACTAAAGGATAACATGTTGTTGTATTGGTTATCTTATTGTTGGTATGAATATATGTTATGTTTAACAAAGTGGGAAGAATATGGGTAAGTGAATGAAATATTGGTGAATACTCTAAAAGAGTGCGAAAACTTCTCTTCAACTAACTCTCTGAAATTACCAATTTCGAGTGTATTAACTCTATTCAAATCTAATTCAGATCAAAATAGGACTTAAAAATGAGGATAGAGAGTTAGGAAGTGAAAGAATTGAAACTGAAAAATGTAGCTAATAAGTGTTTAATGGTATAGAAAGTAGTTGAAAGAAAATTGAAGAGTAGAGTAGAGTAGAAGGAACACGTCAATTTTTGACGTATGGCTCATGGCCCGTGCCACCATTTGTGACTGACGAATCGATCAGATAGTAAAAAAGCATGTGTAAGAAGAGATAAGGATAAAATGACTTATTAATCAAGAAGTAGGCTTTATCTGTAAGCAAAAGAGAGACCAGGGGATCACATTATAGTAACAAAAAGAAAAGTTGAAACCAATAAAATGTATGTACTAAAAGTAAACGTCACTAAAGCTTAAATTCAATAGAGATAAAAAGAAGCGGTATAATAAGAATAAAAGCAAGGTGTCGATGAGCTAAATATATTAGTGAGTGAAAAATAATATTTGTTACGAATGGAGTGGAATGTAACTTTTTTGATTAAATAAAATTGAATATATACAAGTTCAGTGTCATAAGAGTTCAAACACTTATTGCTTAAAATGGTATGAAAGTAAATTCAAAACCTGACTTGCGGTGCTGGTAATCATGTGTACCTGGGTTTCCCTCAAGATGCCACATGAAACCAGTGTCTCTAATAAAAACAAAAAGCTAATCAAATGTTATAAAGGTATAAAGTGAATGATTAAATATACATTATTAATAAAATCAATGAAGTTCGTTTCGACCCTTGCTTTAGACGAACTTTATTGAACAGTCTTCCCGGGTCTCTTCAGTAAAGAAAAAAAATTGCCATTAAAATACCGTATTTTCTCTCTTAGAAGTACATGTACAAACTTCTGATACTCAGACCCCTATTTTATATGTACTTCTATTAGAGGTGTACATCAAATAGAGGGTGTACTTCTATTATTCGGCGCAATTTTTTGAATTTCCAATGGTAGACTCTTCACATTTCTTGATTCCCAGTATAACACCAAAAACTTGTATTCAATAAAATTTCAGAACAGGCTCAATCGAACTGATGAGTCCACAATCTCTGATATCATATATTCACACCTTTCCCAAATTAATTTCTTTCAAAAAAAGTATAAGTTCGTTTTCGATTCTGTTGACACGTGCTTCATCGACTTGTTAGGCTTAAAAGCAATTTAAAGGCAGCGTTCACGATGAACACCAGCGGTGACTTTCCACAGTGAAATTCTATGCGAGAAGGATTCTAAGCTCCCAGTGTCGAAAAAACAGCTGCAAACAAGCGTTTTGGTGTCCTAGAACCGCCCAGTGCTCCAGATCCGCCCCCTCGAAATGAACAAACGAAGACTCAGATAACAGGAATGATCAAGTCAAGGAAGTGCTGATAAGTGAGCTGATAGCTTCATTGCACTGATAGGTATCATCCTTCTAGCGGTCAATTCCTCCACTCTCAAAAATCGGCGTAAAAAAGGGAGGGCCTATTTTGGCTCAAAAACGCGTCTTTCGCGTGCTTTTTAGGCATGCTTTGCTATACAGGTCACCAGACCTTCCGTAAACCGAGGTGATATCGGAAGTGAAATTTATCGTGAACACTGCCTTTAACTGATCGCCTTTCGAGCCGTCCAGAGAAAGCGCGGTTGTTCAACCACCTGACAATAGCTTTTCCAGAAGCAAGTTCTTTGCGTCCACAATCCACTATAGGTAAAGTCTACCATTGGTGGTTCCTGATTTCCTCGTAGTATGAGCGATTTCTCTACGTAAATGATCCAATCTTCGTAACGCTGGGAAATCTTGGTTTTTCAAGCACCGCTAAAGTCAACGTCTAGGGCCAAAACAAGTCGACTTTGATCGACTAAGACCCAATCAAACAAAAATAATTGTAAAGAACCTAAATAAACTCCGTGCATTCGCCGCAAATAACACCAATGTCAAACTTTAGCTCTGCGTTTTTTCCTGGTCATTTGAAATTTGCTGAGGTTTCATCGCAAGTTGTCCCATTTGACAAAGAAAGGGATCGCCGATAGTTTTTTTATATTCAAACCGCACATTGTTGAAAAAAATCTCGGGCGAACTGGTCTCTCTCAAATGCCACATTCGAGTTGCCAATCACCTACCCAAGTACCGGGGGGTCCCCTCCGAAAAGAGGTGTACTTCTAAAAGAGGTGTACTTCAAATGGAGGGTGTACTTCTAATACTCAGCCTTCCCTTTTAGGTGTACTTCTATCAGAGGTGTACTTTAAATAGAGGTGTACTTCTATTAGAGTAAATACGGTAAATATAAAATTGCAATTAAAGAGTTATATTTCTTGAATGCAAATTGAGTTATGAAATAATAGTCCAAGCTAACTTACAGATTAGTTCAGAAATAACCTAACAACTATATTATTTTATAGACATAAATTGGAAAGAAAAAGGGAGAAGAATCCTATAATAACTAAAAGAGCGAATTTATGACAAAATGCACTACATGTCGTCCAAGTCAAGAATAGGATACTCAGTGAAGTGTCATTACTGATGATTAGGGCATGTTATGCTAAGGAGGCTCTGGAGACAGACATACGACTAATTGAGAAGTTAATTAACAATGCTACAAAGAGTGAATATCATTGCCTTGATAGGTTAATTAGAGTGTGTTCAAATATTACAATTGAAATAGTTATTATAAGGGTATATCTATGTTACAAAGCCTTTAATGATTAATAAAATATTATCAATATTATCGTTCTATTCAAATTTGTAAGCTATTTTTTTTATTTTTAAATAAGCAATTAATAATACCTGTTTCTATGAATTCAGATGTGTATTCTCGGGTTTCCAGATAACTTTTCATTTCCCTAATCTTATCAATGAAATTAATGAGGCTACTGCTAATATTAGCTATCCTCAACGTTTCGGTATAAATAGTAGATAATTCAATTTTGCGTGAAAGAACCGTATTAAAATGTGAGAATTTTATTACTTCGAAATTAAAGTCGTCTGTTTTATTATAAGTCGATCTCCACCGCCCACTGTGAAGAAACGGCTGGTGATGGCTAATAACATGGTCGACCGATGATTAAGATGACTTCTGTGATTGCCTGAAATGATTCGAAAAAGGCTATTTTTCCTACATTTCTCAAACGTCTCCTATGGATAACTGTGGCCTGCACTCCGCTTTAGCGGGAAATCTCAAAATTCAAATTGTGCCCGGATCTCGCCTTCAAAATGTCAAGTTGGGGAATTAGCGTTTGCGCTTTTCTTTCAAGTGGAAATCGCTCATCGAATTTCGCAAATTTTTGCATCATGCTATGTACCTTTCGACAGGAAATAATGCGCATTATAACATAGCTTCTCTGACTTTTTTCGAGAAATTCAATTTTATAGATTTCCGGATCGGTAAATTGCTTTCAGAAAATGGCTTCAATTTATTGAATCGAAAAGCAATAAAAAATTTCCTAAATCAATAAAAATAAAGGAAGATTATGGCAGCGAGAGAAAATCAGCGCCGTCCTGAAATCAACGCGAAGGAGAAACTCTGCGATTTGATGAGATTGACCACTTGATACCGAGCCTATCTTTCTCGCCCCTTCCTTTCCTTGAAAATTGCCTTGGTAATTCTCACCTTTCAATGTGACTGGTCGGGGTAAGTCCTGCATGATCATCCTTGTCGTCTCCATTGGCCTACTATATTTACGACATTCAGCGCTCGCAACCCCCTCGTTGACAACCATTCTCGGATCTGGTAGGTACATATTGCTCACGTAACTGTATGATATCTTTGTACTCTGTGTGCATGTTATTAAATTTTTGAAGGTCTAAAGAATCCACTGTTGGCGAAAGCTTGCCAAAACAAAAAATGGAAGAAGACTAGTCTCAAACCATCTTGAAAAGAAAAAAAAATCAAATAAAACAAAAACTTTGGCTGGCACAGAACAAGCTGTTCGAATAGCTGTTTTTGTGTAATTGACAATGTCGAACTGAAAATGTATACCAACAGTGACGTGACGCGTTGTTCCCAAAAATGCGAGGCGAAAGATTTTTGACGAAGCGCATGCAGGAGCATTTGCAGGGCATTTTAATGTTTACAATTTGTATAACAGGCTAAAGAAAGAAGCATTCTGCCTGGGTATGATGAACGATGTTTGCAAGTGAACACGCCAATGTCAAAAATGTTTCATTCACAGTCCAAAACCGGTAGTTGTTCCACCGTTGAAGCCGCTAATTACAACGAGAGTCCCGCAGTGCACATCGGATGAACCGATCGACAAAAGAACAAGCAGGAAATAGGCGGGAAAATAATAAAAACAGAGGTGTTTTACTAAATAACGTATTTAAGTGGTGCTAGATTACTGAGTCCTCTAGAGAGGGGACATTTGCTTTTCTTGTGCGGTGATGTATGTTTTGATGGTGTGACTTCGAAGGATATCGAGAACTGCATGTTTCCGGGAGTTGTTGCAAGAGAACCAAAGACAACATTATGGGCAGCGTGGCTGGCGACCAGTGTCTTCAAACGAATATATGCTGATTACGGAGAGAAGACAAGATTGCAATGAGCAGGAGCCATAAAAAAGCAGTTGTTGCTATGCCACCCTCGTTCGCAGAGTTCAGATTTGCGACATCGAGGACGATTTCTACAGAGTGGGAGGGCATTTCAGGTAAGGCCGTGAAGCGTAGTGCAAAGTGGAGCGCGTGAACCCATTAATCGTACTTCTTACTGTGAGAGGAGCCGGCGGGAGAGACCGGAATGGGTTCATCATGGGTCAACTATGTGACACATGATGAGCCCATCACGGTCTTCATGATATGTTAGCCTACGCCTCCACCGCTCTTGTACAACAACCCCTAGACGAAGTGAGGTTGCCTTCACTTCTATCGTCCGGCGGGCCTTCAGCTGAACGTGACGTGCCAGCGGCCTCACTCAAGAAGCAAACCTCCCCTAGTTAAGCAGCCCAGCCGCCTCCACTGCCGTCTTTGCACACCCGTCACTTCACCACCACCAGCCTTGTTAGTTCTAAGAAGATTTGAAACAGCTTGCGCCACCAAAAGCAGCGTGCACAGGCTGCGCGCCACAACTTTTTCTGAATGCTTCTTGCGCGCGCGGTGGTTTTCATGAACCGTCTGCGCGCCACGAGGCTGAAGCTTGCGAGCAGCTTCGAGAAATTTCTGCAGTGAGAGGAGCTTGCGTGCAGCTACTTTCTGGCTGAAAAGGTTGCGCGCACCGACCTTGGGAGCGGACAACCCTTGATGTGCATTCTTGCCTCTTAATCGATCGAATAACACATCCTCGGTCAAACGTTCTTCCGATAACTCCTCCAATTAACCAATGCATGCATATCATCACTTTTCTGGGGTACTACATGCATTAATAATCATATGTTCTCCTTGAAGTAGATAAGGATTCTCTAGGTCGTATTCTGAATACTTTCCCCTGATTTTCCATACCCGCAGTACATTGTTATGTTGGTGATTCTCTTCCGAGAGCGCCATGTTAGATGTCTGTTTTACGGACCCCTGCAAGCACACACCTTTGATTGAGCTTTCTCAAGAAATTCTCGAACTGAAAAGTTATTGATTTCTTCAAGGGTTTTTTTCACGTTCCTCTGACTTTTCATGAGTGTGATACAAGGTGTGATACATAGCATTTTGAAACGTTTCTTTCTTTTATCTTAGGCTCTCTTTCGCTCTCACAAAGGGACAGACCCCTAATGTAGGGAGACGTTATTAAATTTTTGAAGGTCTAAAGAATCCACTGTTGGCGAAAGCTTGCCAAAACAAAAAATGGAAGAAGACTAGTCTCAAACCATCTTGAAAAGAAAAAAAAATCAAATAAAACAAAAACTTTGGCTGGCACAGAACAAGCTGTTCGAATAGCTGTTTTTGTGTAATTGACAATGTCGAACTGAAAATGTAGATACCAACAGTGACGTGACGCGTTGTTCCCAAAAATGCGAGGCGAAAGATTTTTGACGAAGCGCATGCAGGAGCATTTGCAGGGCATTTTAATGTTTACAATTTGTATAACAGGCTAAAGAAAGAAGCATTCTGCCTGGGTATGATGAACGATGTTTGCAAGTGAACACGCCAATGTCAAAATGTTTCATTCACAGTCCAAAACCGGTAGTTGTTCCACCGTTGAAGCCGCTTCAATTACAACGAGAGTCCCGCAGTACGCATCGGATGAACCGATCGACAAAAAGAACAAGCAGGGGAAATAGGCGGGAAAAATAATAAAAACAGAGTGTGTTTTACTAAATAACGTATTTAAGTGGTGCTAGATTACTGAGTCACTCTAGAGAGGGACATTTGCTTTTCTTGTGCGGTGATGTATGTTTTGATGGTGTGACTTCGAAGGATATCGAGAACTGCATGTTTCCCGGGAGTTGTTGCAAAGAGAACCAAAGACAACATTATGGGCAGCGTGGCTGGCGACCAGTGTCTTCAAACGAATATATGCTGGGATTACGGAGAGAAGACAAGATTGCAATGAGCAGGAGCCATAAAAGCAGTTGTTGCTATGCCACCCTCGTTCGCAGAGTTCAGGATTTGCGACATCGAGGACGATTTCTACAGAGTGGGAGGGCATTTCAGGTAAGGCCGTGAAGCGTGTAGTGCAAAGTGGAGCGCGTGAACCCATTAATCGTACTTCTTGGTGTGAGAGGAGCCGGCGGGAGAGACCGGAATGGGTCTCATCATGGGTCAACTATGTGACACATGATGAGCCCATCACGGTCTTCCATGATATCTTAGCCTACGCCTCCACCGCTCTTGTCTATAACAACCCCTGGACGAAGTGAGGTTGCCTTCACTTCCTATCGTCCGGCGGGCCTTCAGCTAGACGTGCCAACGGCCTCCACTCAAGAAGCAAACCTCCTAGTTAAGCAGCCCAGCCGCCTCCACTGCCGTCTCTTTTGCACACCCCGTCACTTCACCACCACCAGCCTTGTTAGTTCTAAGAAGATTTGGAAACAGCTTGCGCCACCAAAAAGCAGCGTGCACAGGCTGCGCGCCACAACTTTTTCTGAATGCTTCTTGCGCGCGCGGTGGTTTCGCCATGAACCGTCTGCGCGCCACGAGGCTGAAGCTTGCGAGCAGCTTCGAGAAATTTCTGCAGTGAGAGGAGCTTGCGTGCAGCTACTTTCTGGCTGAAAAGGTTGCGCGCACCGACCTTGGGAGCAGGACAAATCCCTTGATGTGCATTCTTGCCTCTTAATCGATCGAATAACAACACATCCTCGGTCAAACGTTCTTCCGATAAACTCCTCCAATTAACCAATGCATGCATATCATCACTTTTCTGGGGTACTACATGCATTAATAATCATCATGTTCTCGCCAGAAGTAGATAAAATTCTCTAGGTCGTATTCTGAATACTTTCCCTGATTTTCCATACCCGCAGTACATTGTTATGTTGGGTGATTCTCTTCCGAGAGCGCCATGTTAGATGTCTGTTTTTACGGACCCTGCAAGCACACACCTTTTGATTGAGCTTTCTCAGAAATTCTCGAACTGAAAAGTTATTGATTTCTTCAAAGGGTTTTCACGTTCCTCTGACTTTTTCGCAAGGTGTGATACACATAGCATTTTGAAACGTTTCTTTCTTTTATCTTAGGCTCTCTTTCGCTCTCACAAGGGACGACCCCCACGGTAGGAGACGTCATGAAAAAAGTTCTTCTAAAAGTTGTGGGGGTTGGATAGGGTAACATTACTGTATGTTGGGTTTTGCCTAAGGACCCTCCGGTAGAGCAAAAAATTGGAAAAACATGAAAAATTAGCGGGCGCATTCTCTTCAAACGTCCACCATGGCTGTGCTTTCGGTTTTTCAGAGGAGAAAATTGGCTGGCTACAATATCTAACACCCATCTACCTCAATATGCTTTATTTGGATCAATATGGAGAAAAAAAATTTTCGACTTTTTTTTTCGCCATATTCACCCTCGAACTCCAGGCTATCGAAAAAAATTTCTGCGTGATCGAGCCAAGTTCAATAGTTTTCGATGAAGGATCAGCAGATGTATTAGGGAACTGATTGTCGCTTCGTGAAAATGAAAACTGCGACCATGATGATAATTTTTAAGAAAGGGTTCATCGCTTTTCTTCTTGCAATGGTAACGCTTTTTCTACCATGATTCGCAAAGGATTTTTATGTGTTCAAGAAAGGTGTTATGTGTTCAAGAAAGGTGTTTTTCTTTACTCGAGAAAAGAAAAACAAATTTAAAAAAGGTTCACATTGCAATATTTTTCCAATGAACACTGAGATGTGCTAGCACAAGAAGGTGAGAAGAATAATTTTTGAATCAGGTGAGGAAATGCTCATATATGGTACACTACCAGGGATTCACGCGATAGAAATTGCTAAATCCAGTGAGATAGAAAAAAGCAAGTTAGAATGCGAATGAGAAAACCTCGTGGATAAACAATCGAATAAATACAAAACCAATTTTCCAAGAAGATGCATTGCGGGAATCGAACCCGCAACCCAGCATCCCTTCGTAGTTTAGCATTCCCAGTCGTTATCCTTTCCACCATTCCTGCACAGGGGGCTATGGCAACTTCAATCAAGTGATGCGAGGAGTGGAAATGCACAGTGAGCTCTGAAACGGCTTATATCTCACGAATGGGCCAGAATCAAACCGTCAAACCTTGTGGAGAGCATTTTTATTGTAACTTAATGTGTGCCGGGCATACGAACTCACTCCATTTGCTCCGGAGTACGGGGTTACAGGTAGTTTCAAAACGCGATTTTTCTTTTTTCTGGAATATCGGAAGGCCCTCAGGAAAAACCGAACATAGATTATTGTTACTCTATCCATCCCCTCAAATCTCAGAAGAACTTTTTTTCAGGACGTCGCCTCCCGGGAGTCGTCCCTTGTTAGTCAGCAACTCGTCCTTACTCAGGAATCGCATTTTAAATCCAGTGTCTGGTTTGAGAACTGATTGATTATACATCCTTATTTGTCTTCTATCTTAAACACGAAATATGTCACCGCTTCGTAACAATCAACTCCGTGTCATCTAGTCCTCAAAGGAGCCCACGTAAGTCGTTAGCGGCGGCATATTTCTTGCTTTCATAGGAGGTGACTGAAGTCATTTATAGATAACTAGTATTACACTCTCTACCGAAGAAATAAATAAAAGGAACAAGAAAAAGCTGCTTGAGACTTGCAAAAAATGTTTCTGCACCTGAAGTATTCTTTAATGGACCCATTCATCCTCTAGTTTTTTGGGTAAAATTTATTTCCGTTTTTCGCTTACGTCTGCGTGCGTGAGCTGCGTCTCGCTTCCCCATGCTTTCTCGCCGTTGTATCTCTCCTCGCTTTGCACAGGCGCGCGAAGAAACATATGATCGATCACTGGTTGAGGAGATCGTCGCGACGAACACACGTGAGCGAGGAGGTAATGATAGTCATGAACATCGATCAAGTCATATCACGTTAGATCGCGGCGTTGCGGCTATCTCTCGACCCGTGATCAACGATAGTAAATTCGGCCCCGAAATAGAGGACACGAACGGTCCACGGCATCCAAAAAGGCAGTTGTGCAGTTGCGTTTTTCCATTTTGCATACTATAGGTTGCACCATAATCGACGGCAAGGTTTAAATTTTTTCCTGACTTTTTAAAGAAAAAAATCAATGTGTTACATAGTCTAAACGCTTTAGGTATATTGACTATGTTTGTGTTTGTGTGTGGGGGGACTCACCGCTTTTTAACGTGTTCCGATGTTTTCTCTTGTAAATTCAAGAATTTGCCAGATGCTCCCCGTTTTTACAAAACTTTAGCGCTTGGGTATTGTACCAATAGGGGTTCTGAAAGCGTTCTCAGACAAATGGTCCAGATTTGACCTAAATTCCCCAGGATCGTGTTTTGCTGAGCTGATCACGAATCTGTAGGGGTTTATTTGTACTCTCCACTATAACACCGTTGTTAGGAGTCGAAAAAGCGATATTTTCCACTTACCTCTAGAATACCACGTATCTATACCCCCTACGAAAAACCTTAGAACCATAAACAGGGTAGACACTTCGACAAAACAACCCGCGTTTTTATAAGTCCTGGATTTTTAACTTTTTTGCTGCTCGTCATCGGCACTGCTCACCTTTATTCCCCTTATATTGAAAAATGTGTATACGCCGCTGTTCGAACGAAGTCAACAAAACAATAAAAAAGGAGCAGCAAAAAGGGTTACAAATTCTAACCCATGTATGCATGCATTGTGAAAACTGAGGAGAAAATCGTCGTTGAATAAGACTCGAAATGAAGAGTGAAATGTGAGTGAATAAGAGAGGGCAGGAACAAGGGGAGGAAGAAGCAAGAGAAAGAGGGTAGAATACGCCTGACAGTCTCGCTTGCGCTCACAAGGGACCTACTGGTTAGATATTATACTTAGTATCCGAATCACTCCTTTTCGGATATCCGACGGGATATCCGAGATCCCGGATAATCCGATATTCGAAAATTCGAACAAAGGCCCTATCTGAATCGAACCAATATCCGGAAGAATTTAAAATCGACATTATCTGGAATCGAACCATTATCCCGTAGGGTCAAGGAGAATTCGGATAATATCGGATAGATTTTGGATAAAATCGGATAATTTTCGGTTAAAATCGGACAATTTTTGGATAAAATCGGATATGAAATTGCACTCGGCCACGCACAATGTTACGCTCCGTACCGCCTTCTATTCGAAGTACATCAACTCCAGGATTTTCCTCCTCCTTCCGGGAGAATCTGAAGAGTCGTTGCGGCGCCGCAAAATAGGCGTGGTCAAGTGAGATGACCAGAAAAAGTAGCTGAATTACTTCCGTGTAGAAGTATTTTTGGATGTTGCTTTGCATACTTTTACTACTGCTAGTTGTCCAGAAAAAACCTGTGTATGGATAATACTGTGCCTCCCAACGACGATAGAGTAACTGAAGATTTGTTTTCATATTTTTTAATTGTAAAGCATATGTATATAAATATATATATATATAAATATATATATATAAATATATATATAAATATATATATATATATCTATATATCTATATATATATATATATATATATATATATATATATATATATATATATATATATATATATATATATACTCTATATATATATATATATATATATATATATATATATATATATATATATTATTTTTTTATTTATTAGAATGCACGCTAAGGTGCGTCAGAAAAAAAAACAATATGTATAACAAACAAATCATGCAGTGTCGAGAACAGAAAACATAAAAGTAATTAATATACAGCCAGATTGACTAAAAAAGAAGCTTAAAGCAAACTAAGCTTCTGCCCGCATAAAAACAGAGCTTCTATTTGAAAGATCTGACGTTTTGATTATGAGCTCGTCGAAAATCAGTGGCCCGATCACATAGAGAAAAAATTGTATTTGAGTAAGATCCGTAGCAGCCAAAAGTTTTATATATATATATATATATATATATATATATATATATATATATATATATATATATATATATATATATATATATATATATATATATATATATCTATATATATATATATATATATATATATATATATATATATATATATATATATATATATATATATATATATATATATATATATATATATTTATATATATATATATATATATATATTAGGTTCTCCGATAAGTTCTTGCCGTTTTTTTAAATTAAAAAATTAGCGATCGAAATGAAATTTTTTGGTACAATGTTTTGTGTTATTCGAAAGAGAATTTTTCGCTCTACAAGAAAGTCTACTTGGTTTTTTGTTTCGATTAGTTTTTGTTAATTTTTAGAGCATTTAAATGGACTGTCAAGTCGACAAAAACGAGTATTTTCGACACCATCTACTTTTTGCGTTTAACCGAGGTGCCAAAGCCACGTAAGCTGCTAGAGAGATTTGTGCCGTATACGGAGAGGGTGCCATAGCTGAAAGAACTGCTCGATATTGGTTTGCGAAGTTCAAAAGTGGCAATTTCGAGTCATAACAGTCATAACATAACAGGAGCAAGTCATAACATAACATAACATAACAAGTCATAAGTCACACAGGAGCAAGTCATAACAAACAACGGAGAATACATTATTGATTAAATTGTTGTTATTTTATGTTTAAAAATAAAGTTATAAAAAATTAAAAAAAAACGGCAAGAACTTATCGGACAACCTGATATATAAAGATTGAAGTTTGTATGTGAACATGCTGCGAATGCAATGAATACTACTGCTTGTTCAATAATCGATGTTTTCGAAGGCTTGCTTCGAGTACTTGGTTTATTTATTTTTGACCGTTTTGCCTTAACTCTGTTTCGAAAATGTCCGAGGTTTTCCGAAAACATCCGACCGGATATCCGTATCCGAATCATTGGAAAAACGACATTATCCGAATCGATCCATTATCCGAAAAATTATCTCCGGATAAGAAGTATAGTAGATATGCGCTGTCTATATTATAGCGACGATCACACAATCAGTACGAAACAGATGCTCCACGTAATTTCTAATTAACAAGGAATTTATATTTAGTGAAAGATTGAACGGGAAAATGTAATACTATATCTGAGAATGTTCAAGTGTGTCATTATAAACGAGCCTGTGTATCTCGCCTCTAGTCCTTTATCTCGAAGAGGCATAACATTGGAACGATAGGTTGTTGTAGGTGTAGTGCCTTTTAGCTATCCTAAATAATCAGAAATCCCTTATAAATAAAGCTAAAAACGGATTTCCAACTTGTGCCACCGCCCCTGATAACCTCTGATCGGAGTATGGACAAACGTTGGACATAACATTCTCACCCGTTGAGCCCTGCACTTGTCTTACTTACCTTGTTAGTGAGAACTGATGACGAACACCTAATTCGCACTGTATGTGTGGTCGTCGGTATATTGCAGGTTGCGCGCCACTACCTAGCAAAGTGCGCGCTACTACCCAACAAGCTTGCGCGCCACCACCTATGAAGCTTGCGCGCCACGAAGTAACAAGCTCGTTGAAGCAATCAGCGCGCTTGCGACTAAATGGCGCGCAAGGTGTTCAAAATCTTTTGAGTTTTTGCAGGGTGAAATGAAGCGTTTGTTCTGTTCATCGGTCTCTCCTAAGCCTAAGCCGACCCAAACATTACAGAGGGAGGACCAACCACATGGGTTTATGGACCAACCGACAGTATTTTATGGCTCCCGAACAAAATCATCGGCCAACTCCTCAGATATAAACCATCTCACTTATCAAATATGAGACAGTTCAGGGTTCACTTGAGCAATGCCAATATTCGAAATGATTGCTTTATAGAGTCATTCGATGTCACGGCCTTATATACTAGCGTAAACAACAATGAAGCTCTACAAGCGCTTTCAGAAATGCTTGACGAGCACGAGGGAAACGTTTCGACGTTTGGCCTAACCAAGGAAAACATAATGACTCTAGTAAAGGAGTGCCTGAACTGCAACATCTTCAGGTGGTTCGGAAATTGCTTCTCTCAAACACGAGGATTTACAATTGGACAGCGATTAGCACCAGTCTTACAAGGGAAGTATACAAAGCGTAGGCCGGATCTGCCAAAACGACTAGTATCGTTAGTATCTCTTGTGGCTCAATAGTAAAACCGCGCAGTATCCCGCCCCAAGCCGCAGGCTCCAAGAAGTTACAAGCTTAAAAAGTTGTGCTTTTTGTACCTTCCAAAAAAGCGCATTAGTCTTCGGAAAATCCGGAAACGGACCTCATAAATGTGTTCAGCGCGCAAAACTACCCCCTTAGCAAAGTTTGGGCGAAGGCTTGTTTTCCATACTTTGTCCAGACTGACAGCGTTTTGGACTTGTACAGATTTTCGGTTGGGCGTTTATTTACACAGATTAGAGGGCTCTGGAAGCGTTTTAGAAAGATGTTCCAAATCTGACTCAAAATTCTTCCAGGGAGATTTTTTTGGGGCGCTGATCACGAATCTGTGGTTTATTAGTCGATTTTCAAAAGTTTTCGGCTTATTTCGTTCGAAGCTTCCCAACCGGGGAAAATTTCGAGTGAAAAACGCCACTTCCGAGATTTCCGGATTTCTACGATCGATATGTCTCGAAGTCATTCTCTGAGGGTTATTTGGAGTGCTAAACACTAATCTGGAGTTCGTTTATCGGTTTTTTTGCAGATTACGGTGGGTATACGGTACTTTGGTCAAAATCTCAGATTTTTCTCAAAATTTGTGAACGGAGGTTATTCGGGTTGAAGAATTCGAATCTAACGTCCGTTTGTCGGTTTTCAAATTACTAAGGTGGGTTTTGTCCCCTAAATGACATGTTACTTACCGTAACGTACAGTAAGCCTCAAAATTTCGACAAACGGACTCCAGATTTGTGTTCACCACCCTAGATACAACTTTTGAGCTAAATCCGAAAATTTTTTTGAAACTCCAAAAATATGCCTACCCAAAATACCCTTGTCTTTTCGCGAGGCTTGAAAAATGCTCATAACTTTTCTGAACCTGCAGCTCGGAGCGGGATACTGCGCATTTTTACTATTGAGCCAGATTAGATACTAACGATACTAGTCGTTTTCGCATATCCGACCTACGCTTTGTATACTTTCCTTGTTAGCGATTTCTTTCATGAGTCGAATGGAACGTCCGGCGCTCGATCGCTCCCTGTTAATGTACTGCAGATACATTGATGACTGTTGTGTTATTGCATCAACTCATTGTCAGTCAGAAATAGATGATCCAAGCGATACATGAGCGATGATCCAATAGATGATCCAATGATGCGATACAAGGTAACGGTTATAAAACAAAGTGGTATCGAAAACGGAGCAATAAGAATATCCTTGTTCTTTTGGGGGTGTGTATACAAGTCTGTTGGTACCTGCTCGTTGGTGCCCCTGCTTCTACTGAACCCAGCAGACGTTTGAGTGTACACAGGGAACGTTCGAGCGATATAGCGTGCACAACTATATCGCGAAAGTATCCCGCACATTGCATAAAGGTGTCGCCGTCCGGCACACCAAGGCCTCTGGTCCATAACACCTTAGGATCCGTACCTAGGGAGTTCATGGAGTCTTTGGTCACAAGCCACAGTTTCGCCACCCTGAGCTGTCGATCGCTGTCGAGTGATATCCAAAAAACTGCGCTATCCAGACTTCTGAGCTATTTCCATGCACCGTTTGCTGCTTTGCAGGAAACCCGCCTCAAGGATAGACCCGTCATCAGCGTGGGAGAGTACACCATCTACTGCGGTAACGCTGACGATAGGAGAGTGGGAGGCTGTGCAATAGCTGTAAAGAAGGATTTCAATGGTATGGTCAAGGAGTTCGGCTCAACGTCGTGTCGGAATGCATTCGTACGACTGCGGGATCACAGAGGATTCAATCTGTGAATAGTGAGTGCTCATGTGCCCACTGAAACCGCCGAAGACAATTCGAAGGATGCGTTTTATGAGGAACTAAATACGTTGCTGGCCAGTATACCTTGTCAACATGCTGTTGTCATGGGGATTGACGCGAATGCGAAGATGGGACTTGATCAGGAATCCGAAGTACTCGGTGAATGGTTCTACCCAGTGGAGCAAACATCGGACAATGGCTACCGCCTTGACGACTTTTGTGAACGCAGTGGTCTGATTATTGCATCGACATTCGAGAGGAATCATTGCCGCCATCAGCTTACTTGGCAGGGACCAACCCAGCTATCTCCAGAAAAGCAGCGGAAGCGGAAGATGACAACTTTGAAACTACAGCTTGACTATGTCCTGGCGAGGAATATTCCCGTATCGGACATTCCAAGATATAGAGCTGGGTGGGATGTCGCATTCGATTCGGATCACCGTCCTGTTCTGTTGAACTTCACTGCGAGGATTCATAAGAGGAAGCGAGGGGCTCAGCCTCTCCAGAGGATTGACATGACAAGTCTCAGAGATGAAGAGTGCAGAAGGAATTTCCGACAACGCGTTTCTATTCACATCGGAGTACGGACTAAGAAGAAACTTTGCGACGCGGATTCTTTTGTCAAGTGCATCCAGGACGCTTCGAGAGAGGCACTCCCGGTTGTACAGCCTAAGAAGAAGTTCGCCTACAACTCAGAAGAAACAATATCTACCTACAACAGAGTATGTGCTCTCCGAACTGCAGGAAACTTCGTGGAGGAGAAGCGTCTGAGGAGGAAGTTGCGTCGGCAGCTTCAAAGTGACCGCGAGCGAGAGTGGACGTGTAGAGCTAAGGAGTTCGAGAAGGCTTGGGAGGAGAAGAATCCGAGGAAAGCCTACACGTTGCTGCGACAGTATAGCAGGAAGATGAAGAGATGTTCTCCTGTCTTGAACACTACCAATGGAGTTGCAGTTGGTGATGCGACGCTGCCAATATGGAAGGATTACTACAGTTCACTACTGAATCGTCCAGCGCCATCAGTACCAGAGCTCCCGCATGTTCAGAGAGCACACTACGATGTCAGTGAGGAACCGCCGACTGAGTCTGAAGTTTTGGACTGTGTCTGGAAAATGAAGAATGGAAATGCTGGTGGAGATGACAACATCACTGCTGAAATGCTGAAAGCTCTTCCTCCGTCTGGGATTCGTGAAATGACCAACACCATCCGTGCTATATGGATGAGCGAAAGGATACCCGATTCGTGGAGACATGCGATCATCGTACCTCTTCACAAGAAGCTATCCGTCACGGATCCTAAGAACTACAGAGGAATCTCTCTACTTCGTGTCATGTACAAGGTTTTAGAATGTATCATTCTCGAGCGACTTATCAAACATCGTGAAAGAACGACCAGAGATGAGCAAGCCGGTTTTCGACCTGGAAGATCGACCATCGACCAAGTGTTCGTCGTGAGAAGAGTAATTGAATCGTGGCAGAGGTATTCGAAGCCATTACAGCTTGCTTTTTTGGACTTTGAAGCCGCGTTCGACTCTCCTCATCGTGATCGATTGCTCAATGCTCTGCGAGCAGATGGAGTCCCGGAAAAGTATGTTCGGTTAATCGAGGACATGAACAAAGGAACAACAGCAGCAGTTCGTACACCCGTCGGATTTACGTCAGCTTTCGAGGTGAAAACAGGAGGAAGGCAAGGAGCCGTTGCAGGACCTTTTCTTTTCAACTTCGCCGTTGATGACATCATGCGTAGAGTTGCAGAACAGTTTCCTGCGGATGTGATCCTAACACCATCAGGACGCTCCCTGTCGACCTGGAGTACGCCGACGACATTGTGTTATTCGCTGAAAACAACGCAAAACTGCAAAGGATTGTGAACCTTGTTTCGAAGTATGCCGCAGCCTATCAACTTCGTCTTCGTCCCGACAAACGCAAGCAGATGTGGGTCTCTCAGAGGCCTTCAACAGGAGTTTATGTGGACGGACAACGTATCGAACTGGTGGGCGATTTCTGTTATTTGGGCTGTTTGCTGAAGAACGATGGTAGTTATGCAGCGGATATTCAACAACGATGTGCAAAAGCTACGTCTGCATTCAATTCTCTAACCAAGTGTTTGTGGTCTACCACCATCGCGAAGGAAGTCAAGTTGCGCGTCTACCTATCCACTATTCGCCCTATCATGATGTACGGATCGGAGACGTGGGCAGCACCGAAGACGCAGATGGAAAGGTTGGATTGCACGGAGAGGGAGCTTTTAGGCGTTTTCTTGGATATTTCTGGCCACGTGTATGCCATAACGAAGACCTTTACAAGGAAATGGACGCAGTACATCAACGCTTTACACGAGGGAGGTGCCAGCATCTCCTAACGCCATCTCAAGCAGCAATGGAAAGTCGACTTCGACTGCTCGGGCATATACTAAGAAGAACGCCGGATCGTCTCGTACAACACGCTTTAAAAATGCTCCCAAATCCTGTCTGGAAACGGCTACCTGGGCGTAGGCGAAAGTTCTGGACGGATGTGGTTAAAGAGGATTTGAAGTCACTCGGCATCGAAAGACAGTTCAGGCGCGATGTTTCGTTTCGCAGGAAATGGAATAGTGACAGCTGGATGGAATGTGTTCAAATTGTGGCTGAAGACCGTGAAAAATGGACACGGCTGACTACTAGGACGGCACACCTCGGTGAAGATGCGGAATGACCGCGTCAGGCGAAAGCCAACCGATTAAGTCAAGTAAGTCATTCTTCACTTCCTCTCGTCTCATCCTTCGCACACGAAAAGATCTGTTGTGAGAAATATGTTGCGTACAGCAGCCAGTGTTTGCAATGACACTGAAGAAAGGAAAAGGTCCATTGATTTAGCTCGTAGCATTGCTGCAGCTAATGGGTATGGCAGACCAGGCGCACGTGAACACTTGAGGATCCATCATACCGTCAACCGCTTCGAGCGATCCCACTCCGAGAAGATTGCTCTCTGCTTACCTTTTATCTCAGATGAATTCAGTCATGACATCCAGCGATGTTTGAGGAGATCGGATCTAGAGCGACAAGTGTGTCTTGTCAGTATTCCGCCTGATAACCTGAAACGCCTCCTAGTAAGGAACCGCATCTATGATAGTCTCTGTATTACCACCAATTGCTTTATCTGTCTTTCTGGTGAACAGGGTGACTGCATGTGCGTGGGCGTGATATACATGATCACCTGTAAACAATGCGGTGATTTCTATATTGGCGAAACAGGTCGACCTCTCTGCGTGAGGGTGAAGGAGCACATGGATGTCAAATCTCGCGCACGTCAATCAACACCACTTGGCGCACATCGCATCTCAAAACACAGTGGAAACGATTTCGAAATCAGCGTGAGAATTCTCCAACGGGAGCGTTCTATAATGCCCAGGAGGACGATGGAAGCGTTTTGGATACAAAACAAGAATCCAGTGATGAACCGCAGGGAGGAGTGCATCTCCACCACTGCCGAGCTCGGACCTTTCATACAATGTTGCCGTCTGTGATATGAGACCGAGCACACACCCTTGATTTATGCGAAAACTGATTCAATCTGCTTGCTATGTTCTTGGCTGCTGGTGGCGACTGCTAGTGCTGTGGCAGCTGTTTTGCAAGGTAGGACCAAATCGAGTTGGGACTATTGTCAAGCAATGGATACTGGTCCTAATTTCTGTTCGACATGTTGTTGGGGTTTGATCGAACAGCTTCGCGTATGGTTCTTGACTTTTTCAGGCTCTGAAGAAGGCGATTTGCCGAAACGCGTTAGCCGAATAAAGTCAAATACCAATCCCGTGCAGGCAGTGTTCACGATGAAAATCGTATGTCTGTTTCCCCGCCTATCTTGAAAACTGCCCCATGCTGATTCCAAAAATGTCTATGAAATCGTACAAGACCTTCTGGGAACGGAGTTATGGTCCCTCAAAGATTGAGCTATGGAAACATGGTGGACGAGTTGTCCGAGGCTTGTAACTTCCGTTTTTTGCAGCCGATCTATGCGATCTGACCTGAGTAAAGAGAGAAGCTGAGAATGAAGGGAAGAACGGGGCTAATGATTGAAAATCATGGCTCATCTCACGATCTCGAGCATTCATTTGTTCACGTCGGTGGGCGTGTGATGCGCTTTTGGGGTTTTCAATGCGCTCGAAGTTGCAACTCCGGGCTCTTTTGAGGCTCTTCCTGGCTCGTTTTCATGCGTTCTTTCGACGTTAACGGTACAGAGTGTCCCTCCACTACCCAATCCTAGTGGAATTTCGAAAACTTTTTTCATTTTGAAGCATATAACCACAATTAATTGAAACAGATGAGTTATCCAACATCCTCAATAACCAATCGCAGTTCATCAAGTTTACGCGAGAAATACTACGGAACGATTGGTTACCTATCTGAACACCTAAATCAAGGTGAGCAATGGTATAATGGTATACATGTTCTGTTTTTGTTCATCTGATGCCTTGAATTGTAAATTTTTTCTTGAATTGGAATTATTAGAATATTGAAATAATTTTATAAAAAAAGTAGAGCGGCTTTTGCCGTTTCCCGATTGCCGTTTACCAGCCGATTTTGGGATTTTTTCGCCCGAAATCTCAAAATCGTTGCCGCACATCCCTCTCTACACACCAGAGGAGAAGTTCTCCCGCCCTTTGCAGCTGTAATTACACTCGGGACCACTTCGCTCACGTTGGTGGCGTGACGTTTCAAACTGCAAAGAGGCCAGCTCCTCCCTCGGTGTGTAGACAGCCCCTGTTCCGCAACATGCTGCCCCGAAAACTCCGCCAGATATGAGACATAACCACGAAAACTTCGGCAGTTATGAGTCATGCCGAAACCTCAGTCGATCAGTCAGATCCGATCAGTTTGATTGGGAAAGGGGCGTTTTAACCGGCCACCGGCCCTCGATTTCCTGAGGATGTCAAGCTGCAACTCACGGGACACAACTGACGCCACTCGACCGATAGCCAGTCGATGTTTATTTTGAAGCAACAGATTACTCGGTAGACACAGGTAGCTATGGCGGGCCCGATCACACTAGTCCCTTTCTATGTGTTAAAGGTTGACATTTAAAGGCATCGTCCGCGCTGGAAACCACTTTCCATTTTATAGGCTCAATTTCATGAATGAGTTCGATAGACCACCACACCGGTAAATTTGGCGTGTCAAAACGTAGTGTTATGAGGTTGTAAGGGGTTGAAGATTAGGATCCGCCACCAGTTCTCACCAGCCATCTAGCACAAGGAACAAAGGCGCCATGTCAGGCGCAAGAGATACAGTATTGCAAACTCTTATTTCGGAAAATCTTATCATCCAAACTTGCTCAATGAAAACTCTTTATTTTTAAGTGTTTTCAGTAGAAGAAAGGCAAAAGAATTCTTCTCAGCTAGAAAGTTCAAAGCGTAAAACCTTTTTAGACGTTTAGAAAAACTTCGGACGTATTGCACTGGACACACCGAATTCGACGGAGGGGATCGAAAAGTCATTTTTTCAAAAGGGTTATGAACGTGTTTATTTTGCGAAAGCTGGGGTCTTCTGGAGTTTCTTTGCTACTATCGCTTACTTTAAAGGCAGTGTTCACGATAAAAATCGTTTTTCTGTTTCTCCGCCTCTCTTGAAAACGGCCCCATGCTGATTCCAATGATATTTCTGAAATTGCACAAGACCTTCAGGGAACGAAGTTATGGTCCCTCGAATATTGAGCTAAGGAAACATGGTGGACGAGTTGTCCGAGGCTTGTAACTTCCGTCTTTTGCAGCCGATGTATGCGAGCTGACCTGAGTAGAGAGAGAAGGTGAGAATGAAAGGAAGAACGGGGCTATTGATCGGAAACCATCGCTCATCTCACAATCTCGAGCATTCATTTGTTCACGTCGGTGGGCGTGGAAAGTGCATCTGGGGGTGACGAGCTGATGGGTGTCCAACTTTGGGGGCGTGAGGGACCGTTCCTAGCTCATTTTCTCAGTTTTTCAACGTTAGGGTTCCGCTAGGCCTCCCAGCTGCCGATCTCCACCAAAAACTCAGACATGGTTTTTATCGTGGACACTGCCTTTAAGAGCTTGCCTACTCAGAAACATAGAAAAATAAGACATCGTTTTTGCGCGTACGACGCCTTTGACACCGATCGTGTGAATCTCCTCCCGTTACAGATTTTGGGTGTGGTTTGCTCTCCCTTTTTGAAGCTTCCGGAAGGAAATCACGTCAAATTCGACTTCGAACCATTTTGGGCCTTGGGAACGACGAAACCGTCGAAACGTCGGCCAATAAACATTTCACCCTAAAACTTGGTTGGCTTAGAAGTGGAAACAAAACTGAAGATTGAAAAAGACCAAACATGGAGACTATTATGACTGTTTCGTATTCTCGCCAATGAGCCTGTTGCTTACTTCTATGCTATTCGCGGACGTAACAGCTTTGGTAGGATTTCAGTGTGCCATACAGTACACAAATACAGTACGCGGGTGCACTGACAAGGGAAGTGTTTTGAGCGGTAAACGCACCTAAGGAAACGGTATGCACTGCCAGTTTCTCTTGGTCCTCCATAATAACTTTGTGAAATATCCAGCCCCGAGCTGTTGATTCCGAGGAGCTACGAGCCCGCAAAGTTTGGCTCTCTCCGCCCATTGATTTTGGCTGCCTCCTCTCATTGATCGTGTTAATCAGGAAGGAAGGTCGTTGAGTGTGGCGGATTGGATAGCGATGTGAACTCTTGAACATGTGATGCTGAAGGTTCGGTTCCGCACCTGTGTGGCTTTTTTGCATTGGGATTTTGTATTCTACGTGAATACACCGCCTTAGAATTTCTTTTAGCGTTATAAAGCCTTTTTAATCATCCATATATCACATTGGATCATTCAAGAATAGTAGACCACATTAATTTACAACAGAGAACAGCGATAAGAAACTTATTTATTGTTTCTTTGTTCTTTGTCAATTTGAGCATCAATGATAAACTGGCACATAGTGTTGGAAACATAAAGACTATTCACAGAAGAGGCAGCGGATGAAGGACAACGAAATAAGGATAATGTGTGACAAGGTAAGTGTTTTATTGTTAGTGGTAAAAGCATCTGCGAAAACGACTAGTATTGTTAATATCTATCTCTTGTGGTTCATTAATAGAAGTGCGCAGTATCTGGCTCCGAGCTGTAGGCTCCAAGAAGTTATAAGCGTTTTTCAAGCTCCGCGCAAAGGCAAGGTACCACTACCCATCAGGCAATTTTTGGGTGTTTCAAAAATTTTCTCGAATCTGCTCAAAACTTGTATGTAGGGGTAATCTAGGGTGGTGAACACAAAGCTGAAGTCCGTTTCTCGAAATTCATGAGGTTTACTGTAGGTTACGGTAGATCCCATGACATTAAAGGGGCGACACCCATCTTAATATTGTGAAAATCGACAAACGGACGTTGAGTTTGTGTTCACCACCCCGAATAACCCCCGTACACGAGTTTTAATTGAAATCTGAGACTTTCACCAAACTACCGTATACCCACCGTAATCCACCTTAATCTGTCAAAAATCGGTAAACGGAGACTCCAGATTCTTATTCAGCACTCTAAACAACCCATAGAGAGACATTTCGAGCCACTTTTATCGTAGCGTTCCGGAAATCGTCAAAAGTCACGTTTTGCCCTCGAATTTTCCCCCGATAGGAGCTTTTGACCGAATTTAGTCGAAAACTTTGGAAAATCGACAGATAAACTGCAAATTCGTGTTCACCACCCTAGATTACCGCTAAATGCAAGTTTTGAGCAATATTCGAGAAAATGTTTTGAAACACCCACAAAAAATTCCTGACGGGTACCCTTACCTTTTCGCGAAGCTTGAAAAACGCTCATAACTTCTTGGAACCTGCGGCTCGGAGCCAGATACTGCGCACTTCTACTATTGAACCACAAGAGATATTAACAATACTAGTCGTTTTCGCAGATGCTTTTACCACTGACAATAAAACACTTACCTTGTCACACATTATCCATATTTCGTTATCCTTATTTCGCTGTTCTGCATCCGCTGCCCCTTCTGTGAATAGTCTTTATGTTTCCAACTCTATGTGCCAGTTTATCATTGGTGCTCAGATTGACAAAAAAAACAAAAACAATAAATAAGTTTGTTATCGCTGTTATCGATTGTAAATTGATGTGGTCTACTATTTTTGAATGATCCATGTGATATCAGGGTGATTAAAAGGCTTTAAAATGCTTAAACAAAATCAAAGGCGGTGTATTCACGTAGAATAAAAATCCCAATGCAATTTCAAGAAAGCCACACAGGTGCGGAGTCGAACCTTCAGCATCACATGTTCAGAAGTTCACATCGCTATCCAATACACCAAGCCAGCACGATCAACGACCCTTCTTCCTGATTGACACGATCAATGAGTGGGGGCAGCCGAAATCAATGAGCGGAGAGAGCCAAACTTTGCGGGCTCGAAGCTACTCGGAATCAACAGCTCGGGGCTGGATGTTTCACAAAGTTACTATAGAGGACCAAGAGAAACTGACAGTGCATACCGTTTCCGTAAGTGCGTTAACCGCTCTAAACACTTCCCTTTTGAGCTAGGTGTACTGTATAACGACATGGAAATAACATCTCAAACATTTTTATTCAATTCTAAACCCTACCAATCCGAAAACAGACGAAATCTAATTTTTTGAAAGAAACCAATTACGCTGTCCTGCAGAACAGATACAATGCCCGCGCTAAGTTTTGTGAAAACGGGGACCATTTGCCAAACTTGGCAAAAAAGCGTCTTATGAATGTAACTTATTTGAACGAAGACGTTTCTGGATTCTGAAAATGCTATCATGTTCACAGCTCAAATCCTACATAATAATGTACATTGTGGACCGAAGTTCCCAAAAATCGCTTTGTTTTCGAGTAAAATTGTTTTGCGGTCGCTTACAAAAGCGTCGCGCGCGACAGAGTGCTGCGAAACTTCGGGTAGTAATTGTAAAAGTAATAGAAGAACAATCTCTATTTTTTTCTTCGTGGATTAGATAAAATGGGGCTATCTAGAAATCTGTGCCGTTTGAATTTTCGAAATCCTCCATTTATTAGTCTGTTGCTTTCGCAACAAAAATCCGACTTTTCAGGAAGCTTCCGAGCGTGTTTAATGAAGGGTTTAGAAAATTCAATCTGCACAGATTTCAAGATTGCCCCACCTTCAACTAATTACCAACGAAAACATAGAGCGTGCTCTTCTATTAAATGTACATTTACTACTCAAAGTTTCGCCGCACTTTGCCGCGCGTGACGTTTTTTGAAACAACCGCAAAAGCAATTTTACTCGAAAACAAAGCGATTTTAGGGAACTCCGGTCCAAAATGTGCATTATTATGTAGGAAATTGAGCTGTGAATATGATGACCTTTTCAGAATCCAAAAATGTCTTCGTTGAAAAAAAGTTAAAAGCATCGGACATTTTTTAGCCATGTTTGGCAAATGCTCCCCGTTTTTACAAAACTTAGCGCGGGTATTGTAGTTTTTCTAGAATGGGTCACAACATGTTGCCAAATTTAGCTGAATTCGATGTGTAATCTCGATTCGAAAAAAAACACAAGGACCTATCCCTCAACCTAGCGCATTTGCATGTGATCATATGTTTTCCAAAAGCGGAGGAATTTCGATAGAGGGTATTTTCGGCTTAATAGTCGATTCGTACACTCAGATCTGTCTGATGATCTCGAACTACCCTGTCATGTTGAAATGGATCGTTCCTCGATGTTTCATATAGAAGAATTTTTGAAATATTGTCGAAGCGACGCCCTGCACGTAATGCCGTGGAAATGGCTAGGATTCTGAATTTGTCTTGTCCTCATAGAAGAAGAATGGTAGTCGACCTTATAATGATGTTTAAAACAATAACGAGAAAATTACTCTTGGATATAGTCAATTTTCTGGGAAATCCCACTACGAGAAGTAGAGATGCGGCGGGGCTAAGGATGGGCCCGTCCAGCACTGCCATAGCCGCACCACCCAAACTGCCATGTCAGTTTCAAAGTTTGAATCAATACTCGCTTCTGAGTTTAAAGGCAGGGTCCGGGCAGAATTTCGATTTTGAGATTTCCCGCTAAATCGGTGCTCTTGCTACAGGTAGTCCCAAGGAACATGCGAAAAGTGCGTAAAAACCGGTCTTCTTCAAGTTATTCCAGCCACTTCCGTGAGCCGATGATTCGGAAAAGTCAGAAAAGTGTGGCCATCGTCCATATTTTAGCGGTTGTCCACGCATTCTTCACAAGTGCTGTGTAATTATCGGTCATTCCAGCTATGATTATCATGCTGTGAATACCGTAATCCCTGACTTTGAGGCTGTTTTCTCCAGAACTAAGGACTCAGAGTTCGTGAAACGTTCAGACGATGTTCAGCTAGGCCAGCCCAATCTATTTAACCCAAATTTCGGTAGTGTCAAAGTTTGACCGGACCTTGCCTTTAAGTCCACTTCAAAATAAAGAATTCTGGACTATCTCACGCTATCATTTACGCAAAAGCCAGCCAGGAATTTCTGTGCACGTCGAAGTTGAGGCTCAATTTTAACCCGCACCGCCCTGGCGGAGCCGCCAGAGATTTCATAGTCGTTTACTGCGCGTCTCGCACGGTGAAAAGTTTTATAGCTCATCCAGTGCGTGCCGCCCTTGCGGTGAGGATTATGTAAGGTGCCTGAGGCTCTATGTCTCAGATGCTAGGCCACCAGTTAGATTACACTTTTTTACCTATTCCAAGCGGAGAAAGCTCAACCAATCATTGTGCAAGAATCTCAGCCTCTTGAAAATGTTCTTTGATGCTTTTCAGTTTTTTAAAGAGTGCCAGATTGTCCTGGATGTCTCATTCATAGACGTCAGTTTTTACGTTTGCACTCTCAATTGTACGTGCTGAAATACGCTTAATCCCTATTAATTCCCTGTTGAACTTTTTTTTTGATGTTCAAGTATTGCCTGTCACCGGGGCTCCTACTGCACATGCAGCCGCCCATGAACCCCTCAGCAACGTTTTATATAGGACACTGATGATATCGTGTTATCAGTACACGCCATCACATCATAACTACAAACCTAATTGCTTCATTTCTGAAAACAAATCGACCGAATTTCCGTTCACTCTCTCTCTCTCACACACACACACACACACACACACACACACACACACACACACACACACACACACACACACACACACACACACACACACACACACACACACACACACACACACACACACACACACACACACACACACACACACACACACACACACACACACACACACACACACACACACACACACAAACACACACACACACACACACACACACACACACACACACACACACACACACACACACACACACACACACACACACACACACACACACACACACTCAGGCACACACACACACACACCAAGCCGAGTATAGTTAGTAGGATGATGTCAAGTATCTTACACTTTATATAACATGTAACATGATTTCATTTCTCTGAGTACTCAGAAAAATTGCCCCGGCGGCAGATCAGCCCTGCCTTAAAGGCTCCTAATCGGTGCCTGCTGGGTGGTGTCTATCCAGGGTCCATCCACCAGCTATGCCATGGCACCAACCTCGGGTCGGTATCTCAACCAGGACGCGACGGCTCCCAAACCTAGACTGGAGGTACCTCAATCCTACCGCGACTGTGCTCGATTCGGGCCGCGACGGTACCTGAACCTGGCTGCCCCCCCCCTTCCAGAGAAAGCTCCGCCTAGGTCCGGACAAGGGCTTAACCTTCGCCGAGGTCTGCGACAGGGTCAGGCACAGCGGTGGTCCGGGTCGTTCTGTACAACGACCCCCCCTGAGAGTGACATTTTTCCGGCTAAAAAACGACCCTCTAGGAAGGGTGAAAAAATTGGTACACTTTACTCACTCGTTTCGTTTTGGAGGTTTTTTTCAATTTTTGGGGCCTCACCATTCCAAAGGGGATGAATAGTGTTCCATGCGCTGCCGATATTGAAAAACTTCAGCCAGATGAAAAGCTGAAAAACTTTTAAGAAACTGGAAAAATCTTCGCCCTCCGTTTTTGGCCACGGTGCTCCGGTGGGGCTTTCGGACCACCGTGAGACCACTGCACCTTTGACCGGCCATAACTCGGCTCAAAATCGATTTCATGAGCTCATCTCCTGACGTTAGCTTTTTCTAACATCTGTCTACAGTTCAACTCTTTCTCTAGGTCATGTATATGGACGACCCTTTTTCGATTTTTGGCCGATTTTTTCAATGTCAGGAGGAGAGTAGAGTTCGCGCAATCATTATAGTCTGACGATTGGACGGGGCTGCGACGGTAGATCACCCCGCGCGAATCGAAACCCCATTCTCCAGGGAGGCCGCCTACCCCGCACGGGCAGCCGCATGGTCCATGCGTCAGACTAGAGGCAAAATGGAAACCATAGGTGAAGTTCAGTTTTTGAGAAAAGTTATTTTTCACCTATCTAGAAATGATTTTGGAACATTTCCAGTCGATTGGTACCCTCGTACCGAGTACTTTTTTTTGAAACTGACATTCGGCCAATTCCAGACTAGTTTCATTTTGGAGGTTTTTTCAAATTTTGGGGCCTCACCATTCCAAAGCTGACGAATAGCGTTCATGCGCTGCCGATATTCAAAATTCAGCAAGATGAAAAGCTGAAAAGCATATCAGAAACAGGAACCGTCGCGGCCCGAATCGAGCACAGTCGCGGTAGGATTGAGGTACCTCCAGTTTAGGTTTGGGAGCCGTCGCGTCCTGGTTGAGATACCGAACCGAGGTTGGTGCCATTGCATAGCTGGTGGATGGACCCTGGATAGACACCACCCAGCAGGCACCGATTAGGAGCCTTCAAGGCAGGGCTGATCTGCCGCCGGGGCAATTTTTCTGAGTACTCAGAGAAATGAAATCATGTTACATGTGATATAAAGTGTAAGATACTTGAGACATTCAAGTATCATCCTACTAACTATATTGACGGTGTGTGTGTGTTTGTGTGTGTGTGTGTGTGTGTGTGTGTGTGTGTGTGTGACTAATATGTGTGTGTGTGTGTGTGTGTGTGTGTGTGTGTGTGTGTGTGTGTGTGTGTGTGTGTGCTTGTGTGTGTATGTGTGTGTGTGAACGGAAATCGGTCGGTTTGTTTTCAGAAATGAAGCAATTAGGTTTGTGAGTTATGATGTGATGGCGAGTACTGATAACACGATATCATCAGTGTCCTATATAAAACGTTGCTGAGGGGTTCATGGGCGGCTGCATGTGCAGTAGGAGCCCCGGAAGGTAGTCGGGGCTTCACTTGGAGTGCGCCTGGCGCCGAAACAAGTGTGAGCGACTCCACTAGAGTGTGTCAATCGCAGGGGTATTGTGCGGGACCAGCTGAAGCGCGCTTAGCGCCGGGAAACTGTGTTGGACCCGATCTGGAAAGCGCCAAGCACCGAAGAAAACCGTGTTGGACCAAACTTGGAGTGCACCCAGCACCGAGGAGACTGCGTTGGACAAAACTAGGAGTGCGCCGAGCGCCAGAAATTGTGTTGGAATCAATTGGGAGTGCTGCAAGCATCAGGGAAAGTGTTTTGCTTCCAACTAGGTGTGCGCTGGGCGCCGGGAAGCTGTGTTGGGCTCGATCTGGAAAGCGCCAAGCGGAACTGTGCACGACCCAACTGCGAGTGCGCAAAACGCTTGGAAAACTGTTTAGGAGACCCCAAATGTTAGTGCGCCGAGTGTGTGGAGGGCCCAACGCTAGAAGGGCGCCACGAGCGCCGCGATATGTGTGCCCGGGATTCCAGTGGGAGTGTGCCGAGGCGCGTCAGGGAAAAAGTGTGCAGGAAGGTCAACTTGGAGGGCGCCGGGAAAGTGTGCGTGACAACTGATTTCGAAATGATTCAGAAATCATTCTATGCGCCAAAAACACACTCCTACAAGTACGCGCGCGAAGCGCGTGAGTGTACACCTTGTACCTTTATATCACATGAATTGAAAACATATTGCACGTAGTATAAGAGGCCTGAATCGATATACGATTTAATATAAAATTGGCCATATGCTATATTGCTTGCAGAATTATCTCTCGACCGATGCTATCGTTACATGCTTGATATATCGGTCCCACTCGCTCCCCTGAGCCAAATGTCACACTGTAATATGTTTTTTGATGGTGAAATCATAATACTTGTAAGATAAGATACACGATTACAATATAACTTGTATATACAAATCTCCCGTCAATGTAAGTTAAGCCCCTTTCACTCTTGCCCGACCGACGTTGGACGACTCGTTATCGAATGTGAAATATCTATCCCTGCCCTATCCTATCCATCTCTTATCATATGTTGGCTTATCAAGTTTGATAACGAGTCTGTCCGACGATCGGCCGGCAAACTATGAGAAAGCGGCTTTACATGTGAATTATCTCTACTCAAGTAAATTACATGTAGTATAAGCGTAACATAATTCAAATACCCTCAACAACTGTAGGGCCCATGCTGAACACTTTCTCCAAACCTGCACAGCATACAGGGCCTGCCGTCGAAGTAGGATTGGCGATGAGCGCAGGACCATTGGTTTGACATTCGACAGGCTGGTCACTCGTCCTGGTCGAGTCCTTGATCTCTCGCTCCTCATGCGGTCGCGCTAAGCAGTGGGGAAGATGCCAGAGGATCGATCATACACAATATTTTTGAAGCAGGGTTAGAGCCCATATGTTTTACGTATGAAGCTGTGGGTTCCGAGCTTGCTGCTTCAGCTATGAACTCAGAAGGAAACCGCCGCATTCAATGCGTGTCGGATATGCATTCAACTCGGTGACCACACCCATCGAAAGGCTCTATCACAGGGCGCACGTGCTCCAAACAGCAGGCACGTGCCTGGGCTAAATTCTACAAAGCAGGAACATGTGCCATAAAATTCAATCACGCGGGAGTACGATGCTGCAAAGGTAGTCCAGCGTTATCTTAGTAGCACACACCAACGTGCGACGCGGCCAGATCGCCGAGACCACCTGGTGCCGTCGGCGGTTGGACGAAGGGGCCTCCAGCAGTCGGGCAGGTGCAAAAACTCCCGTAAACTTGGGTGAATTAAACCGGCGAAGCTGCCGACCTCTTAGCTCCTTCTCAGGTTGTGCATCGTATCACTTTCCTTTTTTGAATAATCGTTTTGTCTTATCGAGTTGAATGTGTATCATGCGCGCATTGGACGGCTTGTTTGTTGGGGGCACGTTGCTGTAATTTGAGACACAATAAGAGCACGTGCATATCTAGTAGCACGTTCCTGACTGTGCTCCAGAAACCACCTTGTCTTCGAGTTGGAATGCATATTCGACACGCATTGAATGCGGCGATCGTCTGAGAAGCAACAGAAGCTTTAAGCTGTGGAGATGTTGAAGACGGCCCAGAAGGCTGCTGATTCGTGCCTGGAAGCAGCAACTTGGCTTTGCAGGTTCAACCCTTAGGCGTCGAGCTTCAACTTGCAGCCGATTAAGTTACATGAAACATAAGTTGTAATGTGTGTATGTTACGTGTCATTTAAGAAGTGTATGTTTACACGTAATATAAGTGTATGAGTTGCATGCGATATAAAGGTAAGATAGCTTGAATGTCTCAAGTATGTAATCTTACCACTTTATATTACGTGTAACATGTTCTCATTTTTCTGAGGGTGGCAAGAAGAAGCATATGTACTCATGTTGCTACAAAGTAACTTGCACTTGCCTAGCAAGAAGCCTGCTCTTATGATACTTGTAGTTTTCTTTATACAGCATAACATGATACGTATGTGATGTACGTACTATACTTCGGCGACTCGAAAATTTTTTCGAATAATCAAGATTTTCGACTAACTCGATTTTCAAAGTTTCGAGATAATCGAGTTTTCCACTGACACTCGATTTTCAGAAATTCGATTAATCGAGTAGTCGAATTGACTCGATTTTTTCGAATAATCGAATGGTAATTTTTCGAGAAACCCACGTTTTTCCAAATTTCAACACTTGAGTTTCTAAGAAACACTCCATAGACTTAATTCCAAAAATCAAAAAAATTTCATTGTTGGTAGAGAAATACAACCCAATGAGATCACTGCAGTGAGCAAATCGAGATTCTTTTTTTTGAAGACAGGGTGTGAGATTTGTCATTGGTTAGTCACGGCCAATCGTTGTCACATTTTGAAATCTTACTTCAAACTTAGGGTGGAGATGAAGTCTCCGTCATCATTATCCGCAATTCCGTGTTCGTGAACTGGTGCAGCCCGAAAAAAATGTTTTTTTAGGGGGACCTTCCAGTGTATCCTGTACATTACTCTGATGGCCGTGGCTCAGCGGTTCGGTAAATTAGACTGATATAACATCGACGTAAATCCTAATGAGACTTTGCGTTCATCATTAGAGATTTGCGCAAACTCGGTGCACTTATGTTATAAGTAGCATAAGGCACCGAGTTTGCGCCAACATTTAATAGTGAACGCAAAGTTTCAATAGGGTCCATGCCGACGTTAGGAGCTGAATAAAAGCAAAATAGCTCTTGTAGAGGGAGGAATTACGTGATGTTGTTGATTGTGATGTCAGAAGGGCGCTTTTTTCTCAAAATGACCTTTTCAGTCTTGGTTTTCACTTCTAGAAGGCGGCAGTCGGGCAGAATGTGCATCTACTGTCTAGGTATCGAAAAATGACATCAGCTGGATTTCAGAGTGTTTTTACTGAGATTTTTTCATCTCACTATATTTTCACTCCACCACATGGGGAGGTAAAAAATGACAAAAAAAATTGTTGAGAAAATCCAGCTAATTTTGCCTTCGATAACCATTCAGTGGATGCACCTTTGGATCGGTTGCAGCCTTTTAAAAGTGAAAACCAAGGCTGAAAAGGCGATTCGGAAAAACAGCCTTCTGACAACATTTTTTCTCACCGGCGATTTCTCCTAATTCTCCCCTTCAAGGAGCGCCCTTTGCTTTTTTCAGCTCCAATTTCGGCCTGTTTTACTGAACCACTAAGCTCCGGCCCTACAGAGCAATGTTGATGACACTAGAAGGTCCCCAAAACTATTTTCTGCTAATTGGTCATCTGCAGTTTTGACGAGCATTTAGGTCGCCAGCGGTTCACAAGCAGGTCTGAAACAGGTCTTGTGGTTGTGTAGGAAATATTCCTTGGCGAAGCTGAATTGAAAACGAGAAGACGCAATGAAAAAATCAGGCAATGCGACCGCCCGCAACTTTCAAAGTTAGGTGGCGGCCCCCCACTTTGGAAAATTTCCAACACTGCTTGGCCTTGCTGGCGGCTCAGTTTCAGTTGAAGCTACATAAAGTGATTTCTAGCAAGACGGTGACTTTTCTCTTGACCTCGAGAACAGCCAGCTATCGAAGGATTTAATCGACTATTAGGAGTATATCGAATCAATCGAGTCTTCCGATTAAATCGGTTTTTCAAAATTTCCACGAATAACTCCGAGGTTTTCGACTAACTCTGGTTTTTCAAAATTTGAGTAACGAGTTTTGACTGAACTCGATTTTCCGTACTTTCGAATAAATCGAGGATTTCTCGACTAACTCGATTTTTCAAAATTTCCGAATAATCGAGTTCTCGACTAACTCGGTTTTTTCAGATTTTCGAATAATCGAGTTTTCGATTAACTCTATTTTTCGAAAGTTCGAATAATCGAGTAGTTGAATGACTCGATGTCGACTGTTTTAAGTCGATACAAAGCACTCGATGACTCGACCCTCGACATCATAAGTATATAAAGTACGTACACCCCTACTTACCGGAGCCAAATCCTATTTGGCCTCTATTGCATGTGTTGGCTCGCAGCGCGTGCGCTTCTGTAGATATATTTCGCTCCGCTTCTTCCGCTTTTTTTAAACCAGAATGAATTTTTGTGGAACAGTGGGAGGTGTTAGTGTTGTAGTGAATGTTATTGCATCGAATGAAGCAATAAGAACCGGATCAAATTTCCACCCGAGCTGCGTTCGTTGCACTGCGGAGGACTACGTCAGTAATTGTTTTGACACACCCTGAAAAGAGAAGGTGCTTTCTCCAGAGACTCCGCGGCAGCAGAAGAGAGTAACGATTTCCCGGGTTCACGTGGTGCCATTGGGTGGTCGCCGAATAGTGAGAAGGGTGGGCGAGATCAGAGGAAAGAGTTGAGTTCCGATGTTTGTCGCCAAGAGTGGCGTCACGCATTAGCTCTATACCCAGTCGCTTTCACTCTGACCTGCCTGCCCTCCTCGCTGTTTGGCGCCACGAGACTGACTCAACCCGGCGCTACTCGACGGCAAATCAGCGAAAAAATGGCCGTTCCTCAACGGCCGACTCATTTCTTCAAACCAAACCTCACCAGTCTCGAATAGAAGATGATGAATGCTGAAACTTACGTATGAAGAAGTCCTGGAGTAAACCACAGTAGCCCGGATTACACTTCTCTGTTTCATGTCCGGACATAATAAATATAGCTTTATTTGAGGTCCGGATTTCCGAATGAAACAATATTTAACATGGTAGGGTGTAATCGTCAACAGAATCTCACAGAAATGCCATTTTCACTAACATGAAAAAAGAGAGGGGAAATGATTTTGGCATGCTAGGAAATGTTATTTTATCAACCATCAACTATCGTCCTCATAACTCCAGTAGATGACTCGTATCAATGTGTTTGTCCGCGTCATTCAAATTGGAAGCCTCAAACAGCGATTGGTGCTTGCAAAATCATTTAGCCAACGGTCACCATCCCTTCCTTTTCCCAGCCGGCATTTTCCCGGCGAGGTGCGCGACACGGTTTCCTATTTGATTGATACGGATCAAAGACGCCCATGAGGTTAAAACAGTGGATAAATATAATAGTAAAACTGTAATGCGAAATCGCTGCGAAATCTCAATTCGGCAGAGCTGGCGCCTAGATTTACTGGATGCTCCAAAACAGAATGGAAGGAAATGCCCGGTGAAAAGTGGGAAGTCGTTGGAGCTCAAAGACTGCCTCTATTACCTCCTTCCTACTCACATCGCGGTTGATTATCTCCACCTCATAAAGTTTTCCTGAAGGTCAGCGATGAGGATGGAGTGCACAGAACTGCACATGTTTTAGGCCAATCGATCCTTAAGCGGAAGCAGGCGTAAAGTAAGATGAAATTCTTGACAATTTAAAAAGATAGCCCTAGTCTAATCCAAGAAGTTCTACATCTAGTTCGATAGATTCACCTATTGACCACTACTGTGATGCCAACTTGAACGAAACGGAGTTCAGATGCTGGATGCTCCTGGCCCAGTGTACTTGATGTGCAGCTCTCTGTTTTGACCGGGAGCCAGGACGACGGTCCACTCCAAGTTATGGTCCTTGTTCGAGTTTCGCTTCTCCGTTCCTTGGGACGAATTTCAGGAGGAAACTCACGGGGAGACGCTTCTGGGCGTCAATAAGTTCAGTATTTGCCAACTATTCAGAGATCAAAAACGCACAGTTCAAGCCTCGGTGGGAAATCTTAGTTTTCCACATATTTGCGAAGTAGACCCGCCCTATATAGCGCCTGCCAGAGTGCGAGCTCTCAATTCCTCGGAATTAGCAAGATATAGGAGGAAGCCATCCTTCCCGCGCGCCCCACATTGAAGGCAGTGTTCACGAACCGACAGCGGGATGGGACGACGTTTGGGAACCGCACTTTGCACGCGGTTGGCACGAAGAAATTAAAGCGGTCGATACGCACTGCCACGCGGTCCAGTACAGAATGCCACGCGGTCCAGTACGTATCAGCCGCGCCGCGATCGGCTACGCATTTGTCGCGCGGTCAGTACGCACCGCCACGCGATTAGGTACGCATTACACCACGCGGTCGGTAGGCATTGCCACGCGGTCGATACGCAATGACACGCTGCCAGCAAGTACGCGCATTATCAGGCGCGGTCGATACGCACTGCTACGCGATCAGTACGCATTGTCCACGCGGTCCGGTAGGCTTTGCCACGCGGTCGGTACGCACTGCCACACGTGGTCTGGTACGTCCCTGCCACGCCGTCGGTACCGCACATTTTCACGGGAGTCGGTACGCATTGTCACGCGATTTGGTACACACAAAACTCGGTCGATACGTACTCTCCGCGCGGTCAATACGCAACGTACTACGCGGTTGAGCACGCATCGCCCGCGCGGTCGGTACCCATTGTCACGCCGTCGGTACCCATTGTCACCAGGGTCGATACCCATTGCCACGCGGTCGGTTCAAATGTTGCGCGTAGGATTGGCCGCGTTTAGTACGCACTTACACGCGGTAGGCCCGATTTTTATCACGCGGTCAGTACCAGAAACTTTTTGAAGGCTTCGACCGCTATTGAGTACGCACGCGCGTACGCAGGTATGTATTGCTTCCAGAAATCAAAGGGCGCTTTTCCGAAACGCATTAATACTCGGATGCCACGAGGTTTTCAACAAAAAACGAAGTTTTCACCAGGAAATTCGGTATCTGATCCAAAAAAAAAAATTGAAAAAAACAACAAAATTGGGAGTGGAGGTGGGAGCTTGGATAACGCACAAATAAGTTGAAACTCAACCCAACGTGGCTGGCTTTCCAACCCGGCGAATGACTAAGCTTTTTTAATCAACAACATCCTAAAAGTCTAGTTTGCTAAAGATGAGTCCGAGGCGTAGCAAGCAGAGGAAGCGGTCGGTCATGACAGCTTAGAAAATAAAGGATATCTTGACATGATAAACCCCATCACGCCCCTAAATTCGACCGGCTCCGAAATAGAGGGAGCTAAGCCCCCGTCGAGAGTTGGAGGAAAAAAGTCGCCGTAACCTGCCGTGGCCAACCTAGCGGTCGAAACGTATGAAAAACATGGACGATGGAGGTTACCAAAAAAAGCACCGGTGTGGCCAGCCATCCGGTGTTTTTTCCACCCCACTTCATTCATGTCTTTCATGATTATCGACCGGTTGCCGTACGCCGATCGGCACACTATGACCGAAGCTGCGCACTGCCAAGCCTACCGCGTGTTTAGCTCCAAATCGCCCCAGCCTGGAGAGGTTCAGTATTGTTAAATTTAATGTTTATGAAGGATAACTATATTTGACCCTGGCAGGCCAGCCGCGTTTAATCGTTTTCCTTGCTTTTCGTTAATTTCACTTATTTTTACTTCATTGGTGGCCAGATATACACCTTCATGGTGAAAACTCAGGAACCTTTTTATCGCGAACGCTTCTTTTAGGCATTAAAGGCACAGTCCAACCTCAGAATCGTTTTCCAGTTTAGAAGCTTATCTTGGAGAGAATGTCGGACTAATTATAGGAGCGTCTCCAGTATTGCCCAGAACCCACTACGAACGGAGTTATGACCCCTCAAAAATTCTGAATTCCGATTATGAGAATTTCGTGGACGTGTTGTCACGGGCCTGTTTTCCTTGTCGTTCGTACTTATCGCGCCGGAGCAAGCCACATTATAAAGGTAGGCCGATAACAAATGGAAGAACATAGATTTTGATTGGATCCCACTTCGCTTCTCATCCCTATTGAGACCGGAAGCTCCGAAGTGGGCGGAGCGAATGGGTGCTAATTTCGGGGGCGGAGAGAGTGGGTGCTCGATTTTTCTCACTTATTCTAAGAGTTGAGATTCCGCGTTTGGCAGGGTTGCTACACAGGGTGTCCGGACCATAATATCAAATTTACCTACGAACTTGGAGTGTGTCTTAATGCGCGCCATTCTGATGGGAGCAATGCATACCTGCTGGTGCGCGTGCTTACCAACCGCTGTCCCTTTCAAATAACAGTTTCGTATTAAGAGGAATTTTACTACATTTCCTCAGCTTATGATGGCATTTCTTGTATTTTACAATCTTCCATTTCTGCTCTTGAATTTCCTTCCTTTGCCTTCTTCCTTATCTTTCTATAAGAAATTCAATGTGTTAATCATGTTGTGAGATTAGTACCCGTGTGTTTCATTTATGAATCCTTGTGGGTTCGAATGTCCTCGTTGATAGTGATTTGGAACCTTTTTCAATGGCATACGTCAGCTGTTAAAACTAATTGTAATGTCGTTATCGTGCTGAAATTCCGCTCAGCGATCGCGGCGGGTCGCTGTTCCAGCACGCAGCACAATTATAATCGTGCTGGGAGAAGGGGTAATTGTGTCGGGACCCGTTAGTCCAGCACGATTATCGTTGTGCTGCGTGCTGTAGCCGCGTCTGTCCACAACTGCGGAGCGGAATTTCACCCCGATACCGGCAGTACGAAGTGTTCCAGTGTCTATTTGTTGCGAGCAAATATTCATGTTTTCTCCACAGAGAATAATCTTGCTTTTTTTGCAAAGAAATTTTTCATTCGAGTCTACGTGAACAGTCAGTTGTCGATGAGTTTTGCAAAATTCGAGAACATCAAATTTTGAATATTAATACTGAGCCATTCGTAAGCATGACTACACCAAGAAGAACAAGAAGAAGAATAGTATGCATGAGAAGTGCAAGACGATCGAGATTAAGAGAAAGAGCAAGAAAAAGTAAAACATCAAGATCTAGAAAAGAAGACAAAAAGGAAAGCAGAAGAATATCCTACCCGCCACTCTCCTACGGCGCGCGGTTGACTTTCATCCACGTGGGCGCGCTATAAAATTGCTAGGACACAAGGTACCGAGTACAGTAGTCGTTGGGACAAGAGTCACACATTCCCATTCATGCCTCAACCTTCAAATTGGAACTGCATTTCTAGCCCGATTCAGCGTAGGAATAAGCTCGACGAGCGGGAGCAGGGGTGTGCCTTTTCCGATTACAGGTTTATCGATTTTCCGGATTCACCGGTGTTTTTCGGTAAATTTGGATTTACCGATTCACCAAAGTTTTCTCAAAATTTACCGAAATTTTGACCGATAAGTGAACTTGGGCTTTTTCAGCACAATCGAACTACTTCTCACTCGTATTTCACGGGTTTGCTACCGTTTTCGCATGCCTTTATCCTTCTTCATCCTATTTTTTTGTTACTCTTTTTAACCATTTCGGCGTACTTTCGGAATAATCCAACGATCCCTTCGCCTTTTGTGTCACGTGCTTCCTCTTATCGAGAACCTACTCCAAGAAATACATTTTAGCAGTCTTGAAGCTGATATTTCAGGAACATAAAATTTTTTTAGGAGCCCCCTGACACAACACTGAATCCACTGCAGTTCTGGAATGACTCCATTGTGGAATCATCGTACCCGCACCTTTCCTCACTGACCAATAACTACTTGAGCGCACCTGCAGGCACAGCTGAGGTGGAAAGATTGTTTCTCTCAGTTGGTCTGATTTTGAGTGACTACAGGAAGAGTTTGATGACAAAAAGCTTTGAAATGTTACTTCTTCTCAAGATCAAAGTCCCAGGTTCAGCCGTTGAGCTCCAGTTTAATATGTGAAACTCACCCATTATTTGCGCGATCCTCATGCACTAATGAAAATTATACATAAATATCATTGGTCATTTGTGTTATCGTATGGAATATGTACCAAAGTCAAGGTCAGATTTTTCACCGAATTTTCCGTTTTTACCGTATTTACCGAAAAATTCGGGAAAAGTTTCGATAAAATTACCGAAAAGAATTTTCCGCACACCCCTGAGCAAGTCTCGCCACTACATCGCCTTGACAGCCAAATAAATAGATACTCAAAGAAAATTAATAAATAAGCTAATTAATTAATTAATTATTAATCAAATAAATAAGCAAATAAATAAATAAACAAACTAAAACAAATAAATAATCAAGTGATTAAATAAATGAATAAATTAGTAAATAAATAAATAAATAAATAAATAAATAAATAAATAAATAAATAAATAAATAAATAAATAAATAAATAAATAAATAAATAAATAAATAAATAAATAAATAAATAAATAAAAAATAAATAAATAAATAAATAAATAAATAAATAAGTTAATAAAAATAAATAAGTAAATATATAAATAAATGAATAGCTGAGCAGAAGAAAAGTATCACATTAACGAAAAGATAAAAACGAGGAGAGGGAAAAAGTTGTTGGAGTTGTAAAGAATGAGAAGAGAGTGGAGAAGATAGAGAGAGAGCAGTAGAAGAGATTGGAATCATAAAGAAAAAACCTGGCGGTTCGAATGAAATAGCTAATTTTAAATTAATTTTCTGGGGCACGCCGGTGGAGACGGGGGGGGGGAAAGATGATGGGTGGGCCACTAGCGTGTTCGATAGCAAGTTGATCAAGGAGGTCATAGAGGTTTCGGGTGACGAAGAACTCGTTAGGAGGGATATAAATTCTGGCCACTGAAGATCCAATCATTTCCATGAATCGTGCGAGACCGTGATCAAGGTAGCCTCCCCCGTGTTATCAACTTTGTTAGCCTAATCAGGATACCAATGACACGTTGCCTAGATACATGCGCAATAGTGAATTGAGAGTTTGTCCACTGCTCAGCTAAAAAGAACTAGATGCTAGAGGAGCTCTAAGGCATTCAAATAATCACAGGTGAACCGAAATAGCCTTGAGTCTTGCCTGCGTATTTTACATTGGACGCAACCGGTTGATAAGGTTTCTTGGCTTCACATCAGTAGGCTGTATATAGCACCAACTCTGAGTAATTTCACCACTGTTCCTCCAAATCGCGACCTCGATTTACAGATATACTGTATTGCCTCTATCAAATGTACACCTCTATCGGAAGTCCATTTAAAATAGAGGTTTGAAAATAAGAAGTACATCCCTAATACAAGTACACTATAGTTGTACAATTTCGAAAAAAAATGTCGAACGAGCGAAAATCGAAATTGTTTCGTGCGACGAAATTTCGAACGAACGGAATCTGAAAAAAATTCGTTCAACGAATTTTCGAACGAACGAAAACGAAGGAAAAAAATTTGAAAAATCTTTTAAAATTTTTTCGAAATTTTCGTTCGTGTACAACTATGAAGTACACCTCTTTCTGGGGTGAATCTCCGTTATCGAGTTCTTGGCAATCCAAATGTGGCATTAGAGAGAGTCCAGATTGCGCAAGATGTCTTTGAATATTTGGGAGGTTTGAATATTCACAAGAAAATTATTGGGGTAGAAGATTGCTCGTATGAGACAGCTTTCGATGCCACTTTAGCGAAATGAACAAGAAAAGCTCAGGGTTTAAAATTGGTGCTACGGTTAGGCCCGGATCATACTACCGTCCCAGTGATTTGTGAGAAGGAGCAGTAGTGATCAATCGCGGCGATACTGCGCTTCTGAGGGAATCGATTGTTTTGACGAGCAAAACTGTATCTCCTTGAGTGAAAAAGAATGATGTATCTATATTCTACAGCAATGGAAGTAGGAACTGGTGAGGTTGCGGACTCTTCCTAGCATACTGTAATCTGATTGTGTTACCACTCAATTTTCCGAAATGACTGAGATTGGTCGGTGGGTTTCTGTTTCCACTTTCCTATTTTCATTGTTTCCGCGGATTTAGTCGTATCGATGAAACAACAGACTCACCGATCTATCACAGCTGTTTCGGAAAAATGAGTGGTACCACTAACAAACTACCGTACGATAGGACGAGTTCGCAACCTCACCAGGTCCTACTTCCATTGCTGTAGAACGCGTGGACTGACAAACTGACCTCACCAACCAATTTGCCTGCGTACTGAACGCGGGCGATTGCGTGCTGAACGCGAACACATCCGTGCCGAATGCACGGACTGACAAACTGACCTCGCCTACCATATTGCTTGCGTACGGAGCGCGGGCGATTGCGTACTGAACGCGCTTACTGAACGCGAACACATCCGTACCGACCGCGCGGACTGACAACTGCCCTCACCCGCCAGTTTGCCTCCGCACTGAACGCGGGCGATTACGTACTGAACACGAACGATTGCGTACCGACCGCGAAAATTGACACAATGACCTCACCGACCAGTTTTCCTGCGTGCTGAACGCGGGCGGTTGCGTGCCGAACGTGAGCACTTGCGTACTGACCGCGTGTGCTCACGTACCGACTGCAGCGAAAGGCATATTTCGTACTGACCGTGCGCGAACATGAATGCTCGCGGTCAGTACGCCTTTTTTGACAATTTCGCCGACGGTCGGTACGGAGCTCAGGCGTGTCGACCGCGTGCACTGTTTCGCTCGCGCGGTCAGTACGCAAATGCGCGCGTTCGGCACGAAATGCATTTTTGCCCGCGGTCAGTACGATAGTGGCACGCGGTCGGTACGAAACGGGGTTTTTCGCCCGCGGTCGGTCCACCCCATTGTCTGAGCAAGCTGTAACGTTGACGTCGAAAGAACGCATGAAAACGAGCCAGGAAGAGCCTCAAAAGAGCCCGAAGTTGCCACTTTGAGCGCAACGCAAACATCAATAGCGCAATGCCTGCCCTCCGACGTTAGCAAATGAGAACTCGAGATCGTGAGATGAGCGATGGCTTCCGATCAATAGCCCCGTTCATTCTTCCCTTCATTCTCAACTTCTATCTTTACTCAGGACAGCTCGCATACATCGGCTGCAATAGGCGGAAGTTACAAGCCTCGGACAACTCGTCCACCATGCTTCCCCAGCTCAATTTTTGAGGGACCATGACTCCGTTCCCAGAAGGTCGTGTCGTGTACGATTCCAGAGATATCATTGGAATCAGCATCGGACCGATCTCAAAATAGGTGGAAAAACAGAAAAACGATTTTCACCGTGAACACTGCCTTCAAAGGCACAGTCCAACCTCAGAGGTAGTTTTTGATAATTTAGTCCGGTCGCCGTCTGTAGCAACCCTGCTTAGCGCGAAATCTCAATCCGCTCAAATAAGCGAGAAAAAGCTAGAAAAAAGTCGACCACGCAACCTCGAAAGAAAATATGGGCGACGCCCACTGGCAGGTTTCCGACCTCAATAGGGAAGAGACGCGTGGTTAATTTTATTCAAAATCTATGTTCTTCCTATTATTTTCGGTCTGGCTATATATTATGACCCGCTTCAGAATGATGGCTGCAAATAACGAGGAAATACAGGCTCGAGACAACTCGTCCACGAACTTCTACCAGTTCAAATTCAAAATTTTTGAGGACTTAGTTTGCAGTGAGGTCTGAGCGAATCTGGAGACACCATTGTCATATGCGTGAAATTTTCTCCAAGATAGGTAGAAAACCGAAACATCGATTCTGAGCTTGGACTGTGGCTTTAAAGGCAGTGGTCGCGATCTAATATGCTTGTCGTATTTTTCTCTCTAAAACCTTTTCTGGGTTTCGTGTAGTAGGACCTATAAGAAAAAATCGCGAAAAACCACTGTTTTGGACCAAATTTGAAGCCTGAACTTTCTTGTCTTTTGATGGTGGACGAGCCAACTCCACATCATCGGCATCGGTGACCTCTTATATTAAGAACATCAGCTGGCTGGAAATTGAATTTCAATCAATGAACCTTCGGATTGATGTACAAATCTAGTCAAAAACATTGATTGGAGTGCTTTCTTTCATTGCTCAACTGTTTTTATTGGGTAAATTTGCATTTATGTCTTTCTCTGAATGTCGATGATTTCCGACTGCTCGGCATGAGACTGCGATCTTTTTGGTCGGCGCTGTGCACGTGTGCACGAACTGGCAACTTTGGGCGCTAGAAACTCTTATTCTATTCCGTTTTTCACCGCGCTACCTTCATAGTTTTTCAGCTGTTTTTGATCTAAGCTGATTTTTGTAGTTTTTTCGATAACGCTTTTCATCGTGATCACTGCCTTTGAGAAGCCACTTTGACACGCCCATTTTGCGATCTTTCGAGCGCAACATTGGCGAGATGAGCGATGTTTTCCGAGATAACCCCGTTCTTCCCGTCATTCTCACTCAGGCCGGGGTAGTACCAGAAATTTACCAGAGTTTTCCGAGCAATCACTGGTAAATCTGCAATTACTGCCCGATTACGGAAATTTTGCTAGAAAATTCACCTTGATCTCTGGTGTTGACATATTCTGCCAGATTACCAGAGAGTTACCACAATATTCCCCTGAAATTTATCGGACTCCTCCCGTAATCTGTCAGAAAATTTGCGAAATCTGTCGGACCAGAAAATTCGGCCTTAACTTTCGAATTGGAGGTTAGGGGGTCCGTAAGGATGGCAGTTCAAAAGGTAGACTGTTTCGAGATTCATAAGTAAACGCAAAGCGCGAACATAACCATAGGAAATCCTGAAGCAAAGGGGTCGAGAAAGTGTCACAGTGATTCATGCCCCTCGTTGTGGGGCAGATTCACGCACAAGCAAGTACGCTTCCTCCTCTTACACACTTAATCACTATTCGTACTCCTAAATACAGGCCCGTCATACGCGGGCGTGGCGTTGGAGTATGAATGGCCTGACGCTACACCCACGAGGCACGTGCGTGAGAACCGTTCTGCAATGGTGGTGACGGCAGCAACGAATTCTTCATCTTGTTTTTATTAACCCATCATCAATTTCATTCTTTTTCATAATAATTAATTCCAGTGCTATCCTCTGCTACCATTATGGGGTAAAGCGTGTAGATTTTGCTTGTTCGGAAAAGTTAGGGCCCACTTCGAACCGTCCCCCCCCCCACAGTGTCGTCCTTGGAGTATTATTAGTCTCCGCAAGCGCGTGACGCGCGTAGGAAGTGTCATACACTAACGCCACGCCCGCGCGCGACGGGCTGGCGTTAATAAGTACGACTAGCGCCTCATGCGCACGCGAGCACGACCAAGTTCACCGACACGCACATGCGCGTACATACACGTAAACCCGCGCGCACCTGCGCTTTCACGTGTTCTCGAATATACGCACGCAAACCCGTGTCTACACACAACAACACATGCGGATACAAGCATACGCATGCACACACGAGCGCTCGTTTGGCTACGCTCACAAAAGTGGGCGTGGTTGCGTTTCCATGAGCAAATTTGCTTTTTTTAGGTCACACTCAAACGTTCCTTGGGAGAGCCTCCCACGAGGCGAGGAGCACGTTGTTTCTTTGTGCTGCTGACCGCTACACTGGTAAAGATGGAGTTCCTCAGTGCTCACTTCAGACCTCACGTTTCTGCAAAGTTTGGTAGAGCCCAATCCAAGTCGAAGTTCAGCTCTGTTTTTTCTAATGTGAATCTAGTAGCGTTTCTCATTCATAATGCGCATGGTACACCATTACGGAGAGTCGTCGAGTGCACAAATATTTCACATTTCATCTCTAACACAGCTCCAGCATGCTTAAAACCTCATATTCAAGATGATTTTCCATTGCCCCATCAGGTTGTGATCTGCTAGGCATGACCACCAAAATCATTCTTGGTCGCAGCGAAATCAATGTCCCCCGCCAGCTGACGCATCGACGTCATTTTTCCCTACATTAGTGTTGCAAAATAATAAATTCAACTCCACAAATTTATCGCGATTATTTCTTACATTTCTATATTTCCTCTTCAAAATCCCTAATTAAAACTGATTAGACGATCATTACAGCAGAAATTATCAGACGTTCGCTGTTGTCTACAGGACGTCGATCCGCCCAGAACGAGTCACCGCTGGCGAACAGGCAGCTCTACGCGGGGTCGTCCCGGTGTGCTGTTGAGCAGGGGGCGACGGGCTGTTAAACAGCCCATCGACCGGCAATCCCGCCGAGTGCCTTAAATCGACGCAGACCGAGTCGGGATGTCTACGGCTGCGCAGGTCGATGGGCTGTTCTACAGAACATTCGCGGGAGGGGCGGTGGCAGCGTCCATCAATCGATGTATCACGAAAATCGTGCCGTCCAAGTTCTCATTTTCGGTATGATGCTGTAGACTTCTATGGTAATTCTTCTCGTTTTTTAATCGTAAGAGATCTGTGATTCGTTTTTTAATAACGTCTTCCCGTGGAAGGGGTGTTGGTGGCATGCCGAGAGATGCACCTCGTGAAGTTCCCCGTGACGGACCCGAAGGTTTCCGTGGTTTACGGAGCTTTCAGCAACTGCCTTCGTAGGCAGATTTTGATTTTTTCCATCCCTTGATGTGTGTCATTTGCGTCATTTTTAGTTGTTTTTCAGGAATCTCTGATCATTCGAGGATGTTTATTTACCCTGATTCCCATCCATGTTGTCAATACTCGAGGAAAGGTAAATGTAGCGAGATGAAAAATTGTAGATTTAAAAAAATAAGCGTGGTTAGCCGATATCACCTTTTCTGGTTGACAAGGGAAGCCGTTTTAGCGTATTCCGGGATCAGCGAAATGGAGTACTTTGCGAGCTCGAAAATGTGCGTGCCGAATGCGTGTTGAATATGTATCCAATTCGAGTGACCACTCCCATTGAAAGAGTGTATTGCAGGGACACGTACTCCAAAAAGCAGCGCGCGCTGCAAAATTTTACCGTAGGAGCACGTGTTGCAAAATTTAATCGCAGGAGCACGTGCTGCAGGCTAGTCCAGCGTTATCGTAGCTGCACATCGGCACGCGACGCGACCGGCACACCGACATGCGACTCGGCCAGCTCGCCGAGCACCATCTGGGGCCGCGATTGGTTGGACGAGGTCTCCAGCGGCTGGGCAAGCCAAGCACCACAAACTAGTGTAATTGAACCAGCGAGGCTGCCGGCATCTGTGTCCCGCCTCAAGAGTTTTTCGCATTCTTTCCATTTTTGGGAAATCCTTTTTTCATCGAGTTGAATGTGTATCATGCACGCATTGAAAGTTTAATTTGTCGGGGCACGTGCTGTAATCTGAAATACTATAAGAGTACGTGCTCCCTAGCAGCACGTTCTCTGACTGTGCTCCTAACCGCCTTGTATTCGGGTTGAATGCATATTCGGCGCGCATTGAATACGGCGATAATCTGGGAAGAGGTTCTTGCTACTAGTAGCGGAAAATGTTAGTGACTCCGGTATAATCGTAGCCTGCCTAGACTCACTCTGAAAGAAGTTATGAGCGTTTTTATAGCTTCGCGGCAAAGTAAGGGTACCCACCATGGAATTTTTGAGGTGTTTTTTTAAATTTTTCTCCGGATACTGCGATAAACATGTACTGCTGAACACGAATCTGAGGTTCGCTTGTCGGAATTTATAGGTTTACTGTAGGTTACCGGAGGTAACATGTTATTCATGAGGCAGAACGTAATAGTTTGAAAACAGACAAATGGACATCGAATTCGTATTCAGCACCCCAAAAAACCCCCACATAGAAACTTTGAGACAAATCTGTGACATTGATCGAACTACCGTATACTATAGCTGTACAATTTCGAAGAAAATTTTGAACGAACGGAATTTGAAAAAATTTCGTTCGAAGAATTTTCGAACGAACGAAAGAAATATCGAAAATTTTTTCAAAAATTTCGTTCGTGTACATACAACTACACCGTATACCCAACGTAATCTATCGTAAGCTGTCAAAAATCCATAAACTGACACCAGATTCGTGTTGAGCACTTTAAATAAACCTCAAAAGAACGATTTGAGCCACATCTTTTGTCACACTCCAGAAATCGTCGAAAGTCGATTTGGCCGTCAAATTTTTCTGCCGGTGGGAAGCTTCGAACAAATTTAGTAGAACTTAGGAAAAACCACAGGTAAACCTCAGATTCGTGATCAGCACCACAAATCACACCCAGGTTGAATTTTAAGTCAAATCTGAAGAAAAATTTTTTTCAACGCTTTCTGTACCCCGTAATTGATATAATTGAACGCTGAACCGAAAATCCATACCAGTCAAGAACGCCATCAGTCTGCACATAGCTCGGAGAATGCGCTTTCACCCAAACTTTGCCTTGGGGGGCTGTTTCGGGCCCCGAACACGATTATGAGATCCGTTTCCGGATTTGTATAAAATTAATGCTCTTTTCGAGGGTACAATAGGTACAAAAATCGAGAAAAAAAGTGCTATAACGTATTCCAGGGAGACTCTAGGGAGCTGCAAAGGGCATATTTGGACTCTACGTCCAAAACTGGCTCTAGAAAAGTACATTTCATTTGGAATGGTTTGTATAACTTATAGTAGTTCATTTGGAAGCAGTAGAGTGTTGTCCGCATAAGGACATCATTATTAAAATAATGTAACGTCGGTATAGATCCTAATGAGACCTTGCGTTTACTCTCGAAGGTTGGCGCAAACTCGGTGTCATATGCTATTACGTAGGTGCACCGAGTTTGCGCCAACCTCCAAAGAGGAACGAAAAGTCTCATTAGGATCCACGCCAATGTTAGTTTTTCTCTAGAAAATTTGATTGAGAGGGTCCAATTTCTCTGTTCCGCTTAGATTAGAACTGAAATAAGGAAAATCGGGCCTCATCATCAAGTTTCGAAAGAAGGCATACCGCCGTTTAAAGGCAGCATACACGCTCACAAACGTGGTCGAGATAACAGCATAAATAGGACCGCACGGCCCTACCATGTCGTCAAATATGTTTGAAGCGCCAAAAACCATCCAATATGGCAATATCCTCTGGTTCCGAGCCGGATTTACTCTGTTCTCTCGCGTGCTTGTGCGGAGCGAAGGTAGAGACAGCGAGAAAATGTGGGAAGAAGGAGACGCAGCGTACGCACGCAGACGCACGCGACGAACGGAAATAAATCACACTCGGAAACAGGATATACTTGGCAATTTTGAGGAATCTTGCCTTCCACGCCAGTGTTTTCCCACCCATTCGAGTACGAGAATGAGAAAAGAAATTTGAGAAAACATGTGATACGTTAGGAGTGATAGCATTACCAAATGGGAATGCACGAGAGAAACAACATTTTAAAAAGTCAGCCGAAGTAGAGCGGCATTCTCAAAAATGGACGAGAGTTAATTGGTATGCAGACATGTTACATTCAAGCAAATCAAGCAATTTCTCTTGTGCGCTCCGATGAGAAAGTGCTATCACTCTATCTTATCAGATGTTTTCTCAAGTTTCATTCCTCATTCTTGTACTCGAATAGGTGGCAAAATACAGGCGTAGAAGGCAAGATTGCTCAAACATTGTCAAATATTGTCATCCTGGATGGATAATGGCGCTTCAAACGTCATTGACAACGTGGTAGGAGCCATGCGGTCCTATTTACGCTGTTATCTCCACCATGTTTGTGAGTGTGTATGCTGCCCTTAAGGGGTGACGTCATAAAGCGGTTGATGCTTCACTGGGATGGTAATATCAGGTCTACAGGATGTTGAAAGGATGTGAACGCGGAATCGGGGATAGAGACCCTCCTCCGATGGGATGTCTACAGCAAAAGCGTTCCCGCGGATAGGTTGTCTACGGCACCTAGGAGGGGGGCGACGGGCAGTTCTCGAGGGGCGATCCATGCCCCTTTTGGATGTCTACAGGGGACATTGCGTGAGGTGACATCTCATTCGTGTCCTGTGGACAACAGCGAACGTCTGAGTTGGTCATATTTGATCTGTACTCGTTGGGTTTTCCAGATGGAAATATATGTTTTCCGACGAAAGTCGAAAAGACTTATCAAGCATGCATTGCCCTCGACTCATTGACAAGGAAGGCACTATTAGCCAAACTGGCCATACTGATCGAAATGTACTTTTCTAGAATCATTTTTCGACTTAGAGTTCAAATATGCCCTTCGCAGCTGCCAAGAGTTACACTGAAAAAAGTTATAGACGTTTTTTCTATGGTTTTCGTACATATTGTCCCTCCAAAAAGAGCATTAATCCTACGAAAAACCTGAAACGGACCCTATAATCGAGTTCAGCACCCGGAACAACTTCTTTAGGCAAAGTTTGGGTGAAAGCACATTTTCTGAGCCTTCTGTTAACTTATAACGTTTTGGACTTACCCGGATTTTCGATTCAGCGTTTAATTATGTCAATTACGGTGTACAGGTTGAGGGCATCTTACGCGCAGAAACCCATAAATTATTTTCCTATGTTTTTGTGATGCTTGGCTTCTCTAGTGAATGGTAATGTCGGAGAACCCTTGGAAACCTTTCATTCCTAGGGGAAAACCTTCATGAGCAAAACGTAAAAGTGAATTTGAGTTCTACGTCAAAATCCTTTTCTAAGTTTTTCGACACTCAGAGACCTGGTCACCGTAATTTTTGAAGTTTTCCTGCTTGTGAAGTTTTTATCCTTCACAATTCTACAGTTTTTTTTGTTGTTTGACGGCCGCATCAACATTTTGTGAAAAAAAGGCTAGATGATCGACCCAGAAGTGCTGGACGATCGACCTCAAAGCTGTTTTCAGGTGGCCCTAGCTTTTACAGGACGCATTTTCAGAGCTGGTTTCGTGGGTGCTGCCAGCTAGCCCAAACTGTTTGGGTGTACACAAAAAATTGAAAGTGATATCCAGCGCGCAAGATGCCTTTAGGACAGTCGCCAAACGTGCAGTTATCTTTCTAAAATTTTTCAACGGGCCTTATAATCGTGTTCAGCGCACAGAATAAACCCCACGGACAAAACTTCCTCACCATTTTTTGTCGCACTTCTGTTCCTACTCTTCTCAGGGAATCTAAAGCTTACGTTTTAGCCAAAAAACGGGCAACTTTTACATCGTGAACACTGCCTTTAACATTTAATTTCATTACGCCTTCAATTTAACACTCATCTTTTTTATTCTTCTATACCACCAATTTCACAATGGCGTGCACTAGTATCTCACTCAAGCTCGCAAGAGTAGAACATGATTTCTTTCAGGATCCGAATGAACCTGTGAAGTGTGTGGCCTTCTTTGTGTTTGCATTCTTTGAAATTGCTTCTATTCCGAAATCCGAGAGGGCGCCTTTGATCTATACAATACTGTACAAGAAATGTCAAAAAAGTTGGTAGTGCGGCGAGATATTCGAATAATTCGTATTCGAATGATTCGAATATTTCGTGTTCGAATGATTCGAATAATTCGTATATTCGGAAGTTAATTTTTCGAATATTTTGTTTATTTGACTATTCGGAAAACTCAATGTTTTGAATAATTCGTTCATTCAACTATTAGGAGAAGTCAATGTTTCGAAAAATTCATTATTCGCTTATTCGAAAGAGTAAATTTTCTGAAATATTCGTTTTTTTTAATTAGTTTGATATACTCTACTTCCCACCACGGGGGCAATTTTGAACTGAAAACAGGGCCTTTGTCGCCTTGCTTCAGGGTGATACTAGGCAGCCAAGGAGGGTGAATTCATACTCTACGTCCGAAAATCGTTATTTAAAAATACATTTCATCCAAAATGGCCACTGCAGCCAGAGATTGTTCTCTTGTAAGAGGAGGAAATGAAGTATGTGCAAGCTGATAATTATATGAAAATAGAAACAGCTTCCTTTCAATGGCATTACACGAATTGAGAATAAGGCAGCTTGTGATCTAAGAGCAGTAACATGTGTGTTCCACTCCCGCGATAAAATAGCCGGATGCGAGCAGTACTGACCGAAGAAAGTACGTTAGACTAGATTACCGAAGAATTTCGGCGGAGAAAAAAAGGCGGGATTTCTCTGGCAGAAGTACTGCAAAATTCCAACAATTTTGAGCACATATCTAAAAGTATCGGAAATCTTGAGCTCCACTTTCGGTCTACGTGACCCTTTCATCGGAAGAATGTTTGACAAAATAGGAACTTTTTGGGGTCTACTTAATATTTTTCAGCCTATGTAAGGTGAGTAGTGGAGAATTCTGCCAGATAACTAGAAAAGTCTGCCGGATCACAGAGAAATCTGACAGAATACGGGAAAAATCTGTTAGAGGGCAAAATCGTCTCGTAATCTGGCAGATAATTCTGGTAATCTGACAGAAATTCTCATAATCTGGCAAAATTTTCTTGTTTTCTCCAGGGCGTATGCGGGAGTATTCTGCCAGATTACTAGAAAATTCTGTCAGATCACGAATGAATTCTGCCAGAATACGGGAGAAATCTGTCAGAGGAGGGCAACATCGTCTCCTGACAGATTTTTTTCGTATTCTTTCAGAATTTTCCGGTAATGGTCTGGCCTGAGCAGCCTCTCTTTCTCTCTTTATTCAGATCGGACGGCATACCTCGGCAAATGAAGGAAGTTACAAGCCTCGGACAACTCGTCCACCATGCTTCCCCATCTCAATTTCGGAGAGGCCACAACTTCGTTCCCAAAGGGTCTTGTATGTCTCCAGAATATCATTGGAATTACCGTGGGACCGTTTTCATGATAGGCAGAAAGACAGAAAAATGATTCTGAGGTTGGGCTGTGCCTTTAATTGACAGTGCTGAGAAAGACCCACCTTGATTTTTTCATCAGTTGACTTCGGGATTTGTTCCTTCACAGTCACTTGTACTGACTGCGTTGCCTTGGCGTTTCGTAGACAGACGACTTGTTCATGTGTTAGCAGCGTACTCTTTGACATGAAGCACACCTTGAATTGAGAAGAATAGTGTTTCTTTCCGATTCGTTCACTGTACCTTCCGAATACCTGTTCGTGAGTGACTGTTGGCGTTTTGTACTCGACTTTGATAGATGGATCGACTCCTAGTGAACAACGAAACTCTTCTCCCGGTGGCACGGACCGCAGATGCACCTATAATTTTTCAATAAGTCTTTTGTTATGAATTGGAAAATATCAGAAGCAAATCTACCCACTTTTGCGACGAATCCATTATTCAGGTATACGGCTGCATCTCCAGGAGGAAACGGAAACGGCGTTGTGTTGGTGACGACCGCCGAGAGGAATGCTGATGCGCAACGCGATGGCACACAGTCGTGCGTGAAGGAGGAGGCAAGATCGAACTATACAGAAATTTCTAATGATGTTGCATCAAACTGTCACTGACACAGTGCGCTATGCCTCGTTTCGTACGAAATTGTTCCGAGCGACCTCCCCAAGCAAGGCTGTATCAGTTGAAATTGTATCAAAAAAGAACGTTGGAAAACAGAAACATACTGTCGCGACGAGAACCTTGTGTTCCACTCCATTACTGGGAATATTGACGGCTCGTGGAATAGAGAAGCATGTGGAGACAAGATTTTCAACACTCTGCAAATAATTATCAACAATTAGAGTCTACTAGCGTCACAATGGGTAAACGAACCGGTGCAGAAATGCTGTTCTCCTCACTGCTGCGGCTCAACTGAGCGGTGTTATAGCGATGAAGGGCAACTGCATCCGCCATTTCGTTGCAGTCGAATGAGCCAAAGCCCATATCCTCTTCTGAAGGAGTGTACATGGGCTTCCGTCGAGCCGCAGACGCATGCCGTTGGCGTTGGCTGCAAAGTGTCGTGGGATCAGGAAGCTGGGATGGAAATGGCGACCCGGTTTCCGAATGTGATCATATTCATATTCGGATTTGCATAGAAACAAAATTGAAAAATTTTCTTTCCATATTTGACCGGGGAACCGAAGAGTGCATGGAGACAATATCCTCATTTCACCAACGTTATCCAGAGGCAGTACACATGGATGGCTCCTAGATTCATAACCATGCTGAGAACGGCTTTTCGATTGGCTACACAGATTAGTGCGCCTAAGAACAGCTACCCGTTCAGCGCAGCGCATTTAGCCAGCCGAACTGCTCCGAAGCGCTTTTCAGTCTGCGTATCCGATCAACACGCGGCCGACAACGTGGGTCGTATTCTCCTTACCAGGGGTTTCGGGGTGGAAGAAAGTCGGAGCAGCTCTGGTTTGCAAAAGGCGTTAACGATTATTTCAAGGTTCACCTTAATTTTTGTAGGTGTTTCGCCTCTAAAGCATTGTACACGTAGAGAGTCAAATCCTACCTTACCGCGCATGTTTTTAAGCGTTTTTGGGCACCGTTAAGCGCACAAGGTACAACACCCATCCCCAGACTTCTAAATGAAATGAGAAAACGAGGTCTTCTCGCTTTTAGCCCTCTTCCCACAGCTCCGCCAGTTTGTAGTTATTTTTTAAAAACGTTCAACGATTCTCATACAATAGCTTTGCAAAACCGCACATTCTGACGATTGGATGAGGAGAGTTCCAGAAGGAAATTCACATTTTCCGACAAAATACTGGAGCCGAAAATACCTTTTTTAACATTTTGCCCGAAAGGAACACGAACATTCCTTTGAAAACTCAAATCTGAATGTGATTTTTGAAGGTACGATGGCTTTGGAGTATTTAGTGGAGCAGCGGCAATGCTTGGAGTTCTAACTAAGTTTATTACACTCTAGATTATTTTCTAACGTCTGTTGTTCGGTGGCCGGCTTCGCCGGCCTGTTCTAGATAGCCTAACAAAAAGATCCGACCAAAAATGAGACAACAATTCTGTTGCTGAAGAACGGCTCTCCTAGGGAACACTATGAAAGGTATGTTTTTATTCAAAGCATACCTGCTGCAAGTAATAGTATTCTTGACGCCAGCTTGCCGCTGGTCGATTGGTTCGGACAAACGATAAGCCGACTTAAAATTAGCCAGCCTTACTCCATTAACATTGCATAGCAATCCAATTCCTTCGCGAAACGATAGACCGGCTTTGCTGCCGGCTTTCCCCCTATTAACAATGTGTAGCATTCTTTGACTTGGCCGAACGGAAGACCGGCTTGACCGCAGGCTTACCCCGATCAACCATGTGTAGCATTTCTTCGACCTTGTCGAGCGATCAGCTGGCTTCATCCGTCTTTCTTCATCCGCAATGTGTAGCATTCGTTTGTCTTTTCAAACAAAAGATCGGCTTATCCGGCACCCCCATTACCCCGTGTAGCATTCCTTTGGCTTCGCCGAACGAGCGACCGGCTTTGCCGCCGGCTTTCCCCCACTCACAATGTGTAACACTCGTCTGGCTTCGCCGATCAATACACCGGCTTCACCGGCTTTCCTCCATCAACAATGTGTACTTTTCGTTCCGATTCGCCAAACGATAGACCGGCTTTGCCACCGGCTTTTAACTATTAGCCTCGTGTAACAGTCCTTCGGCTTGGCCGAACGATAAACCGGTCTTGGTGCCGGCTTCCCCCCATTAGCCATGTGTGGCGTTTGTCTGGCCTCGCTAATCAATACACCGGCTTTACCGGAATTTCTTTATCGAGAACGTTATAGTATTCGTTTGGCTTCGCCAAACGATAGACCGACTTTGCCGATCTCTCTACATCAAAAACGTTGTAGCATTCGTTTGACTTCGCCGAGCGAGGGACTGGCTTTGCCAGCCTCCCTTCAATGACCATTAACCATAGCATTCTACATGGGTCCTTCAATGATCCACCGCAACGAAAGTTTTCAGGACAAATGCGCAACCACTGCATGTGTTCCACAGCGATAGGTTGAATGTAAGGTCAAAGGACGTAATACACAACCACTACGTGGGTTCCTCAACGATCGGTGCGTAGGTTTATAGATTAAATCTAGGTTCAAAATGTTCCGCTGGAATGTAGGATTGAAGGGCGCAATACACAGCATAACAATAGAATACTAAGCCCTGCCCACCTTCTACAAGTAGTGTGTGGATGTCCCTGAGCCCCGCACACGTTGAGCGCGTGAATTCCAGAGTCCCGCGCGCTTTCAGTTTCATTTTACGCGACGAACTCAAAGCCCGGCTCGCTTTCCCAAAGTACTGCTTGGTTGCCCTTGAGCCTCACACACGTTCTACGCGATGATTTCGGAGTCCCGCGTACTTTCCGTGTCATTTTACGCGATCAACCCGAAGTCCTGCCCACTTTCATAAAGTACTGCTTGGTTGTCCCTGGGCATGAAGCAATTTCAAAGAAGCCAATACGCAATATCTACGATGGTCCCACCACGATCCCAAACGAAAAAGGTTTGAAGGGGTGAATACGCAACATTTGCGATGGTCCCACCATGATCCGAAACGGAGAAAGTTTAACGGACTCAATATGCAACAGGTTGGCTGGTCCCACCACGAACCATAACGATAAAAGTTGAAAGGATTCAATATGCAACAGGTAGGGTGGTCCCACCACGATCTATAACGATGAAAGTTTAAGGGATTCAATATGCGAAAGGTAGGGTGGTTCCACCACGAACGATAACGATAAAAGTTTAAAGGACTCAATATGCAACAGGTAGGGTGGTTCCACCACGACCAATAACGATGAAAGTTTATAGGACGCAATATGGAACATGTAGGGTGGTCCCATCACGATCCATACCGGTGAAAGTTTAAACGACTCAGTTTGCTGCAGATGGGGTGGTCCCACCACGATCCGTAACGATGAAGGTTTAAAGGACTCAATATGCAACAGGTTGGGTGGTCCCACCACGAACCATAACGACGAAAGTTTAAAGAATTCAATATGCAACAGGTAGGGTGGTTCCACGACGAACCATAACGATAAAAGTTTAAAGGACTCAATATGCAACAGGTTGGGTGGTCTCACCACGAACCATAACGATAAAAGTTTAAAGGATTCAACATGAAACAGGTAGAGTGGTTCCACCACGATCCATGACGGTGAAAGTTTAAAATACGCGATATGCAACAGGTAGGGTGGTTCCACCACGATCCATATCGATGAAAGTTCATAGGACGCAATATGGAACATGTAGGGTGGTCCCATCACGATCCATTTCGGTGAAAGTTTAAACGACTCAGTTTGCTACAGAAGTGGTGGTCCCACCATAATCCATAACGAAGAAAGTGTATAAGCTTAATATGCAGCAGGTAGAGTGGTGCCACCACGATCGATAACGATGAAAGCTTGAAGGACTAAATATGCAACAGGTAGGGTGGTTCTACTACGATCCGGATAGGAAAAGTTTAAATGGCACAAAATACAACAGCCAGGGTGGTCCCACCACGAAACATATTGAAGAGAGTTTAAAGGACTCAATATGCGATAGGTCGGTAGGGTGGTCTTACCACGATCCATATTGAAGAGAGTTCAAAGGCACAGTCCAACCCCGAATTCGTTCATCTTTTTTTCTGCCTATATTGAAAACGGCCCCACGCTGATTCCAATAATGTCTCTGAAATCGTACAAGACCCTCTAGGAACGAAGTTATGGTCCCTCAAAAATTGAGCTATGGAAGCACGGTGGGCGAGTTGTCCGTGGCTTGTGACTCCCGTCATTTGCGACCGATGTATGCGAGCCGACCTGAATGGATAGAGAGGCTAAAATGAAGGGAAGAACGGGGCTATTGATTGGAAATTATCGCTCATCTCGCCGCTATTGAGCTCGAAAGATGGTAAAAGGGGCGTGCCAAAGTGGCTTCCGGATGTGGGAGCCCCAGGGTGGCTTCCTCCTATATCTCGCTTATTCGGAGGAATTGAGAGCCCGCACTTGACTGGTGCTATATGGGGTGGGTCTACTTCACAATTAGGTGGGAATCTCAGTTTTCGCCCCTGAGCTTGGACTGTGCCTTTAAAGGACTCAATATGCGGTCGGGTGGTCCCACCACGATCCATAACGATGAAAGTTTAAAGGACTCGATATGCAGCAAGTAGGGTGGTCTCACCACGATTCATAACGATGAAAGTTTAAAAGACTCAATATGCAGCAGGTAGTGTGGTCCCACCACGATCCGCTCAGGTAATGGGGCGGACTTATCTCGCACAAAAATTGTTGAATAGTACAGTACTAACCGCGCTCAGAAACCGTTTCTACCGCGAGCGAAAATCCAAGTAGAACTGATCGCGGACAAGTTTCGATTGCTCGATATCTTCGCGCTGTTTGTCCGACAGAAGTGCGGATTTATCGCGGGCAGCTACTGGTAAGTAGAACTTACCGCGAACATAAATCGTTTATATCGCGTACAACAATGTAAATAGGACTGATCGCGAACGACCTGCATCGTAATCCGGCTGATGGCGAGCAACGGCACATATCGGACTGACCGCGACTAACCCCGCCTCGACTACTATAGGGGTCCGCAGAGTTGAAGTTGCGGCGTTGCTCGCAGCAACGAACAGCACTGGGTGATGCAATATCGATTACATTCGGCGACGATGGCGACCGAAGCGGCGTGAAGGGAGACGAGGGGGCACCGCAGAGTGTACTGACACAGCGACGGGCCTACATCACTGCCAGCGAGCGGCAACCGACGCCGTGACGATAATGTTTCGAAACATTTTTGTCGCCGCGTCAAGGCTGACGCTCGGCGACCACTCGCCGGTCTCTGCAACTCTGCAGACCCTATATGCGCTGTTCTGTGTGGTCGTCACCGGTTCAATTACCCAAGTTTGAGGTACATCTAGTATCTCCTTGGTTGCACTAGCGGGAGTACACTCTGTCCCTACGAGATAGAGGACACGTAACGCCCGCAGGTGCCTGTATTATAATTAATAACTAAATTAGATAGATTTTTTGCGGTCAGTTCTTTTTTTAACCAGGCGTACTGATCGCGAGCCCATTTAGTGCTGATCGCGAGCCTATTTAGAGCTGAACGCGCTCAAAAGCAGCGGGCTGATCGCCGTTGACCGCGCGTTCGTTCCTATTCGGCGTCGCGATAGGTCCGCCCAACTGTCTGAGCGGGTCGGGAAAGTTTAAAGGACTCAATATGTACAAGGTAGGGTGGTCCCACCACGATCCATAACGATGAAAGTTCAAAAGACGCAATATGCAACAGGTAGTGTGGTCACACCCCGATCCATAACGAAGAATATTTAAAGCACTCAATATGTGATAGGACGGCAGGTTGGTCCCACCACGATTCATAACGATGAAAGTTTAAAGGACTCAATATGCAATAGGTAGGGTGGTCTTACCACGATTCGGGTAGGAAAAGTTTAAATGGCACAAAATACAACAGCCAGGGTGGTCACACCACGATCCATAACGAAGAAAGTTTAAAGGACTCAATATGCGAGAGGTCGGTAGAGTGGTCCCACCACGATCCGTAGCGATGAAAGTTTAAAAGACTAAATATGCAGCAGGCAGTGTGGTCCCACCATGATCCGGATCGGAAAAGTTCAAAGGGCACAAAATACAACATCCAGGGTGGCCCCACCACGAAACATATTGAAGAGAGTTTAAAGGACTCAATATGCGATAGGTCGGTAGGGTGGTCTTACCACGATCCATATTGAAGAGAGTTCGAAGGCACAGTCCAACCCCGAAATCGTTTATCTGTTTTTCTGCCTATATTGAAAAGGGCCCCACGCTGATTCCAATAATGTCTCTGGAATCGTACAAGACCCTCTAGGAACGAAGTTATGGTCCCTCAAAAATTGAGCTATGGAAGCATGGTGGACGAGTTGTCCGTGGCTTGTGACTCCCGTCATTTGCGACCGATGTATGCGAGCCGACCTGAATGGATAGAGAGGCTAAAATGAAGGGAAGAACGGGGCTATTGATTGGAAATTATCGCTCATCTCGCCGCTATTGAGCTCGAAAGATGGTAAAAGGGGCGTGCCAAAGTGGCTTCCGGATGTGGGAGCCCCAGGGTGGCTTCCTCCTATATCTCGCTTATTCGGAGGAATTGAGAGCCCGCACTTGGCTGGTGCTATATGGGGTGGGTCTACTTCGCAATTATGTGGGAATCTCAGTTTTCGCCCCTGAGCTTGGACTGTGCCTTTAAAGGACTCAATATGCGGTCGGGTGGTCCCACCACGATCCATAATGATGAAAGTTTAAAGGACTCGATATGCAGCAAGTAGGGTGGTCTCACCACGATTCATAACGATGAAAGTTTAAAAGACTCAATATGCAGCAGGTAGTGTGGTCCCACCACGATCCGCTCAGGTAATGGGGCGGACTTATCTCGCACAAAAATTGTTGAATAGTACAGTACTAACCGCGCTCAGAAACCGTTTCTACCGCGAGCGAAAATCCAAGTAGAACTGATCGCGGACAAGTTTCGATTGCTCGATATCTTCGCGCTGTTTGTCCGACAGAAGTGCGGATTTATCGCGGGCAGCTACTGGTAAGTAGAACTTACCGCGAACATAAATCGTTTATATCGCGTACAACAATGTAAATAGGACTGATCGCGAACGACCTGCATCGTAATCCGGCTGATAGCGAGCAACGGCACATATCGGACTGACCGCGACTAACCCCGCCTCGACTAGTATAGGGGTCCGCAGAGTTGAAGTTGCGGTGTTGCTCGCAGCAACGAACAGCACTGGGTGATGCAATATCGATTACATTCGGCGACGATGGCGACCGAAGCGGCGTGAAGGGAGACGAGGCGGCACCGCAGAGTGTACTGCCACAGCGACGGGCCTACATCACTGCCAGCGAGCCGCAACCGACGCCGTGACGATAATGATTCGAAACAATTTTGTCGCCGCGTCAAGGCTGACGCTTGGCGACCACTCGCCGGTCTCTGCAACTCTGCAGACCCTATATGCGCTGTTCTGTGTGGTCGTCACCGGTTCAATTACCCAAGTTTGAGGTACATCTAGTATCTCCTTGGTTGCACTAGCGGGAGTACACTCTGTCCCTACGAGATAGAGGACACGTAACGCCCGCAGGTGTCTGTATTATAATTAATAACTAAATTAGATAGATTTTTTGCGGTCAGTCCTTTTTTTAACCAGGCGTACTGATCGCGAGCCCATTTAGTGCTGATCGCGAGCCTATTTAGAGCTGAACGCGCTCAAAAGCAGCGGGCTGATCGCCGTTGACCGCGCGTTCGTTCCTATTCGGCGTCGCGATAGGTCCGCCCAACTGTCTGAGCGGGTCGGGAAAGTTTAAAGGACTCAATATGTACAAGGTAGGGTGGTCCCACCACGATCCATAACGATGAAAGTTCAAAAGACGCAATATGCAACAGGTAGTGTGGTCACACCCCGATCCATAACGAAGAAATTTTAAAGGACTCAATATGCGATAGGTCGGTAGGTTGGTCCCACCACGATTCATAACGATGAAAGTTTAAAGGACTCAATATGCAATAGGTAGGGTGGTCTTACCACGATTCGGGTAGGAAAAGTTTAAATGGCACAAAATACAACAGCCAGGGTGGTCACACCACGATCCATAACGAAGAAAGTTTAAAGGACTCAATATGCGAGAGGTCGGTAGAGTGGTCCCACCACGATCCATAGCGATGAAAGTTTAAAAGACTAAATATGCAGCAGGCAGTGTGGTCCCACCATGATCCGGATCGGAAAAGTTCAAAGGGCACAAAATACAACATCCAGGGTGGCCCCACCACGATCATAATGTTGTGCGCGCTCTTGAACCTAATTAACTTTCCGCTACACTCTTCATGAAATGTTGAAACAATAACGCGCTCTGATGGTGTCGAAAATTGCGGGAAATTCAGACAAATAGACATCCGTCGGTCGGACAGCGGTCATACACACCACCACGCCGATTGTTATATGTAAGGACTCTATGCTGCCTTTATTCGAGAGTGCACAAGTCCCCTCTTTCACCCGCACACGCTGCTACAGTAATGGACCACAGCAGCGCGGTCTGTGGTGAGCCCGTTCTCTCCCACCCCATGCGAAAGTCATCGACTTTAGAATGGCCACCGTCCAGACGTCCGTATGACCCAGTTGTTTCGGTGATAATTCAAATGTCATCGTATTGGCTAAAGGCTAGGGTATACATGAAGCTTTGCAGAATGCTTCGCGCTACCAAGAAATTGAGAAAACATCTGTTCTCTTTTTTTAACCAAAATCTCTTGAACATTTATCTGCTGTTCTAAATCCATGGGTCATTTACCCGCATCCCATTACGACGACATTTAAATTATCACCGAAACAACATGTGGCGGCAAAAAAAAACTTAAAAACTCAATTTCTCTGAGCATGAGCGCCGGTCATGCAGACGAATGAACGGTGGCCATGCGAAAGTCGATGCCTGCCACATGGGGTGGGAGAGAACGGGCTCACCACAGACCGCGCTGTCGTGGTCCATTACTGTAGCAGCGTGTGCGGGTGAAAAGAGGGGGCTTGTGCACTCCTGAATGAAGGCAGTATACCATGTTTGCCTCATAGAGGTGAAGAATTTTTGCTGTCGTGTTCCGACAGATTTGTCCTTTCAAAAAAATCTTCAACAAAAACTCAGAAGGGAGTAGACATACTCCCTATCCGTCTTTGGATAATTCGCGAGCAGCTGCGCAAATGGAGGAATTCCGTCAAGCATTGTCTGGGCGAAGGGGTGCAGATTCCAGAAAACGTCCAGCTGCTAAGGAACTTATGGAACTCACGTAATAAATTTAGTCTGTGAATGGACGGGGCTGAGACGGTGGATCGCCGCACGCTAATCAAAACCTCTTTGGCCGCCAACGCCCCACACCCAGCCCTCTGGTTCATACGTCAGACCAAATACAATACGGAAACCATATGTACAAGACAAAAAAAAAGCGGATGGCAAGCACATTTTCTTCCAAGTAGATATTTAACCTCTGAAAGCGAAAGATTGCTGAGACTTCAAGCCTGTCTATATCACCCAGCCCAACAAACAGTGAGGCAGACGTGAGAGAAAAGTGGAATAGAAAACATGAAACGGATGCTATTTCTCTTGAGAGACGCAAGCGTGACCGCGAAAACAGTGGCATGTAGACGTTTTATGGAAGTTTACACGAAAGCACTAGAAAATATCTGTGCCTCTTCTATGAAATAAACAGAATTGTTCCTCGATTCGGTTGATTTTGCCTTGGACACGAATATACAGAGGGAGAAACAGACAGCGGGGAGACATGTATACTGCGCCGCACAGAACCGACGAACATTTCTGCGGTGATCACAAGTTGAGAGAAGAAATCGCGGAAAGTTTGCAGTGAGTGGGCGAAAAATGCTATGCATTTGGGCACTTTGTTCACAAAAAGTGAAGTTGATCACCAGCTGTCGAATTGAACGTTTTGTCGTCTGACGTCGATGATGGTACATCGGACTAATTTGCAACCATAATCAAAAAGACCAATTACAAGACGTTTGCGACTGAAGAATTAATTGACGCGAGGAGTAACAGTTTCTGCAGTTTCTGCTTCATTCGAAAAGTTCTAGAGCTGATCTGAAATAAAAAGAAGAAGGAAGAAGTGCATGAGTAACAATCTCGACTGAGATAGCGAAGCTAGCGAAATTGTGGTTGAGCCAGCGAAGCTAATAGACTCGTACGGCTTGCATTAAAGGCATCGTACACGATGAAAACCGAATTTCAGCTTTTGCGTTGAGTCGGACCAGTGGACCATAACAATATCACTCAGAGCGTTTGGAGTTTCAGAATCACCCCTGAATGAAGATTTGCTCACCTCAAAGGGCTTCCTGGGTTTTGGGGCCGGCCCTGGGGTCGATCCATTGTTACAAGGAACAAAACTCCGTGGTCGCTGCCGGCGATCATGCGTTGACGCGTTGTAGGGCGCAACGCACACGCCACTCGATTTAACGTTCGACATCGATCGAAAGCAGTTGGCAGCGTTGAACGCAGCATGTTAATAACCCTTTTTAACTTCGTTCCAGAAAAATATGATCGCTCGTCTGGATGGTTACCTTGGTGAATTACTTCCAACGCAGCGCCAAGGAACAAACCGTAAAACTGTTCCTTGCGTTCGCCGCGCAACTATCCCAAGTTGATGTCGGAGGGAACTTCAAATTTGTCTTGAGCTTTATTTTAATGGGGTTTTCTTGAAAAGTTGATGTTTCTGTGGGGCTTCTTGCAACTGTTAGTCACTATAGGGATATAACAACACGAAGACGTCAAAAACTCAAGTATGGTTTCCATCGTGTACGGTGCCTTTAAAGCCCTTATGTCGTTGGAATAGTCGAAAACGAGGCAAGAGACTGTGTTTGAGCAATCGATCGAGGGCGTTTGTGTTGAGGGGCGGAAACTGTAAAGAAATGGGCATTCTGTGGCTCAATAAGCATTTACACTGGAAGTCACAGTGCACCCAGAGAATTATATTTTTCATTTCATGCTCTGCTTGGACGAAGTCAAATGTATCAGGATGGTAACGCTCAAGGACCCCTACGAACGGAGTTACGGCGATAAAATTCTGAAGACGAAACTCTGGTGGACGAGTTGTTTCGAGCCCGTGTTTCCCTTTTTTCGCGGTCATTGCATGAGAGAGAGTGAGTGAATCAATATGACTTGAATATATGATGTGATATGTGTATTGACAAGGAATAAGGAAACGGAGACCCTATTTAAACTCATCCATCCAAGCCGCTACTGACTTCTGGGCTGGGATTCATGAGACGCGAGCCATGAGATACACTTGAGTTTGCCTCCAAGAATCGCGTGATATTTCCTCCGAAAACCCAACTGTAACCCATGGTTTGCCGTTCATGAACTCCAGCCCAGAAATCAGGGAAAATGACGTGGCCCGTGGTAATGATTGAGGGAGGCAGCCCCGTGGTCTTCATCTATTTGGAGGAATTGAGATCTCGTTATTGTCATGCGTTAGACAGAAGGGGGTTTCCTCCGATTTACATGAAAATCTCCAAATTCATGGCTGAGGGTGTACTGGGCTTTCAGGGCACAAACTCGGCAACCACAAACTTCGAATGCAAATTATTGAATAAAGCGTGAATAATCCATCGCCGAGTTTGTTTTGAATCCATTTCAAGAAATCTCATTGCAGAGCAATTGATGCTGCGGCAAAGCCTCAGGATTCCCGAGATGCTCTTGGCAGTCAGTGCCAAATGATTATCTTTTGATCAGTAAACGTGAAAGACCTTTACAAACTCACTTTTTATTAGGACGATGAATGCTCGCTGACAGAGTGGCCAATTGAGGTGGACAACCTCCAACGGATGGGCTTGAGGTGGAGAGTACCATGTCGGTATCGGTCCAGTCATCACCCGTGTTCTGCTCCACCAGACCATAGTAGCATAGCTAAAAGAATTAGACACTCACAAAAATAATAGGATGCGCTATTGAGCGGGCACATCATTCTCTCAAATGCAAAGAATGTGGAATGCATGCTCTAGGTCCCTCGCACGCACAATGTCGGGTCTTTCTTCGCGGGAAGTATACCACGGGCCAGGTCGGGTTCATACTTAAGATGTTACAGCAATCACGCCGCGATTGGCCGCTGATGCCATCCGGGTCGCGCGCGAAGAGTGAGGCGTCTTTTATCCTTCTGCCGCCGAGCGGAGCGGCGAAGTGCAATCCTACAATATCGATCGTGACGCGCCGCATGATCAATATTATAGAAATGCACAGTGCACCGCCGCTCGGCGGTGGAAGTATAAACGACCCATAAGTGCAGATCGCCGCACGCGACGAATGCGGGGCAGCTGCTATGCGTGACGCCATCGCTGTTCGGTTGATGACGTGACCTATTTATCGTTGTCACGATTGCCGTTTAGGCTCCGTCCATACGTGGCGAGAGCGTGCGATTACGCAAAATCAGTGGTCATTGTGGGCACACAATTCGCTAGCCGCTCACAGGCGCTGCTTCTCGCGCGCCCTCGCCCGCTCGCTCTCGTGCGCTTACGAAGCAAGCAGGAAGTTTAAAGCTTACTGCTCCATCACTAAAGCAGGTGGAATTGAATCTGTTTCAAAACCACCTTGTTTATCCCCTTGTTTTTCATAATCCCACCACAGACGTTGAAAACCGTGGGAAATCATCAACCGTTGCGACGACTTGAGCGATTGATCACCCGATCAAACGTTTTCAATCAAATCAACACGAGGCAGGGGTGTTTGCCTGTGTTGATTTGCAGGCAGCGTTGAGGAGTGTCAAGAGGCGCACAACAACGGGAGCGCCCGCTCTCGCCACGTATGGACGCTGGCTTAGCGTTAACATGGAGCAAGGTATCGACGCTATTCCAGCACAGCGTCACGGCTAAGCGACGTAAGAATAATAAGCACGTCAGCCAGCAAAATCAACCGGTGTGACTGGATGGCCGGGACGGGAAGTAGGGTTAATGAGAAACGCAGTAGATTTTTAACGACCCAAATCAATCGGAAATCGGCAAAACTTGCTGGGATTTACAACCTGGACACATGATCTCTTTCAGATTTTTCGTCGCGCATTAGTTGAGCTGCTTTGATTACTTTCTTACATTCTTAGCTCTCAGCATCTCCTGGTCGCGTAGTTGGATTAGTGATGATTATAGAAGCCAAATGCATTCGAAGACACCACAGTGAACCCTCTCTAAATGAAATAGCCCAGATACTTTCAGTAGTGGGACTACCAAGGAACCTACGATGATAGGGCATTATACCTACATACTTTAACATTGTATGATGTTCCTCAAACTCAGGGTTGCTCACACGTCCCGGCCGCATTGTTAGATGTTCTGAGTTTTTATTAGGTTGATGCAAAAGTTTTCCAACTTTTCACGACTTTGAATAAAAAACGATTCTGTTCGCCTTCTTCACGACAAGGCTCGGTCACACGTATCTCGGATACGTGTGACCGAGCCTTGTCGTGAAGAAGGGGAACAGAAACTGCTGGACCTGGGCTGGGAAGCTCTCCCTCACCATCCATACAGCCCAGATCTTGCCCCTCCCGACTATCATCTGTCCCGCTCGATGCAGCACTTCCTAGATGGAAAACAGTTCACTAACGATGACGAAGTCAAAATGGCCTTAGGAGAGTACTTCGACTCGAAATAGCCACAGCTCTGCGCGTCGGGAATTAAAGGCAGTGTGCACGATAAAATCTCCGAGTTTACACCGAAATCAAGAGGTTCGAGGCCTATTTAACCAGAAATGTGGGAAAAACGGCTGAGAACGAGCAGGAACAAGCCCTATACGGCCCTAATTTGAGTGTTCCGCTCACGCAACGCCCACTCCCTCAACGGCTACCGATAAAGTTGCCCATCTCAAAATTTCGGTTTGGGAAGGTAATCGATCATCAAATGGGGTAAGTTTAGTTGAGTGAAGTGGACTATAGCCTCCTCAATGTATGCTGTTTTCTTAAAATGGGTTTTCCAATTATTCACGGATCAGAGGCGGTTGAAAGGAGTGGGCGTTGCGTGCGCGGAACACTTGAGTTTAGGGCTGTATAGAGCTCTTCTGTGCTTGTTCCAAGCCGTTTCTCCAACATTACTGGTGAAGTTAGACTCGGACCTCTCGATTTCCTGTGAAAACTCGGAGACTGATTTTATCGTGGACATTGCCTTTAATGATCTGCCCAGTCGGTGGCGAAGGATCCTTGAATGCGATGGAAACTATTTTCTTGGGTGAGCCTTATTTGTTAATGAAACAAATGTTTTTTATTCAAAGTCGTGAAAACTCCGGAAACTTTTGCATCATCCTAATAAATTGCCAGTATCGATTTAATAGCTTCATTAAGGCACAGTCCAACCTCAGAATCGTCTTTCTATTTTCGTTCCTATCTTGGAAACGGTCCCACGCTGACTCCAATGTTGTCTCTAGAATCGTATAAGACTCCTAGGAACGGAGTTTTGGCTCCCCGAAAATTGAGCGGCGAAAGCATGCTGGACGAGTTGTCCGAGGCCTGTAACTACCGTGAATTGGAAGCGATTTATGCGAGCCGACCTGATCAAAGGGAGAGAGGTTGAGAATGAAGGGAAGAACGGGCTATTGGTTGAAAACCATCCATCACTTCGCCACTATTGAGCTCGAAAAATCGTAAAAGGGACGTGCCAAAGTGGTTTCCTGATGCGGGCGCCCCGAGGTGGCTACCTCATATATTTCGCTTATTCGGAAAAATTGAGAGCTCGCACTTTGCAGGCGTTATAGTGTGTTATGGAGTGGGTCTACTTCACAATTATGTGGAAATTTAAGATCTCGTGCCTGAACTTGGACTGCGCCTTTGGAGGCGGTGATCGCGATTAAAAAGTTGTGGAGAAAACCACAGAAATCAGCTTGGTCCGCAAACGGTCAGAAGACCACGAAAGCTACGCGGCAAGAAACAGGCTATAATTAGAGTTTTTGGAGCTCTAAGTTGGCAATTCGTGCACAGGTGCACTATTCAGAAATATCGGAGTCTCATGTTGAGTATGGTCAAATTTCATTGACGTTCACAGCCAGAAGGAAATGTAAATTAGACATATAAAAACAGTTAAACAATGAAAACAAGCCCTTTGTTAAAGTTAAAAGTTGGTCCACGCCCTGTATTTCTCCGCCCCCTGTATTTGCCGTCTCCCTCCAAAACAGGGCTGCTGGGCCGTTCCCACCGTCGCCAATGTGTGTGGTTTACTTATTGAGGTCTATCCTAGACGGGGGGGGGCATCCAAAATTTACTCATGGAAATGAACAAAAACTTGATAGAATATGCTTGATATTGCTATCAATCATTGTTGCTACAGAAATTCTGAAGAAATACTTCAATTGATAACGTTACCAATCGGTGGTTCACTTCATTTCTGACTTTAATCCTGGGTGCCCCCCCCCCCGTCTAGGATAGTGCCACTTATTGTACCACCCACAAACGTCGACGACGTTGGGAATGGTTTAGTACCCCTGTTTTGGAAGAGGAGACAATGAGGGACGGAGCAATACAGGGCGGGGCCAACTTCTTACTAGTGTAATAGGCATTTTGGGTCGTTTTTGACGCTTCAAAGTGCGTATGCGTTGTGTTCTGAGCCATACCATTCTATTTCCATAGTTGTCTCAATCACATTTACGAGCGTATATGCTGCCTCACAGAAATATTCGAGCAGGCCATTTCAAAGGCGATTGATCGTTGATTAAATTTAGATTTCAAGCCAGCTGATGTTCCAGATACTGGAGATCATCGGTGCCGATGATGTGGAGTGGGCTCATTCCTAGCATATATAAATTATGTATATAGACCGTATATGTAGAGGCTACTTTCGGTTAGTTTTTGACTTTTTTTGACATTAATGGTGCAATGGGTTCCGGAACCTCCGATTTCTTATACTGAAGTTGAATACAGAGAAGCCCAGATAAGGGTTTTCCTTCTGCTTTCCTCAAATGAATTTCCTAGGAAACATTGAATTAGTCAAGAGTGATCTCAAGCTCCCTTCATAGTCTCATCCTACTTGTCGTAGGACGTGGGATGGCTCGTTGTCAGGTATGGTAAGGCAAGACGTAGCATAGGATGGATACTCTATCTTATAAATAGTCGTACGACAATAAATTATACTAATACGTATATAAAGTTCATATGTATAGGAATATACATCAAGTATGGACATTTACAAGGCATCTCTACAAAAGAAATTCGATGACCTTTTGTGTACAGCTCATGGCCAAGAGAATGGGCGTTCTAGTGTTGTATCGGATCAAGTTCCTAGCCATCAAACAGTCAGTAGTGCACCGAGGTCGGAAAATCCTAGAGTTACCGTGTTGGGCAATGCCTCCCTCTCCGAAAATGCTCTCGCAGTCTTAAAACTGGGTCCTAGCTTTTCTCCGTCTCAGAGCATTTCCACTCATGTCATGCGCAAAGTCGTCTGCGGTCTCCACGAGCTCCAAGATCGCCTCCGTTGGAAGGCTAAGATCGAAGGTGGGCAAATCAGTGCGGCGCAAACTCGGGCGTTTCCTACCATCCCCTTCCCACAAACGTATTTCAAACAGCAGGAACCCAATATAGGCGTCGATATAAACTTCCGTCTCTTTGCCGACGAAGTTTTCAGGGTGTTTAGGCGTTTTCAAGAGAGAAAAATCCCCACGAATCTAAGCCATTTGCAATTTGCGGGCTTAAAAGAGGTGCGCGAACTTATAGACTCCAATAACATCCGTTTATCCGTCAGCGACAAAGGTGGAGAGTTTGTCGTAATCCCTCATGATATGGACGTGGCAATAACCGAAAACCATCTGTCCGATACGTCCATTTATCGCCCGTCCTCGGATAAAGAGTTCAGATCCCAATATCGCAGGCTGAATAGGTTATGGGTTGCGGAGGCTAAATTGGCTGGTCTATCCCAAGCAATAATTACGCGCCTTAAAATTGAAACCCCAACGTGTCCCGTTTTGTACTTGCTCATCAAAACTCATAAATTCGGGGCATCGGAGGACCTTTGTCAAGTCGACCCGGCCGCAGTCAAAGTTAGACCCATCATCAGCTGCGTGGGTGGTCCCACGGACCGAATCGCGCGGTTTCTCAGTTCAGTACTCAGCCAACTCTTACCTTTCATTCCAGCTCAGCTGTCCAATACACAAGATTTTCTTGACCGCCTGCGCTCCACACAACTAAGCAGCAGTTGTGTATGGGAATCTTTTGACGTTACATCGCTTTACACCAATGTTAGCAACGACTCCGCAATGCAGGCAATTTTCGAGCTTCTAAACCAGCACCAAAGCAGCGTCAATATGTATGGGCTCTCTGTGCGCAGTCTTATGGTTCTCCTAAAAGAGTGCCTCAGTTGTAATGTTTTCAAGTGGGCGGGTAGCTATTTTTCCCAACTGCGGGGGCTGGCTATGGGACAGCGGCTGGCACCAACGCTCGCCATCGCCTTCATGGCAAAGGTCAGAAACACCTGTGCTCAGAAACCCTTCCCTTGTTTTATAGTCGTTACATTGACGACTGTTTCATAATTTGCTCGACGCAACAGGAGCTGAACCACTGTTTCGACCTAATGAACGGCCAGTTCGAACACATCGAGCTAACTCGTGAAAAGCCTTGCGTTAGCTGGTTGCCTTTCTTAAATGTTCAGGTTCAGCTTTTGGGGGATAGAAAAATAACTAAATGGTATCGCAAGCCCTCAAACAAAAACATTTTAGTCCACTGGCAATCGGCCCACCACCCAAACTAAAAGGGCAGTTGTCCGGAACATGTTCCACACCGCAGTAAATGTGTGTTCGGGCGAACAAGAACGGCAGGAGTCTAAAAGACTCGCAAGTCAAATTGCACTTCTCAACGGATATGAACCTCATCCAACGAGGTCAAGACCCGGGCGCGAGCAGGGACCCAACAGACCACCCAGCGATAAAATTTCCTTCATGATACCTTTCATTTCGGATGAAGTGAGCAGCGCCGTCAGAAAGTGCTTGCGAAGAACGGGGTTAGAAAACACAGTGGCTTTGGTAGACATCCCACCCAATAATTTGAAACGTCAACTGGTCAGAAATCGCCTATACGATCGCGCCTGCGTTATACCACAATGCGTCATTTGCCCTCAGGGCAGGGAAGGTGATTGTGCTGCTACAGGTGTCATCTATCTCATCACATGCCAGAGCTGCGGTGAGGAATATATCGGAGAGACAGCTCGACCATTGCGTGTGCGTATCAAAGAACACTTAGATGGGAAAGGAAGGTCGCGCAGTTACACTGCACTGGGGACCCACAGAGATAATTGCCACCGGGGGGAGGATTTTGAGGTGCGAGTGGAGATACTGGCGCGGGAGGTCACGACAAGTGCGCGAAAAGCTCTCGAGGCGTTCTGGATCAATGCGAGAGATCCCAAGATCAACCGGAAGGACGAGGGCCTATACATAACCCGGGAACTCCAGCCCTATATCAGACTTGCCTTCTGATTCGGGCCGAATTTCTGTTCCACCGGTGCCCATCCGTACTCCTACTGATCCATGATCGCTTGAGGACTTGATTAGGTACGATACGTTGTCTACTTTTCTCCTGTTTATCAGTTTGGAAATTCGGGAGTCGATTTTCTGTAGAGAGTTTACCGTTACGGCGTTTGGTCGTGTATTTTTATAAATGGAATTGGCTCTTTCAGACTCTGAAGAAGGCGAAGCCGCCGAAACGTTAGTCGAATAAAGTCGGTTACCACCTCGTGCCAAGCTGTATTCATATTCAAAAAAATTACATGATCGCCTACTTTATAATTACATTAGACCCCATCTTCAGATAATTCATGATAGGTTAATCAAAAGAGGAAAGGTAAGAAAGAGAAGTTGATAAAGTTCGTTTCGCCCCTGGCCTCAGACGAACTTTATCAAACAGCTCTGCCGGGGCTCCTCAGTGAGGAACAGAACTGTCGATGAAAAAGAAGGATGAATACGAAAGCATGAGCCGAGCAGAGGGAAGTAGTGTTAGAAACGTTAGAAAGAGATATTAGGGCAAGAAGCTATAGTATACTATCAATATCAGAATGAAGTCCATATGATCACAGTCCTTATTTTGGACAGTATCGAACACCGACCTATCAACAGTGAAGACTTAGCATGTTATGCTTTTTACCAATTGTGTTATACTTTTCTTGTCATCTCTTAGGTTAAACTTATATGCTATCATTGTTTGTTTATAGATGCATTTAATTATATTTACTTCTACGAATTCTGGTGTATATTGGTTTCCAATTGAAACTGTTTTCATTTCTTTGAGTTTTTCCGTGAAGGAATATAAATTTGAACAGATATTACCTAATCTCAAGGTCTCCGTGTAAATTGTGGATGCTTTGACTTTTATAGAGATATCAGAATGAGCATGAGGAAATCTTTTAACTCTGAAATTGAAATTATCTGTCTTATTATACAATTTTGTGTGTATTCTATTATTAATTATTTCTATACTAATATCTAAGTAACTGCTTTTATAGGGATTATTGTGCGTCTTTTTGAGCTCCAATACATTCTTGTATATTAGTGAAATTTGACTGTCCACAAATGTTTCATCTTTATTATGGATTATAAGCAAGAAAGAGATGAAAAGATAGATGTTGAGGAAATAGAAGTTGATAAAATTCGTTTCGCCTCTACCCGCAGACGAATTTTACCAAACAATTCTGCCGAGGCTCCTCAGTGAGGAACAGAATTGTCGATGAGAAAGAGCAATGGGACGAGGAGATTCAGCGAGAACTGTTGGTAATGAACCACATGGGATATTACGTGAAATTTGAGACATGAAAATGGTGGAAAAAGGCAAAAAGAGTCCAAGAGGGGAGAAACAATGAGTCCAGAACAAAATGTAATCGATAAGGTCAAAACCATGCCGGTAGTCAAACAAATGGTGGTATGGGGGAAGGAATCGGAATCAAGATTAGAGTGTAGCTATCTCTAACCCTCATAAAATAGCAGCAAGAACTTTCTTAATGTTATTGTGATAATCTGGCAGAAGAAATTTACATGAAACTTTTTTGTTGCGATAGATACATTTGACTATGTTCACAGTAATGAATTCAGAAGAGTATCCATTATGCAAAAGCGAGTTTTTCAACTCCCTTAATTTATCAATGAAAAATCCCACCTCAGAACAGACATTGGCGATCCTCAAGGTCTCCGTGTATATTGTTGAGGCCTTGATGATAACAGAAACTGCTGAATCTGACTGCGGGAATTTCTTAACGAGGAAATCAAAGTCGTCCGTTTTATTGTATAAACTAGTCGAAATTCCGTTACTATCCATTTTATATTGATATCTAAGTAGTTGGTGTGAAAATTGTCCCTATGGGTTCTTTTAATCTATAACAAATTATTGTAAACAACAGCTAACATGTCTTCTATATAATTGTCCGTTTTGTTATGGATGATTAATAGGTCATCCATATATCTATAAGGCTCAAACAAAACATTACGATCAAAAGACAAAGTTTTTGAAAATTTGAACTCCATCACTGATAAAACCAAGTCTGCTAGGATGGGGCTAAAATTACCGCCTTGTGGAACTCCTTGTTTCTGTTTAAAAACGACGCTACCGAATAAACAGTAGCTATTATTGAGAAGGTAGTCAATGTAGTAAATTAAGTCATGCTTAGTATAATATCTGTAACTACCGTTTTTCGATTGGTTGTCCGTGTAGAAAGACTTAAAACCATTACTAGCGATAAACTTTTTATTAGCATTTTTAAAGCATATGTTGACCAAATAACTCATACAGCCAATAATAGTAGTATGAGGTAGGTTGGTGAACATATCAGTGAAATCTGCCGAATAAAGTTTCGCATTGTTATTTTTAAATGAGTTCAGTGGCTCAGCAATATTTATGTTTGCAATTGACCAGTATGTTTTTATTGCTTTGTTCCGAGATTTAACTATATTAGCGTAATTGACAAAATGCTTCTTCAGTGCTGTAAACACCACACATAATTCCTGAGCGAGAGGTTTCAAACTGCTATTATGTGCTCCTGTTATACATCTAAAATTGATGGGGTTTTTATGTAGCTTTGGTATGGCATAAATCAGAGGAAGTGTACAATCGACAAGGAATTTCAACTTGTTCTTCAGGTTGAAAAACTTATGCTTAAGAATTATTGAAACATCATTTGCATTTGGAACGGCTTCATAAACTTGATTGTTATTTCCATGTACTATTGTATTGTTGACTTCATCAAAAGTAATTCCAATTTCTTTCATTAGGAACATAAGGTAATATTTCTTACAAATTAGTCCATAGTTATTACTAACCTTATCCAATGGACAAAATACAGTACCGAGCATATTTTTTTGCAAAAAAAGCGTTTTGCGGCGTTTTTTGAGCTCACAAAGCGCCGCATCGCCATAACTCCTTTTAAAGTGGACAAAATGAGTTTCAGGTAGTTTTCGTGTTACTCTCGGTGAGGCGAATATGGCGGTATAAGTAAAAAGCCTTTTCAACTCCGATATTTGGTTGACAAATGCGTATTTCCTTCTAAAATTTACCTCGATCGCAGGTCAAAATGTGACAGATTTCTGCTATCATGACCGTCTGATCACTTCATTATGAGAAGTTTAGAGGAACGAATATGCTATTTCCGATAAACTTCTCGAAATGAATATTTCATTTCGTAATACTATCGTATAGGACTCAATGAAAGAAATCCAGAAATGACTTCAGAGTTGAAATTGGACCACTTTGAAGCGAGTTATGGCTTTGCGGCGCTTTGCGAGCACAAAAAACGCCGCAAAACGTTTTCTTTGCAAAATATATGCTCGGTACTGTATGAAAGTCTCTTGCAACCTTTTGACAATTTCATACGGAAACTTCCTAGTATTTTCTTTAAGTAACTCTCCATGAAGAAGTGGTTTTATTTTTGCCCTGTATTCCGTGTTTGAAAAAGACATAATACGGTTTATTTTCTCGCCATTTAGCTTGAGTTTATTGATCAAGTAATTGACAACCTCTAGTGTGGTTTGATCAAAAATAATTTTAATATCTTGTCTATTAGATTTGTCGTTGAATCTAAACTTAGTGCCTTTGCAAAGGATGTTACGGAAAACAACATCGTCGATCATATCCAAATTTCCTGTAATTATATGCCCATTGCTAGAGCAGATATAATTATGATATTTATCACTATTTGTTTCACAAACACGCGACAAACTCGAAATATCTTTAATTTCATTGGTAGTCAGAGTTCTCAGAAATTTATTATAATTGTAAATTCTAGCAGAAATAGGATTGCTGCAGGTAAATATTGGTCTAAAATTTTTTTCATTTTTATCTACGACCCCAATTATGTTTCTGATGGTGAGAGAATTGAATATTTTATTGAAATTTACTTTGTCAAATATTTTGTTAGCAAAAGGGATTCTGATAAGATGACCTTCCAATTTACGTATTTTTGGTTTGCACATATTGTTGTTATAATGCAAGCTGGTTAGCAAACAGAAGACAAGGAATCTATATTTATGTTGAGTATTTCTCAGAAATTCTGCTGAAAGTGATAACTTCAGAAGGCTTTGAATATTTTTCTTATCCATGGACTTGAGTAATCTATAAATGTCCATAGGTTTATCGAAATCGTTCTCATGATTAGTAAGATAATTGAGAATTTCCTTATATTTTTCTCTATTTCTGGACTTTTTGTTTTTATTTTTACCTCTGTTTTTTCTTTCTTTGGTGATTCTGAGTGAAAAGAAGGGATGGCTATTTTTGTATGAAAGCGGATTTGTGACATCAGTGACATTACCATAGCCCTTAATATTATCATTAAGACCAAACGGGTGAGCAGCCATCAACAGTTTGATCCAGAATAATTCCTTTTCGAGCAGAACGCTTTGATCTCCATTTGAGGCTAGAGCATCTAGAATATAGACAGAAAATCCTGAGCGACATTGTCGAAAATGATGGTACAAGAGCGTAGGTTTCTTGAAATTTTTGATGTTATTCAGATGCTCTCTAATTCTAAATTTGAGACTTCGCTGTGTAATTCCAACATATTGTTTTTCACAACAATTGCATTGCAAACAATAAACTACTCCTTTTGTATTACAATTACTAGTGAGAGTATGATAAGTACTTATTAGGAATTTTGTAGTGTGAGAGCAGATTTGATATTCAAACCCGATGAGACAGCAAATGCTACAGATATTTTTACACTTTTTACCTATGGTGTGACTTCCCAAGTCTTTAATTGTATAATGCCCGTTACCTACCTTATACTTAGTGAAGCTGGAGACCTGAAAGTAATCGCTATGACTGACTTGCATGGAGTTTTTTGACTGCTAAATCCACATCACCTAGGAAGCCAAGCCTAAGTGAAGGGGGGGGGAGTCCACCTTAAGGTTGGTGTTCCGAAAGGCTTCGGTGGGGCTGCCACCAAGGGAATGACGGGCCCTTTTTGTTCAAACGAACCAGAGTTACCGGAAGCGTGCAGAGCAGACCCCAACCACGCTACTCTACGCCCCACATCAGCAACAACGCCTATTTTTAGTAGGAGGTATGGCCCTCCTTCAATGTGTGAGTTCAATGTTGCCGGGTTTCATCTCAACCCATTACATGCAAGACAAAGAAAAAACGAAAGAATAAAAAAAGGGCAAATTTAGTTGAGGGAGGGAAGCTCAGACGCATAGGTAAACCATACAGTATCTTACCACTCAAACCAAGTCAAAGCATAATTTTCGGACTTTTATTTCTATTTTAAAGTTTATCTCGCTCAGATAAGCCCGGGAGGAGCAATCAGCGGAGTGGTAATAGCGAAATGTAAGTGATAAGGGAACTGTAACAAGATCAGTAGGATGAGCTCTACTTCGACCGGCTCATGTGAGGGAGAAAATCCCCACGCTTTGATGAAGCTTATCTCGCCCAAACGAGTTCGGGAGGAGCAAGCAGCGGGGTGATCGCACATGGCAAAATAGAAAGGATACGGAAATTTTAGTATTATAAGTGAAATGAACTCTACTTCGGACAAACTGAGGGAGAGAAACTTTGTATTACATTAAAAACAGTTGATTTTTTCTAAGATACTCTAATAGTCAACAATATCTCATGAATGTCAGATGAACTAGGCGCAGTTGAGGAGAAAAAAAAACAGAAGATTAGATATAGTCAAGCTACTAAGAATGTAGACAAGTGATAATCCTTCATGTTTAGAGAAAAACATGCAAGATTAAGGAAAGACCATCGGTCCGGAATTTCACCACCGGTGACTGAGGCAATATTTCCTCGACGACAAAAATTTAAAAAGAAAAGGTTGTCGAGCTAATGTGAAGATGAAAAACAGAAGAATGAATAGATGAACAAGAATGCAAGATGCACAACCGAGTTTCACCAACCGGTGATCAGGTAAGTCTTCCTCAGAAACTTATCTCATGATAAAATCGAATTTCTACCCGATAAAAACGGTGCTGTTCTGCAAACACACACGGGTTTCCCTCTGTGTTATGCATGCAAAACAGTGCAACCAAGAAAGAGATGAAAAGATAGATGTTGAGGAAATAGAAGTTGATAAAATTCGTTTCGCCTCTACCCGCAGACGAATTTTACCAAACCATTCTGCCGAGGCTCCTCAGTGAGGAACAGAATTGTCGATGAGAAAGAGCAACGGGACGAGGAGATTCAGCGAGAACTGTTGGTAATGAACCACATGGGATATTACGTGAAATTTGAGAGATGAAAATGGGGGAAAAAGGCAAAAAGAGTCGAAGAGGGGGGGGGGAGAAACAATGAGTCCAGAACAAAATGTGATCGATAAGGTCAAAACCATGCCGGTAGTCAAACAAATGGTGGTATAGGGGAAGGAATCGGAATCAAGATTAGAGTGTAGCTAGCTCTAACCCTCATAAAATAGCAGCAAGAACTTTCTTAATGTTATTGTGATCATCTGGCAGAAGAAATTTACATGAAACTTTTTTGTTGCGATAGATACATTTGACTATGTTCACAGTGATGAATTCAGAAGAGTATCCATTATACAAAAGCGAGTTTTTCAACTCCCTTAATTTATCAATGAAAAACCCATATATCTAAAAGGTTTGAAAAGTACATTATTTTCAATTTTCGCGTTAATAGAGTACCTATACTCCAACATGGAAACTGTTATATCGGCTAGCAATGGGCTGAAGCTACCTCCCTGAGGTACTTCTTTTGTCTGTTGAAGCACAAGTTCTCCGAAACGACAGTAACTGTTGCGTAAAAGATAGTCAACGTGATATATCAAGTCTGTGATGGTATAATATCTGTAACCGCCTTTATCCAGCTCAGAATCTCGATAAAATACTCTGTATCCATTGGTAACTATCCATTTTTTATTAGCATTTTTGAAGCAAATTTTCAAAAATTCTTTCATGTTATACAGAATAAAACTGTGTGGAAGGTTAGTGAACATATCCGTAAAATCAGCAGAATAAACTTGAACCCCATTGGTACTCAACCTACATAATTCAGCTGCTATGTTAATGTTGGAGATAGACCAATAGGTCTTGAGTCCTTCCTTCCTTTGGTAACTCACATTGGTATAATTAATAAAATGTGTCTTGAGAAACGAGAAAATTTTTTGCAGTTCTACTGCTAATGGTTTCATGCTGCTGTTTCTTGCTCCCGTAATGAATCTGAATTTTATGGGATCCTTATGTAATTTAGGTAAAGCGTAGATGATGGGTAACTCACAATCTATTTCAAATTTAAGTCCTGCTTTGATATTGAAAAACTTATGCTTTAAAATGGTTCTTTGCCTGTTGGCATTTTGAATCAGCTTATATGTGTCATTATGGTTTTGTTCTCTTTCAAAATTACCGTTTATGATATTATTTTTTTGTTTTTTCATGAGAGTTATGGTGTAGTATTTCTTACAAATAATCCCATAATTATTGCTAGCTTTATCTAAAGGGCAGAAAATGAAGTGTTTCTGGTATTCTTTTATACTCTTATAAGGTATCAGGCTAATAGACTGCCTACTGAAGGAAGTCCCTTGTAGTATTGGTTTGAGTCCTTTTCTGTACTGTTTTTTGAAGTGCAACTGCAAGTTATTTATTTTCATTACATCTAGCTTGTACTTATTTTTCATATAGTTGATGAATTTCGCTGTAGCGTCGAAATAAGTTTGTGTTATTTCACTCCTGTTATTCATCTTTTCTATTCTGTATTTAGTTCCTTTATTCAAAATTTCTTTGAGAATTGAATTTTTTATCATATCAATATTCCCTGTTATGAAGTCGGGATCCTGTGCACGACTTGTTCCAAGCCGTGCACTGCGTAGGGGTAATCTTGGATACTCAATATAGGTTCAAGAAATATTCTCATGGGTTTTACATTATGATCTCGCTTCATATCACACGAAACCTTGCTATCACATTTTGCTGTATTTTCGTTTGGAAGCTATGCCGAGAAGTAAACCTGTTTGGTCCCTATCACCGCCCCACTCTCAGTTTTTGTCGTCTTTATGACAGAGAAGTGTAGGTGGTGGAAGTGAAGCGATAAGCGAATCATAAAGGGTCATCGGGCAGTAGATAAGAAGAACACAGCTTAAGTAAACAATGCTTCAGTCTCTCTCCATGCAAATGTGCATATATAGACAGACCTTGATCGAGTTGCCCTGCTCGCCCTCTGCTGTCGTCACGGCTCGGATATCATAAGCTGGTCTCCAACTCGCGCAATACACCTGAAAATGTTCTAGAATGAGTGTTCGTAAGGAGTTAATTATGCGCTGAGAATCACGCTGAAAATCACAACACGTACTTGTATTCTCAGTCATATAATTGGGTCTGGCGGAGATCCTACACAAGTTCTCTGCGCCAAAATCGGGCCCCCGTAAAGTTATAGTCACATGAAAACTGCAAATGGGTTCAAAAGGCGGAGTCTTGAATCAGCAATCTTTCAGTTATGGATAGAACGTCAAGAGAGAATCAGAAAACCATTATCGCGCGAGCTTTAAATGCAGGAGAACTTCAGCAGGGATAAAAACTCTAACTTCACTTTTTAGGCTCGATGAACTTCCCTTGTTAGCGAATGCCCGTTTTAATGGGTCGTTTGTACCGTTTTCGTAGCTTAGACTACGACCTAACTAAACAACCACATCAATAGCAATATTGGACTCCGTACGTATGCGATTCTTTTGAGACGGAAATTCGGCTTTCGTAATCACAAATAGGATGCGCAGCGCATTTGATATTAGTTTGAATGCGTTTTGGGCTGTTCAATGATGTTAGAGAACCAGCCTTCTCCTGAGTCAGTGCGCTTATCTCCCCAACATAGTACCATATTATCAAACCTGGAAAAAGCCTAGGTTGACTTTGGCAGAATTCGAGCTAAACCGTAGGCGTCGTTCTCATACACTCTAGGGGCGAGGAGCGCAGCTTGACACGGAGAAAAGCCTCTGAGCACCGACGGATCCCCGATACGGATGAGCGAGCAGCGAACGAATAATTTGGTTCCATTGGAGCTCTGCTGTACCAGCCTAAAAAACCCTGCTTTCATTGTCCTAGAGCGCTGTCGTCACTTTCCCCCAGAAAGCTGCCTTGACTCTCCCGAAGAGATAGCTTTTGTAAAAATGACTTCAAGTATCTTATTAGGGTCGGCACCGATGGCCAAATGCGATACTCTATGAGATGAGACGCCTTTTATGTACCCTCTATAAAACGTCGTAATTCACATCATTCGAGGCGCGAGCGGCTCTCGCGACGCCTCGGCCTCCATCTGCCCTACGTTCTCTCACTGTCTCTAACCTCCGCTCCGCACCAGCACACGTAGGAACCAAATGAATCTCGCCGTTTTATAGCCTGTATATCGGTCGAGCACGTGATTAATACGTGAGATGTGAAATCAGATGTCACCCTGTTGTATGCTATGCTGCCTTATTCTATTGTAGTATTAGTGCCTCACTAGTTATTTTTGATGCTGTACTGTTTGTTATCCTTCCTCGAGATATCCAGCCTTTCCAATTCTATCAATCGATATTGCTGTTAGTTGGCAGAGGCTGCCGATTTGTCCAACGCGCTATGGTTCTCTGGCGCGCTCGCCCGCTGACATCATCCATTCACTAGCACGATATATTTGGACCTCGCCCACACCAGTCACCTGTGATTTGGGGGCCGAACTAAACTTCTGAGCCCATCTCCGATTCTCGCCGTTAGGCCGTTCACAGCGGCTAACTCAGAACTTTTGACACATCATACGAACAGTATAAAATACCCTCCACATTTTTCCGGAGTGTTATCTCGGCGTGCACAGCTTACGATCATGCTTCGAGCGCTGCTTCACCTGAAAGTCGATGAGCGATGCAATACTGAGGCGAGCGAACATGCTTCGGTCAAGACTTAAAAAGTTAACAGGCGGGTGCAGCTAGCGTTTCAAAAATGAGCGTCTGCTCCCTATTATCGATTTCGCTCCGAGCTCACCACGTTTTTCTCTAACATGTCTATGGTGTGTTCGTTGTTCGTAATCCTGGTATTCATTCAGTTTCGTTCCGTTATGCTGTGTTACTGTTCTAAACGGATTTCTGACAAATATTTCGGCGGTATGTAATCACCTTCCTTCTTTTTCCATGCTCTTTTCACTTTTTAAAGGAGTGAAGTTGACAAGACATTGTCTTGTGGAAATTTAGAGTAGTCAAGGGTTAAGAATGCAGCTTTAAGAACTGATGAGCTCCTAGTTATGGGATTCCTGTTGTTACAATCTAGGCACGACAAATGCATAGCCTCTCTCACTGATATGAGTCCGGGCGGAGCAAGCATAGGAGCGGTCGGTCATGGCCAGATAAAACAGTGGCATGGAGATTTCGAGATGATAACCCGGTAGGTCTTACTTCGACCGGCTTAAAATGAGCAAGAAAGGATACACATCGAGCGAGCGGATTGGAAAAAGGATAGACAGGATCGAGCAATTTTTTTTGCAAGAGGGCATTTTGGGGGGCTTTTGTGCGCTCCGCGCGCTCCACAGCGCCTCATTACCACGACTTGCTACAAAAGAGTCCTGTTTCAGTTTTGATGTTTTTTCTTCAGATTGCTTCCAACGAGTTCCATACAGTCTTGATGCAAAACAGTAGATTTAAATCTAGGAATTTATCGAAGATTGCACAGTTCCACCTGAAAATGCCTCATTGTGAATTGAACAGACGGTGGTCATAGCAGGAATTTGTCATTCAAAAAACTTTTTACCATATCAATGCATTCGGCGAAATTTCCTTGAAGTTCAGGGCCTTGAAGGGCCATTTGGGGCTCTTTTTTTGGGTTTGGATTTTCTACATTGATGCTGCCATAAGCACCTATCGATTTCCAATGGGAACTCAAAGACGGCTTCCATAGTGAACACTGCCTTCAACATTAACTTCCAAAATAAGTTTGATCTCTTCAAAGAATTATTCGATATGCTCTGAACACTTGTTAGTTTCTCAGAATTTTTTATTTTTTCTCCAATTTTTTTCCTCTTAATTTTTCGGTTGTTCTATTCTCTAACTCTGTGTAACTGGAATTTCTATTTTTTAACAGATCTTGTCTGCACGTCTCTGGGGGACATGAACACTGTCGATTGAGTTATTTCGCGCCTAATAGGTGTGCCGGGGCTTAAAGTGTTTCCAAATGAGAATGGCGGCCCATGCGGCCGGCGTGCTTGGCAGGCGGTCGTGGCATTCGCCGCTCTCGGACGAGCATGCGAAACGTCCCCCACATCCATCGACTACGAATGCGGCCGGCAGCTGCTGGCAGCAAACACTGCGCCGATCAATCAGCTCTACAGAAGGGGGGAGGGGGTGGCCGCCGTTCGAATCCAACACTCGTCCGAGAGCGGCACATGCGACGGCCGCCTGCTAAGCACGCCGGCCGCGTGGGCCGCAAATCTCATTTGGACACACTTTACTTATCAAAGGACATGGATGGCTCGTAGTATTCCTCCTGGGGTTAGGTGCCACAGTGATGTAGAGTAGACAACTTCATTGAAGAAAAAGTTCTGGGAACATCCGTTGACTCTGTCTCCTAGACGGTGAGGAGGGCATTCAAGATTTTCATATAGAAATCAAGAAAAAACTTGGTGTCAGATGCCAGACGTCGCTGCGCAATGATTTAGAGCACGTCACTACTAAATAAAGAAAATAAATGACGATTCTTTCTGTATCATAACTACCAGGGATCGAAAAACGGACTCACCAAAGGTGTTGTGCTGATGCGAACAAAACGTGATTCCAAGTTATTAGGATAACGGTATGTATTCGCACGGCTATAGAAGGGTGAGGAAGAAAAGCCATACAATTTTCGAGAGAAAAAGCCTGCGCCAAACATTTCATAGCTTCGATAATGGCATAGCAGCTCACACTGTAGTTAATTCCTATCAACTTCTGATCTACTGAGGTAAATGGTAGTCTTTTACGAACAGCTGATCTCAAATTTAATGACAAACAAAACAATGTGTTGCCGCGTAGCCCAAGGATCAGGCACCGAAATGCTAACATATTTCGAGGCTTCTACCAACAGGGCTGGCACGCATACCCAACAACCTTCCTCCATCATTCTGCACAGCTATCGCACACGCATAGGAACAGCTTACGACAGTTTTGGGAACATCTAGCGAACGACTTGCGTAACATGTTGGATAAGGTGTTCGTAACATTCTTCGAAAGTTCTGAGAAGGCTCGACTCCTGTCGTTGGTTCGGCAGTGTATTCCGACATAGCTTCGGCGTTCCGTGCGGGCAGCAGCTGCATAAGCGGCGTAGCGTTTGCGTGCGGCGTGCCGTAGTTTGTGGTTTAAAAACCACTTACGTGTCGGAGTAGACGGTTGGCCAGCTGACAGGAGTCGCGTGAGTATCGAGCCATGTGTCTGAGCGCTGTGTTAGTACTTTGCTGAGGCAAGTTCCAGCACAATAGACTTCAGGTGAGTTTTCCAGAAAGATGTCGTCGGACTGTTCCGACATGAGTGCAGCTAAACTTGAGAGGATTTTGCTGGACAAACCCTCCACGTCAAACCAAATACTCTCAACGCAGACGACTTTGGGCCGTCTCGGCACCGAGGTTGATGATATTGCGAGTAATACCTTAAAACAGGTGAGAGATGCGACCGAAGTCATCATTAGTTGTCTGAGTGATCTACGACAGTTACCGTCCGAGCAAGCACAGCAAAATTTCACCAAAGGTCGGAAAAATCCCCGGCAAGTGAGAAAAGCGGCAAGCTCAATAGTCAATGGGACTTGTAGTATCATTGAGGATAAGCTCGAGAAGCTGCAGGCTGTGATGGAACACTCGTAGAGGTCCAAGAAAAAGGTGTGCGATGTAATTGCAGCCATTTGATCCAGCAAGGGGTTTCCCTCTCTTGGAAGGGCAAGTGCCTCTGTTGAGTCAAAGACGGCGAAATATCTGAAGAAACAACAGCAACTTGGAGAGCATAGGCGTACTGAATTGGCCTCATTCCAGAACGAACCTCCAGGCAGTCATGTTGAGGCAAAGGCACAGATCACGTATGATCAGCTGTACCTCGAAGACGTTATTATACAACCTTCGATTCAGCGGTGGCGGCACAAAATAAACCTCTGAACGCAGAGCAATATTGCCGGAGAACCGCACCGTTGTCACTCGACATTGGGCAACAGACCAGGGAACCGGGCTTATCGAGGTCGAGCCGGTGCCTCTCCCTAGCAAGGTTGTACATGTCAGACAACATTGGTGCTATGGTCGCCGCAATGACCTTGCCAGAAGTAGAGTTGTTTTGTGACCCCGAGGGAAGAAATTTTGGTGATCTCATTCTGCGATTCAGGATGAAATACCAACATCTGGGGTGAAGAACGATCTTCGCGTGCACCTCCTATTGTCGAAACTGGGTGGTTACCCGAAAGCGGTAGCAGAGACGTTACCTGACTACGTCAAGCGTGCGGATTTTGAGTAACGGGTGCATTGTCTCCGGAACAAGCTTGAAACGCATTACTCTGCATTTCATGTGAAGGCGTACGTGGACCTGAAACGCTTTACGAAGTCGAAAGATGTCGCTCGGTACTGCCTAGAGCTAGAGAAGCTCACAAGGAAGACGTATCCGGATGCAACAGAAAAGGAGTTGTCTCGTACGAGAGCGGCAAAACTTGAGTCAGCTTTCGGACTGGCCAGGGTATTTACAACTCTTCGCCACAACGGAAATAGCCCCGAAAGGTTCAGCGTATGGGATTGTTAAAGCCATGGCACAACGCTGTTAGAGGAGCAGAGCAGTTGCAGCTGCGCTGCTCCCACCCTCAGACGACAGAATTGCTCCGATTCGGAGTAGAGATTCCGAGGTTGCAAAAACTTCCAGCTCTAGAACGGGTGTTCACCAAGGAGACGTGAAATCAGCGGCGATACGTCGCAAGATTGACCTGCAATGCTTCAACTGTAACAAGCCGGGTCATTTCAGACGAGATCGCAAGGGTTTAAAGCAGGAATCCCTTAAACAGGAGTCAACGGTGACGACAGTGGAGGCTGATGCACCTAGTATATTCACTTCGTCTCTGAGCAAGTGGATATGTGGAGCTGTAGAACCGGGAAGAAGACAAGCAGAGCTCGTTGGTGAGCGAATGTTAGTTCACGTCCATCTGCTGGGACAGTCCCGTAAGGCTCTACTGGATACAGGGTCGCAAGTCAGCATAATCACGTTGGACATGTTCTCAGCTGCCTGTGAAGCAGGTTTTGACCTGGACGGCGACGTAGAGTTCGCGTAAGAATTCTAGTCTGATGAATGGAGGGGGCTGCGACAGTAGATCATCCCGCAAGAATCGAAACCCCATTCTCTAGTGAGGCCGCCAATCCCGCATGGCTAGCCGCCTGGTCCATGCGTAAGACTAAATGGAAAACGGAAACCATAGAGGGGTTGTCGTGTTGTCAGGGCGAGCCGGTGTACGATGCCTGTGGGAAAAATATGATGTTGAAAGGAGCTACTCGGCTGACGGTGCAGGTCGGCGAATTGAGCAGGCGGGGGATCGCGTTGTTCGTTATGGCTGGAGGGGACGGCACACTTGTATTGGGTACCAACGCACTGAAGAAATTGGGTTTCAGTTTCTGTCAGAAGTCGCTCGTTAGAGTATCCGCTGCAGGAACACTCAATGAGAATGCAGTCGCCCAAAGTCATCGCAGTACTAATTCCGGAAGCAAAGGAGTGCGGAAGTCATTCGTCAGATTTTTCAACTGTAGCAAGCTCGGCCATGTTCGGAAGAACTGCAAGGAGCGGAAACAGTCCATGAAAAAAGCGGCAAGCTGGAGCATTCACTGCGTGGCTAAGGCTTCTTTCATAGTCCTCACCGCAAACGCTTCACGCTTGTGACGCGCGAGACGAGCGGTGGACTATAAAACTTTTTACCGCGCGGCACGAGCGGGAAGCCACTATGAAATGTTCGTCGGCACCACCATGGCGGTGCGGGTTAAAGTCGCGCCTTAACTGTGACATGCACCAAAATTTATGGCTTGCATTTGCGTACGCGGTAGCGCAGGATAGTCCGAAAATATATCATGTTGGAGTGGACTCAAATCGAGAAACAAGTATTGATTGAAACGGTAAACCCGCCACGGCGGTTTGGGCGGCGCGGCTATGGCGGTGCTGGTGGGCTATGAAAGTTCTAACCGCTCGTCTAGCCCGTGCCGCGCGGGAAGAACTTTCATAGTCCACCGCGCGTGCCGCGGTTGGGGTGAGGACTATGAAAGATGCATAAACGACTGGAACTGTGGATCAGAAGCAGCTGATGCTATTGTAGCGAAGAGGGTGTGTTGAGGAGACAGAAAACTAAGGATGCACCTGCTAGGTGTGGATGCTCTCAAGCTGAGGGAACTTTCGTGACTGAGCATGACGTTGCATTCAAGAAAATTAGCGACGTAGATCTTGAAAGCAAACCTACCACTTCTCATGCCTTAACAGGAGCAAAGCATTGTGAAGGAGAGGGAGTGGCACGTCAGCCCAGTGTTCCGAGTCATGTGGAACGCAAGGTCAATAGAGGTGGTGCAGTTCTGCCGAAACGCAGTGAGGAGGTAGAGAAACCTCCCCGACCTGCTCAAAGCAAGATAAGGCGGAGGCACCGTCGAAGGCGTGCGAGCAGAACGCGTGTAACGGTACCTGAGGTCTGCCCTGGATGGAAGACTTGCAAGCAGCAGCGCCAACAGTACGCGTTCATTGACGCCAGGAGCTGAATCTCACGGTCAAGAGAATGGAAATGCACCGACGTTCAGAGGATACAAGGTTCCGCCAGCCTGAGGATGCGCACGATGTTCAACGACTAACGCTGAAAAACAACAAGGACCTTGGCTTGAAAGATGCTCGCTTGTTCATTTATCGCCAATCGAAACCTTAGGGCCGTACTTGATCTCACTGTCATGCCGGTTATGATCTCATCTCCTTATTTGATGTTATGAGTCGAGGCGACTCATCCGTAAAGGGTGAGGCATGTGAAATCAGATGTCACTCTGTTGTATGCTATACTGCCTTACACTATTCTAGTGTTAGTGCCTCACTAGTATTGTTGATGTTGTACTGTTTGTTATCCATCCTTGAGATATCAAACGTTTCAATTCTATCAATCGATATCGCTGTTAGTTGGCAGAGGCGGCCCTTTAGCCTTGTTTGTTATGTCTCATTCGAAGATTCGTTTCTGATTTGGAAAGTGGGAGCTGATGAGAATTCACCACTCCTGGTTCAATAAAAATTGGCAAGGAAGGGTTTCGTGGCAGTCCCTAGACATCCCCCCGGGTGACCGACCAGTCACCTGTGATTGAGCACATTATCTTCAGGTAGCCGGAATCATCATGTCAAATCGAGACACGAGTTGACGTCAAACCTTGATGAACACCGATACCGCCGTAGTGGGCTACGCGAAGGGGGACCTGCTGCGTGCGGTCGCGCCACGCGTTCACTTGTGCTAGTTAGCCTGAAATAGGATAAATAATCAGAAGTCAAAGAATAAGACATTTATCCCATCGCACGCTATCTAGCAGAGGCGAGCACGCGGCGCGACCTCACGCAGCCGGTGAGGTTCTATCGCGTAGCCCACTACGGCGGTGTCTGGGTTCAGGTGCCTTTGAGCTACAATGCCCCTACAATTTGAGAAAAATGTGTACAACCTCTATCATCACTGGCAGCTGTCATAGGCGGGCCTCTAATTTTGTCGCCTCTCTACTTGCTATTTCACTGGAAGGCCCTAGTTATACACCAGCGGAGTGAAAACGTCTCGCGATGACATTGCCGCCGCTTGCTGCGTGAATCAGGGACTCGTCTGCAATGTTGCGTCTTTGGCGTCTTTGACGCAATACTGCAGACAAAAAATTTCCAGGCGTTTTTAATGGTATTTTATCGGTTTTTTCGCTTCTGACACTTTTTAATTGCAGAATATCACTATTAATCAATTCCTCTCGTCATAACAGTGCTCGTTATGTCGTTTTGGTAATGTTTTAACAATTTCAAATCTGAAAAATAATCAGCTGGTGGAGATTGGCGAATTTCTAACAGGGCAGGTTCCGCAAGGATACAGTATACGGTGCCGCGGCTTGTATAACTGCTCTGTGCGGCCTTCCGGCGCGTTTTTCTGCGACCACTGTTCCTTTTGGCATGCCTGAGCACAGTTAGGGCGCATATAAGTGATAGTTGTCTTGCTATTTCCGCAGCATCCCGCCGGTGTATAACTAGGGCCGAAAAGGCGATCCGCGACGGACGGCAGGCGTTTCTGCCATCGTTCCTCCCCCAAATTGAAAACCGGGGTGTATATGACGCCCCGAAAAAAACAGCTTGAGAATCGCGCACAATATTTCCTATTTTGACCGATTCTCAAGCGTTTCTCGAATCATGAATCCAGCACCGCGCGACAGTTCTTTACCCGCGCAATCATTCACTTTTTGCAGCTTTACGAAGCAATGCTGACGCTTTAATTCGAAGCAGGGTATAGCGAAAGTGACGGTGCACATCATTTAGTTTGTCTCACTTCCAATCACTATATTTCATTGAGAACATACAATACCAGCGCTAAGTTTTGAAAAAAACAGGGAGCATCTGGCAAACTTGGCAAAAAAAGCGTTCAATGCATGTAACATTTTTGAGTGAAGACTTTCAAATTCTGAAAACACCACAATATTCACAGATCAAATTGCTACCATGTGACATGCGTGCCGAAGTTCCCTAAAATCGCTTTGTTTTTGGAGGAAATAGTTTTTGCAATCGTATTTCAAAAACGTCGCGTGCGGCTAAGTGCGTCGAAAATTTGAGGAGTTTTTGTACAAGTAAAGGAAAAGCAGTCTGTATGCTTTCTTCATTAATTAGGTGCAGAGGAGAGAATCTCAAGGTTCATGTTGGTTGAAATTTCGAAATCCTTCATTAAACACGCTTGAGAACTACCTGAAAAAATGGAGTTCTGTTGCGAAAAACCCCGGACTCTTAAATGAAGGATTTTGAAAATTCAACTAACATAAGCTTTGAGATTCTCTCATCTGTACCTAATTCATGAAGGAAGCATACAGATTGCTCTTCTATCTCTTGTACAAATACCGGTCAAAGTTTCGCCGCACTTCGCCACGCGCGACGTTTTTGAAAAACGATTGCAAGAACTATTTCCTCCAAAAAACAAAGCGATTTCAGAGAACTTCGGCCTACAAGTCATATAATTAGGTAGCAATTTATTCGGTGAATATAATAGCGTTTTCAGATTTCGGAAAAGTCGATTCAAAAAGGTTACATGAATTGGACGCGTGTTTGCCAAGTTTGCCAGATACTCCCCGTTTTTACAAAACTGCGCGGGTATTGTAGTGAGCGTTGAAGTGTCGACTAAGTCTTTAGAAGGCGAAGATCTCAAGATGTCTACGACTTTGAACGCAATGTTTACCTTATCATGGAACACTGTTGCAAATGGTAAGAACATAACTTTTCCGTCAGATTTTTTTAGTGTGTGCCATTGCGGACACGCGAGCTTTCTCGCCCGCCCTCATTAGCTGATCACGTGAGTTTTTTGCAATTTCTTAAGTTCTTCCCATCTCTAATGACATTTGTTTTTGGTCTTCGAAAGCTAGGTTTGTCATATAGTGACCGCTTGCAAAAGCATTAATTCCAAGATAAGCGGGGAATCGTCGGCATAGGAATCGTCTACAAAAAAAAATCGAGCATGATTCGTATTCAGGAAAAAGGGTTTTCGAGAAGCAAAATAACAAACGCACACACCACAAAAGAGGAGTTTCAAACAAAAAGGTTCAAAATAAAAAAGATAAATATGGTTTCCGTTTTCATTTTAGTCTGACGCATGGACCAGGCAGCTGGACGTGCGGGGTTGGCGGCCTCTTTGGAGAATGGGGTTTCGATTCGCGCGGGGTGATCTACCGTTGCAGCCCGTCCAATCATCAGACTAAAATGATTGCGCGAACTCTACGTCAGGGTCTTTTTTTCGGAGATATGGGCCAGCCTGAACAATAAAAAATTCTGCAGAGATCTGTCAAAGAAATTCTTGCTGTAGTAGTCAAAAGTCAGTAACGAAAACTAAATAAAGGGCTTAAAGGCACAGGACACCCAAAAATTTAATTTTCAGATTTGATGCTTGTCTTGGAGAGAGTCACACGCTGATCATAGTGGTATCTATGAAATCGTCCAAGACCCCATATGAACAGAGTTATGGCTCCTTGAAAATGCCTTTAATTTTAGGGTGAAAAATTGGTGGACGAGTTGTCTCATGCCTGTATTTCTCTTCAATCGTAATCGTTACGCGAAAGCAAGCCAGGATAAGGAGATAGCCCGGCAATGGACTGAAGAACAGAGACTTGTGGGAATTCGCCCATCCATATAGCCGCTATCGAGTTTGAAAATCATGAAGGGGGTCGGGCCTGAGGTGGTGAGCGAAGGGGGTCGGGCCTGTGGTGGCCGCTTATATCTCGCTTATTTGGAGGAATTGAGACCTCGCATTTGGCACGTGTTATACAGGAGGGGTCTTCTACACAATTACATGAAAATCTCAAAATTCATATCTGAGGGTGTACTGTGCCTTTAAAGCAGTTGTCCCGATGTGTGTGTATGGTTTCCGTTTTCATTTTAGTCTGACGCATGGACCAGGCGGCTGGTCGTGCGGGGTTGGCGGCCTCACTGGAGAATGGGGTTTCGATTCGCGCGGGGTGATCTACCGCCGCAGCCCCGTCCATTCATCAGACTAAAATGATTGCGCGAACTCTATGTGTGTGCATGTGTCCCACATATCTTGTGAATAGCCGATCAAAACTTTTATGAAATGGTACCATCATTTAGGTGGGTGGGACATATATCGATTACCAAAAAATCAGCAAGAGTCACCTCTTGCGTGCCTCGGGGCAACCGAGTTTGTCCGTGGGGCGCGCTTTTAGCCGTAGGTCATGGAAACTTCTATGAGTAGTCTAGCGCAAGAAGGGCTACGACCTAATCAGAGCGACAGGTTTCCAGTAGTAGTGAATGGGACGCTGTACAGAAACGCAAGGGTTTGAGGAGTTTGACAGACGTTATAGAAAGTGTGCAGGACCCCAGTGGGAGTGTGCAGGACGCCATAGAAAGTGCGCAGGACCGTAGTGGGAATGTGCAGGACGTCATATAAAGTTTGCAGGTCCTAGTGGGAATGTGCAAGACGTTATAGTAGGTGTGCAGGACCCCAGTGGGAATGTGCAGGACTCCAGTGGGAGTTAGCAGGACCCCAGTGGGAGTGTGCAGGACGATATAGATGGTGTGCAGGACCCCAGTGGGAGTAAGCAGGGTTCCATTGGAACTGTGCAGGACGTCATAGAAAGTGTGCAGGACCCCAGTGAGAATGTGCAGGACGTCATAGAAAGTGTACAGGACCCCCAGTGGGGTGTGCAGGACGCCATAGAATGTGTGCAGGATCAGGACCCCAGTGGGAGTGTGCAGGACGCCATAGAAAGTGCGCAGGACCATAGTGGGAATGTGCAGGACGTCATAGAAAGTTTGCAGGACCCCACTGGGAATGTGCAGGACTCCAGTGGGAGTTAGCAGGACCCCAGTGGGAGTGTGCAGGACCCCTGTGGGAGTGTGTAGGACGCCATAGAAAGTGCGCAGGACCATAGTGGGAATGTGCAAGACGTTATAGTAAGAGAAGCAGGACCCCAGTGGAAATGTGCAGGACTCCAGTGGGAGTTAGCAGGACCCCAGTGGGAGTGTGCAGGACGCCATAGAAAGTGTGCAGGACCCCAGTGGGAGTGTGCAAGACGTCATAGAAAGTGTGCAGGACCCCAGTGGGAGTGTGCAGGACGCCATAGAAAGTGTGCAGGACCCCAGTGGGAGTGTGCAGGACGCCATAGAAAGTGCGCAGGACCATAGTGGGAATGTGCAAGACGTTATAGTAAGTGTGCAGGACCCCAGTGGGAATGTGCAGGACTCCAGTGAGAGTCAGCAGGACCCCAGTGGGAAAGTGCAGGACGTTATAGATGGTGTGCAGGACCCCAGTGGGGTAAGCAGGGTTCCAGTGGAACTGTGCAGGACGTCATAGAAAGTGTGCAGGACCCCAGTGAGAATGTGCAGGACGTCAAAGAAAGTGTGCAGGACCCCAGTGGGGGTGAGCAGGATGCTATAGAAAGTGTGCAGGACCCCAGTGGGAGTGTGCAGGACGTCATAGAAAAAGTGCAGGATTCCAGTGGGAGTGTGCAGGACGTTATAGTAAGTGTGCAGGACCCCAGTGGGAATGTGCAGGACTTTAGTGGGAGTCAGCAGGACCCCAGTGGGAGTGTGCGGGACGTTATAGATGGTGTGCAGGATCCCAGTGGGAGTAAGCAGGGTTCCAGTGGAACTGTGCAGGACGTCATAGAAAGTGTGCAGGACCCCAGTGGGAGTGTGCAGGACGTCATAAAAAATGTGCAGGATTCCAGTGGGAGTGTGCAGGATGTCATAGAAAGTGTGCGGGACTCCAGTGGGAGTGTGCAGGATGTCATAGAAAGTGTGCAGGACCCCAGTGGGAATGTGCAGGACGTCATAGAAAGTGTGCAGGATCCCAGTGGGAGTGTGCAGGATTCCAGTGGGAGTGTGCAGGATGTCATAGAAAGTGTGCGGGACTCCAGTGGGAGTGTGCAGGACTCCAGTGGGAGTGTGCAGGACCCCAGTGGGAATGTGCAGGACGTCATAGAAAGTGTGCAGGATCCCAGTGGGAGTGTGCAGGACTCCAGTGGGAGTGTGCAGGACCCCACTGGAAATGTGCAGGACCCGAGTGGGAATGTGCAGGACTCCAGTGGGAGTTAGCAGGACCCCAGTGGGAGTGTGCAGGACGCCATAGAAGGTATGCAGGACTCCAGTGGGAGTGTGCAGGACCCCACTGGAAATGTGCAGGACCCAAGTGGGAGTATGCAGTACCCGAATGGGAGTGTGCAGGATGTGATAGAAAGTGTGTAGAACCCAAATTGAAGTATGCCGGACGTCATAGAAAGTGGGCAGGACCCAAGCGGGGGTGTGCAGGACGTCATAGAAACTGTGCAGGATCCAAGTGGGAGTGTGCAGGACGTCATAGAAAGTGTGCAAGACACAAACGAGAGTATGCAGGAAATGGTATAATAGAAAGTGTGCAGGACCCCAGTGGGGGTGTGCAGGATGCCATAGAAAGTGTGCAGGAGCCAAATGGCAGTGTGCAGGACGTCATAGAAAGTGTGCAGGACCCCAGTGGGAGTGTGCAGGACGTCATAAAAAGTGTGCAGGATTCCAGTGGGAGTGCGCGGCACGTCACAGAAAGTGTGCAGGACCCTAATGGCAGTGTGCAGGTCGACATACAATGAGTGCAGGACCGCAATGATAGTGTGCGCAACGTCACCAAGAGCGTAGAATTTTAAAGAAAAGAGATTTCGTCATTTTTTCCATGCCAAGTCTCAACCTTTTTGTAGCAAAGAAAAATAGGAGAACATGTATCTCGAGAAGCGTGCGACGTGTTCTGAGGCGGGCGCAGAACTCTGCAGACTTTTCCTTGTCAATCTGGGGAAGCAAGCAACAGCTTCACTTCCACACCCCTGTTCGTCGCTCATTACAACCGCTCAGTCATTTCGATTTACTAACTTCCCTAAACCAGATTTATGTATGTTGAAAGTCCGAGCTTGTCAAAATGTGCTTCATAAAACATCAACACCCACAGGCATATTTCATTTATTGAGAACAAGGGCATGGTGTTGGTCACCCAGGGAAATAGCAACTAAAATGAGGGTGCGTTTTTCCTTATCGTGACAGAAATGGTAAAGCGAGAATAATCGCTTGGGATTTTTGCAAATTGGAAGGAAGGGCAGAGGGTTTCGACATAAAGGAAGGAGGGATGGCAGAGGTCGTAAATTTGGTTCCGGTAACAACTGATCTACCGCTGGCTTCTTATGTCTTGCGGCTTGATCCGGACATTTTCATACCCCCACGCCCAGTTATGAATGTCCGGCAAACTGCTCTGATCAGGAGAGTCCATACGGGCAGCAACTTTTTGGGTAGACGGAAGTCAGTTGACAAGCTCATCTGCGTCAGGAAGTTTGCGCACGTGAAAGTTTTCTTGAGTGAAAACTTCGCTAGGTCTAGCTAGTAGGCTCTAATTGAGCAACACCACGAAATAAAAAAACATCAGAAATTGGCGGTCCCTACTCGTTGTCGACGATTCCCGCTATTCCTGAAATTCAAACTTTAGCAATCGGTCGTAATATGACAAACGTGAAACTCAAAGACCCAAAACTATCCTCGTACTGTGCCCCTAACAGATTTGAAATCTCTATGGAAATCTCTAAAATCTCTAGGGAAATCTTTACCAAAGCTGCATTCAACGCCGCAGATATCCTATTTCGCGAGATTTTCCTCTACTAATGGTCACCTTTATTATTTATTTATTACACTGAAACAGTTCGAGAACCTGTACTGGCTGCGACGAACTTTTTTCCCCAATCATAACTTATGCAGCAGTCTCGATTGATAACACCTCTCCAGTAAGGATTTCACGTGGAGAAGAAAACTGTGTCTGCGTCACACAGTTGTGGAACTTTCCTACATTTGAGTTCATGCAATTTCTAAAAAACTGGGTGAAGATTCGAATGCAGTGGGATCTGGCTCCTAGCATTGTGCACTTATGCTTCATAGGCGACACGCCACCGGCGAAAATTGGTAATCTAAACCGCATCAAGACATGAAGCACAAGCATTCAAATAGACTACAAGATGAGCACCTCAGACAACAGGTGCGGACTGACCGCTGGCAATCAAGGCCTCTCCGGGCGGTACGCCGGCAAGTTGCGGGCGGATCGCTGCTCATCGTGGCCTCGGCGGGCGGATCGCTGGCTATCAAAGCCTTTCGGGCGGATCGCTGCGTTTTGGCGGGCAGATAGCGGCGCCTGGGAAACTTGATCACGCTAGCGGGCGGATCGCCGGCAAGCTCTAAAGCGACGATCCGCCCGCAACCTGCCAGCGATCCGCCCGCAAGGGCTTTGATAGCCAGCGATCCGCCCGCTGAGCTATGAGATGCAGCGATCCGCCCGCAACTTGCCGGCGATCCGCCCGCCAGGGCCTTGATAGCCAGCGATCCGCCCGCTAAAATTGTACACGGTGAAACTGGTCAATCAATGATGAGTGGATTGGAGTTCATTTATTGATCCACTGCCACGCCATAAACCCCCATCCGCCATCTCTACTTCAGTGTCATAGTTGTTTCACTTCTATATGTCGCTTTTTTCTTGATGTTGCTTAATTGTTGAGTGATCTTATAATGCTTACCTTGTATTTAGCTCATTAGAGTACGTGTTCTTTGATTTTCCCAGTTTATCGCAAGTATCCTAATTCTGGGAAGCGGTTGTCTTTGAAAAAAACATATGGTGTATGCTAGAAATGGAGAGAAAAGCGCTTCGCTCAAAAGATGGCGGAATAAGATCTACGCCGCGGCTATTTCGAGATATGATAGAAACCATACAATATCTTTAAATTCTTGACACAGATGGTGCTAAGCGCGTGAATGGAAGAGTCACCGAGTTTTCCCCGCCTCTCCTGCGCTTGGAATAATTTACGATCATCCACTGACGGCTCACTTGGCCTGTTTTCAGTTTGTCGCTTTGAAATTATTCGAAAAATTATTCGAATATATTCGAGTTGATTTAATTCGAAACTATTCAAAATTCGGACCTCGGAAAAAAAGGGTCATTCGAATATATTCAAAAATCGGACCTCAAAAAAGGAGGTCATCCGAATCTATTCAAAAATCAGACGCTGAAAAAGGGGTCATTCGAATCTACTCGATATTCGGTTTTTTCGTTCACGGCACAACTATAGTAGACTGGTGTCAACCTTGTTTTTAGGGGAAGCGAGCCTCCTTCGAGGGAAGTAGATATATATGACGCATTTTTTTCAGGCGCAGGAGTCGGATGGCAGCGGCGTGTTCGGTTCAGTTACTAAAGTTTGCGGTGCTTGAACCCTATCTGGAGGTCCCTCTCACCCGATGAAGGCCCCAATAGAGGTTGGGAGGAGTCGTCGCGCCGCGTGTCGGGGTGCCGGCCGCATCGTGTGTCGCTGTGCCGGCCGCATCGCGTGTCGGCGTGCAGGCGGTGTCCCGGTTTAGCGTGCAGGCTAGATGTGTGGGCGCAGTGTTGAATTCGAGTGATGAGGTTCCCCAATTCGGATATGTGGGCCGTGACTGACCACATTTTTGAGAATTTTCTATGGGAGGATACGAAAGGTAAGAACCCGAAAGTCCGAGTTTCAAAGAAGTCGAATTACGACATTTGAAATGTACGGTCGGCATGGATCCTAAAGAGACGTTCTGTTCCCTAGTAAACGTTGGCGCAAGCTCGGTGCCATATGCTAATACATAGGTGCACCAAGTTTGTGCCAACCTTCAGTCAGGAACGCATGGTAAATAGAATTTCGCTATTTCGAGACCCACAATGCAGATTTTTCTGGAACTTAGGCAATGTAGGGAGCCCTTACTAACTTTGTGAAAGTGCCGAGTGAGCCAAATTATCCGCTCTAGCACGATGTGATTTTACTTCATTTGTCAAAAGATGAAAATGCGACTACATAGTTGTAGCGAGCAACACGTTTTGGCGCAATTTAGTTAGTTGGCCATATCCATGAAACAAAGGGAGCCTCCCGGAAAGGTCCAAAGTTCGCCCAACGCATACACTGGCTGCTTATAGGAACCCTTCCGGGAGGCTCCCGTAGTTTCATGGATATGGCCACAGAACTTTTCAGGGTGATTGTGAACTGGCGCCCTGAAAGGATGGTCGCGTGAATGATTCCACAATATCCAACCTGCGCCCCATATTGGAGCGCAATCGAACCGCAAAGTACACTACTAGCGCAGCTGATGAGCTTCTAATCTCTACTGCCCTAATCGGAGTTAACTTTGGGTCCGCAGCTGCAAACAACCGTAGTTGCAGCGAGCAGCTCGGATATACTAGAGCTGGGTCTACGGGGTCACGGCACTATCATTTAGTTCTCAGCAAGATTGTTTGTAAGCTGCGTGCTGCAACAGACCTTATCTGCAAATGCGGAGCGCTATTTCACTCCTGTTCGGACACTGCGGGGCGGGCTGGACGTAATTCTTTTGAGAGACTGGGGCATTGCATTCAATTTTTGAAGAGCTTGACCCACTGCCGTGTCTGGTGTTCGAAGAGGCGTGAACCAACGTCTAAGAAAAATTGTGAAGTTTTCAAACATTAAAGGGTAGAATATGAGACACGGGACGGAGTAAACGAATTGATTCATTATTATGTGGGTATAAGGCAGTAGATGAGCAGTACTGAGGTGTGCAGAAGTACGGCCGGCACCGGTTGCCCACATACCTTGCGTTCCTTATTGTGACTTGGCGCAAACTCGGTGCACGCAAGTTATGTATAACATAGGCACATCGGCTTTGCTCCAAGAAACAATAAGGAAAGCAAAATATCAAAGCGATCTGTTGTTGACAATACGCCGGTTGGGGTCTAGGGTGCAGCACAAACTTCAGGGCTTCAGTTTCTTGAGCAGTAAAAAGTTTTTGACCGGATTTTTCGGCCCAGGTTTTCCTCAACATGTTTAGGTAGTCAACTCTTTGGGTTGATTAACACTGCGTCATAGGCGCTTAAAGGCACAGTCCAAGCTCAGGGACAAAATCTGAGATTTTTATACAATTGTGAAGCGGACTCACCTTATAAAACACCTGCCAAGTGCGAGCTCTCAATTTCTCTGAATAAGCGAGATATAGGAGGAAGCCACCCTGGGGCGCCCACACCAGGAAGCCACTCTGGCACGCCCCTATACGATCTTTCGAGCTGAACAGTGGCGAGATGAGTGATGATTTCCGATCAATAGCCCCGTTCTTCCCTACATTCTCAGCCTCCCTCTTTATTCAGGTCGGTTCGCATCCATAGGTTGCAAATGACGGAAGTTACAAGCCTCGGACAACTCGTCCACCATGCTTCCGCAGCTCAATTTTCGAGGGGCCACAACTCCGTTCTCAGGGGGCCTTTTACGACTAGAGAGACATCATTGGAATCAGCGTGAGACCATTTTCAAGATAAGAAGGGAAACAGAAAATCGATTTTGAGGTTGGACTGTGCCTTTAAGAATTGTTCCCCGACCCGAGGGATCAAAAGGAGAAGGGGTTCGAATTACGGGTACATCGCTGATAACTGGCGGGTGGATCGATGATAACTGCCGGACGGATCGCTGGTTACTGGCGGGCGGATCGCTGGCTACTGGCGGGTGGATCGCTGGCTACTGCCGGGCAGATCGCTGGCTCCCGGCGGGCGGATGGCTGGCTACTGGCGGGCGGATCGCTGGCTACTGGCGGGCGGATCGCTGGCTACTGGCGGGCGGATGGCGGGGGATGTCGATCCGCCCGCCAAAAGCCAGCGATCCGCCCGCACCTGCTGTCTGAGACTGCCCTGAGGCCTAGTGCATACTTCCCGCACTGGGCGATGGGACATAGTGTTTGCTATATAAATCAACCGAAAATCGTTATTGCTGATATACACTGCCGCTGTCGCGGGAAGTATGCACTAGGCCTACCCGTGTTGATAACAGAATGACGCGCTTCCGATTGAAGTGTCATTTGAAGACACAGTACACCCTAATATATGTTTTTGTTCCTGACTTCCCCACAACCTGTAATGGCTCCTAACTTTAGGTACTGTCGCCTTTTAGATTATTCTCTAATCAGAATAATGGTCTTGTGATCGGCGGTTGAAGCGTTGCGCTAAGTTTTTGTTTGTTTTTGTAATCACTCCATGTTTTTAACTTACTGTTTTGTAGCTTTTGAGCACGTCGGCAACGGCGTAAAATAAATGACTTACTTGACTTAATCGGTTGGCTTTCGCCTGACGCGGTCAATCCGCATCTTCACCGAGGTGTGCCGTCCTAGTAGTCAGCCGTGTCCATTTTTCACGGTCTTCAGCCACAATTTGAACACATTCCATCCAGCTGTCACTATTCCATTTCCTGCGAAACGAAACATCGCGCCTGAACTGTCTTTCGATGCCGAGTGACTTCAAATCCTCTTTAACCACATCCGTCCAGAACTTTCGCCTACGCCCAGGTGGCCGTTTCCAGACAGGATTTGGGAGCATTTTTGAAGCGTGTTGTACGAGACGATCCGGCGTTCTTCTTAGTATATGCCCGAGCAGTCGAAGTCGACTTTCCATTGCTGCTTGAGATGGCGTTAGGAGATGCTGGCACCTCCCTCGTGTCAAGCGTTGATGTACTGCGTCGATTTCCTTGTAAAGGTCTTCGTTATGGCATACACGCGGCCAGAAATATCCAAGCAAACGCCTAAAAAGCTTCCTCTCCGTGCAATCCAACCTTTCCATCTGCGTTTTCGGTGCTGCCCACGTCTCCGATCCGTACATCATGATAGGGCGAATAGCGGATAGGTAGACGCGCAACTTGACTTCCTTCGCGATGGTGGTAGACCACAAACACTTGGTTAGAGAATTAAATGCAGACGTAGCTTTTGCACATCGCTGTCGAATATCCGCTGCATGACTACCATCGTTCTTCAGCAAACAGCCCAAATAACAGAAATCGCCCACCAGTTCGATACGTTGTCCGTCCACACAAACTCCCGTTGAAGGCTTCTAAGAGACCCACATCTGCTTGCATTTGTCGGGACGAAGACGAAGTCCATAGGCTGCAGCATACTTCGAAACGAGGTCCACAATCCTTTGCAGTTTTGCGTTGTTTTCAGCGAATAACACAATGTCGTCGGCGTACTCCACGTCGACAAGGGAGCGTCGTGATGGTGTTAGGATCACATCCACAGGAAACTGTTCTGCAACTCTACGCATGATGTCATCAACGGCGAAGTTGAAAAGAAAAGGTCCTGCAACGGCTCCTTGCCTTCCTCCTGTTTTCACCTCGAAAGCTGACGTAAATCCGACAGGTGTACGAACTGCTGCTGTTGTTCCTTTGTTCATGTCCTCGATTAACCGAACATACTTTTCCGGGACTCCATCTGCTCGCAGAGCATTGAGCAATCGATCACGATAAGGAGAGTCGAACGCGGCTTCAAAGTCCAAAAAAGCAAGCTGTAATGGCTTCGAAAACCGCTGCCACGATTCAATTACTCTTCTCACGACGAACACTTGGTCGATGGTCGATCTTCCAGGTCGAAAACCGGCTTGCTCATCTCTGGTCGTTCCTTCACGATGTTTGATAAGTCGCTCGAGAATGATACGTTCTAAAACCTTGTACATGACACGAAGTAGAGAGATTCCTCTGTAGTTCTTAGGATCCGTGACGGATAGCTTCTTGTGAAGAGGTACGATGATCGCATGTCTCCACGAATCGGGTATCCTTTCGCTCATCCATATGGCACGGATGGTGTTGGTCATTTCACGAATCCCAGACGGAGGAAGAGCTTTCAGCATTTCAGCAGTGATGTTGTCATCTCCACCTGCCTTTCCATTCTTCATTTTCCGGACACAATCCAAAACTTCAGACTCAGTCGGCGGTTCCTCACTGACATCGTAATGTGCTCTCTGAACATGCGGGAGCTCAGGTACTGATGGCGCTGGACGATTCAGTAGTGAACTGAAGTAATCCTTCCATATTGGCAGCGTCGCATCACCAACTGCAACTCCATTGGTAGTGTTCAAGACAGGAGAACATCTCTTCATCTTCCCGCTATACTGTCGCAGCAACGTGTAGGCTTTCTTCGGATTCTTCTCCTCCCAAGCCTTCTCGAACTCCTTAGCTCTACACGTCCACTCTCGTTCGCGGTCCCTTTGAAGCTGCCGACGCAACTTCCTCCTCAGACGCTTCTCCTCCACGAAGTTTCCTGCAGTTCGGAGAGCACATACTCTGTTGTAGGTAGATGTTGTTTCTTCTGAGACGTAGGCGAACTTCTTCTTAGGCTGTACAACCGGGAGTGCCTCTTTCGAAGCGTCCTGGATGCACTTGACAAAAGAATCCGCGTCGCAAAGTTTCTTCTTAGTCCGTACTCCGATGTGAATAGAAACGCGTTGTCGGAAATTCCTTCTGCACTCTTCATCTCTGAGACTTGTCATGTCAATCCTCTGGAGAGGCTGAGCCCTCGCTTCCTCTTATGAATCCTCGCAGTGAAGTTCAACAGAACAGGACGGTGATCCGAATCGAATGCGACATCCCACACAGCTCTAGATCTTCGAATGTCCGATACTGGAATATTCCTCGTCAGGACATAGTCAAGCTGTAGTTTCAAAGTTGTCATCTTCCGCTTCCGCTGCTCTTCTGGAGATAGCCGGGTTGGTCCCTGCCACGTAAGCTGATGGCGGCGATGATTCCTCTTGAATGTCGATGCAATAATCAGACCACTGCGTTGACAAAAGTCGACAAGGCGGTAGCCATTGTCCGATGTTTGCTCCACTGGGTAGAACCATTTACCGAGTACTTCGGATTCCTGATCAAGTCCCATCTTCGCATTTGCGTCAATCCCCTCGACAACAGCATGTTGACAAGGTATCCTGGCCAGCAACGTATTGAGTTCCTCATAAAACGCATTCTTCGAATTGTCTTCGGCGGTTTCAGTGGGCGCATGAGCACTCACTATCCACAGATTGAATCCTCTGTGATCCCGCAGTCGTACGAATGCATTCCGACACGACGCTGAGCCGAACTCCTTGACCATACCATTGAAATCCTTCCTTACAGCTATTGCACAGCCTCCCACTCTCCTATCGTCAGCGTTACCGCAGTAGATGGTGTACTCTCCGACGCTGATGACGGGTCTATCCTTGAGGCGGGTTTCCTGCAAAGCAGCAAACGGTGCATGGAAATAGCTCAGAAGTCTGGATAGCGCAGTTTTTTGGATATCACTCGACAGCGATCGACAGTTCAGTGTGGCGAAATTGTGGCTTGTGGCCAAAGACTCCATGACTCCTTAGGTACGGATCCTAAGGTGTTATGGACCAGAGGCCTTAGTGTGCCGGACGGCGACACCTTTATGCAATGTGCGGGATACTTTCGCGATATAGTTGTGCACGCTATATCGCTCGAACGTTCCCTCTGGACACTCAAACCTCTGCTGGGTTCAGTAGAAGCAGGGGCACCAACGAGCAGGTACCAACAGACTTGTATACACACCCCGTAAAATAAATAAAAATAAAGAATAAATAATTAAACAAATATATGAATTTTGAGATTTTCGTGTAATTCTTTAGAGGACCCCTCCTGTATGACACGTGCCAAATTCGAGATATCAATTTCTCCAAATAGGCGAGATATAAGCGACCGCCACGGGCCCGACCTCCTTCGCTCACCACCACATGCCCGGCCCCTACCAGATTTACGAACTCGATAGCAGCTAAATGGATGGACGAATTCTTAACATTTCGTCGTTCTTCAGTCTATGGCCGGTCTATCTCCTCATCCTGTTTTGCTCTCGTGCAGCGATTGCAAACGAAGAGAAATACAGGCCTGAGACAACTCGTCCACGAAATTTTCGCCCTCAAAATGCAGACATTTTTAAGGAGCCATATCCTCGTTCGTCGGGGATCCTGGACGATTTTAGAGATACCATTGTGATCAGAGAGTGGCTCTCTCCAAGATAAGCACGAAATCTGGAAAATAATTTTCTGGGTGTCCTGTGCCTTTAACGGCAGTGCTCACGATAGAACAACATTTTCTGTTTCTTTGCCTATCTTGAAAACAGTCCCATCCTGATTTCAATGAAGTCTTTGGAATCGTACAAGACCTTCTGGGAACGGAGTTATAGTCCCTCAAAATTGAGTTACGGAAGCATGGTGGACAAGTTGTTCGAGGCTTGTAACTTCCGTCTTTTGCAGCCAATATATGCGAGCTAACCTAAGTAAAGAGAGAAGTTCAGGATGAAGGGAAGAACGGGGGCTTTGATCGGAAACCATCGCTCATTTCACGATCTCGAGTGTTTCATTGTTCGCGTCGAGGGACGGAAAGGGGCCGGACTTGCCCAAAGCGGCGGGGTTTTCCCACTTTTCTTAGCCGTTTTGCGGTTCCTAGGTAGCTTTTCGTCCCGTTTCTTCGACGCTGTTCTTCTGAGGGCCACGAGGAGCGTTTGTCATGGAAAATTTGAGAATGAAGTTTTATTGTGAACAGTGCCTTTAAGGCATCGTATACGATGAAAACCGTTTTCCAGTTATTGTTTTTAATCGGACTAGTGGGTCTTCACAAGGTCACTCACAAACTTTGGAGTTCTGAAATTGCCTCCGAATGAAGTTTTCGCCACCTCAAAACGGCTTCCTGGGTTCGGAGGGTTTTTTTTGGGTCGATCCTTTGTTACAAAGAAGAAAGGAAAACAACCGGTCATCAAAAAAAATTATCACGTTTATTACATTGAGTAGTTCACTCCTCCGAACCGGTCAATTCTTCTAATGTCAGAAATGAGACGTCACAAAAGCGATCCTATTTTGGTAGAGAAAAGCGATTTCCGGGCATTTTTTGCTGCTCTTTCTGGCACAGTTGTCTCAGTAGGCCTCTGAACTCCCATATTCAACGGAAAACTCGACAACCATATTTCATCGTAGACGATGCCTTTAAAGACACAGTCCAACCTCAGAATCGATTTTTCGTTTTTCTGCCTATCTTGGAGAAAATTTCACGCTGATCACAACGGTGTGTCCAGAATCGCTCAGAACTCACTACGAACGGAGTTACGGCTCCTTAGGAATTTCGATTTTGAACGGCTAGAAGTTCTCGGACGAGTTGTCTCGAGCCTGTATTCTCCCGTTTTTCGCAGCCACCGTTCTGTAGCAGGCGACAGTATAAAGCCAGCCCGAAAACAAATCGCAGAACATAGGTTTTGAATAAAATCATTCGCGCGTATCTTCCCTAGTGAGGTCGAAAACCTGGCGGTGGGCGTTACCCATTTTTTCTTTCAAAGGGGCGTGGCCGACTTTTTCCCTGATTTTTCTCACTTATTTGAGCGAATTGAGATTTCGCGCTTGGCAGGTTTGCAATAGGCGGCGACCGGACCATAATCTCAAAAATTACCTCTGAGGTTGGACAGTGCCTTCAAAGGCAGCATACACGTTCGTAATCGTGATTGAGGTAACTACGGAAATAGAATGATATGGCCAAGATTACAACGCCTACGCATTTTGAAGTGTCAAAAACCACCCACAATGCCGCTACGTGAGTTAGAAGTTGGCCCCGCCCTGTATTTACACGCCCCCTGTGTTTGCCCTTTTCCTCCGACGCAGGGTTGCTGGGTCATATTCACCTTCGGTACTGTTGGTAGAATGCCTAACAAGTGAACCACACAAGTCACTGACGGCGAAGATGGCCCAGCAACCCTGCGTTGGAGGAAAAGGGCAAATACAGGGGGCGTGGAAATACGGGCGGGGCCAAACTTGCTACTCGTGTAACGGCATTGTGGGTCGTTTTTGACACTTCAAAATGCGTAGGCATTATGTTGTAGGCTATACGGTTCGATTCACGTAGTTATCTCAACCACGTTTACGAGCGTGTATGCTGCCTTTAAGGCAGACCTAGCTATAAAAACGATTTCTGAGGTCTCTTTATGAGAACGTAGATTTGGCCATCACAACGGTTTGCGGCAAAAAAGCTAAAAAACAATGTATAACGACTAATTACAGGTGTCGGACGGACCCCAAATTAACAAGATTTTCATTAATGATTGCTTATCCGCCTTTAATTTGCTGTTAAAGTTGTCAATAGTCTTCAGAAGTGCCCAGAGATTACTTTAGAAGCAAAATAAAAGTTAATAAAACAGGCATTAATAGACGTCCCGATGATTGGGGCGGGCGGATACCAAGCAATAATTTGTTCTTGAGCGTTTTTTCTGCAACTTTTCACTTATTTTCACATTTGTGATGGCCAGATCTACCTTCCCATGAGGACAGCACAACAACCCTCTTTATCGCAAACCCTGCCTTTAATTAAAGGCAGCGTTCACGACGATCATCCTCGTTGGCTTTCCACAGCGAAATGATAGGCGAGAAGGTTTCTAAGCTCCTGGTGTCGAAGGAAAGGTAGAAAACGAGCCAGGAGCGGCAAAATAACGGCTGCAAACAAGCGTTTTGGTGCTAAAGACACGCCTCGTGCCCCAGATCTGCCCCCTCTTAATGAACAAATGAAGACTCAGATTTTTAGGAATGATCAAGTCAAGGAAGTGCTGATAACTCTCATAAACTCGGGGGGTGAATAGCAGGTGGGCGAGGCCTGTTTTGACACTTTTCAGTCGGGGGACCCATTTTCCACCTTAGGGAGTAAGCGCCGCGCGCGACGAAATACATGATTTTTGTGAGGGTATTGGGTAGTAAATTTCACTCCCTTAGGGAAGACTTGGGGAGTGACACTGGTCAATTGCCACATCGCCTGTGATAACGTGTTCCTTCACTCGCCAAGGTGACGTATAACTTTACTCGCCAAAGCTTTCCTAAGGTAGTAAGATGACGCGTCATCTTCATTTTCAAATCATTTTCATCGATCTCTCAATCTTCTTCATGGGTTTATCCTGTTCTTTTCCTCTGCCACCTTTCTTCTTTTCTTGTGATTACTCTGACTTTTATTCCTAACATGGGCTTCGATTCTCATTCTTGGCTCCCATTCCGGAAAAAGGTTCTGTATTATTCTCATCGGAATGTTGTTATTCTGAGGTATTCAGATGCACTTTATTCGGTCACAGACTCCCCACCTGTATGATAGTGGTTTGGTGACCACCTGAAACGGAGAATGACACATTGCTCGTAGGCTTTGATCAGAATCGCGCCTGTAGCATCATCTTTCAATAAATTCCTTCAAATCACTATTTTTTATTCGAAAAATTTTTAATTAAAAAATACACAAAATCCTGGTGAGAAGAACTACTTAAGTTCATAATGATCCCTAGGATTCAGTTAAAAAGAGACAAAGATTTCGGGTGGAATTTTTAGTGTTCCGTACAGTGTACAAGTACTGAGCTCTATGTGCAGTGTACAACGATCTAAAATTCACATTCCGAACTTTTTTTTGTTCAAATACATAGAAATCCCAGTGAGTAGCCTTAATAGCGTTACTGACCCGAAAAGGCTGACTCTCGAGAAATTTATTGAAAATGAACTATAAATACTCGAAAACGCTTCCCTGCGCGTCATCTAACAATAATCTATGTACGAACGGTAGTGTGAATAATACTCCCCTTCTTTTTTATTGTAACTCTTCCTCGTCACCTGGAAATCTTCTTTCAATACCGCTTCGTTATATTTCGTTTTATTCTGGGATTGAAAATCTACAAATGCACCATGGCTGTGGATAGGCATCCAGAGCTCGTTGGTTGATATTATAGGTATGCTTTTCAGGAAGGGCAGACCCATGAAAGATTTATTTCTCAGTTCTTTTTTCTTTGAAAATCCAAGCTGAGCTCTGTGGCACATTCTAACGAAAAAAGATGGTGGACGTCCAAATACTGGTGAAACGCACTGTACATAGGAGGCGCTTCGCATAAGAATAGAGAAGGTTTGGAATACATAATCTTTTTATCGTGTTTTTGCGAATTGGATCGATGCAGGGTGCAAAAATTAGGTCCTCTTTTTCAATAAATTTTGAAAAAGCCAAGACTATGAAAATTATGAGCTCTTAAAATTAGCAGATTTTCAACGATTTCTTTTCGTAGAGGTCATTAATGTAAACGGGTTTCCCTGTTATCGAAATGCCATTAAAGGCTATGAGCTATAAGGAATCGATTAGGGTTTTTGGATTAGTGAACGTTACGTCCCTTAAAATTATATATTTTCTAACTTCTGGAGAATAATTTCTACAGATTTTGACCATGCTCGATGATGCGCCCTATCAGTTTCAGTCCGATAAAAAAAACAAATAAAACAAATCGGACCCTATCACTCTCTTTTTTCGATTAAAAGTGACGCAATAGGAAGAAACGTTGTGCGAGGAACAGATCATTCATTTTTTCTTATCATCATCAAATGAAATGAAATGTTGGACATGATAAGGTTCACAAAAGCCAGAAGCCCGTTTTCTTTTCAATGCCGTTCTATCACCTACCGGAATCGCATCTGGATCACCATTCCTGAGTGAAATGAAAGGAAGTGACAAAGGAGAAAACTTTTTTGTGCATAACTAAATGTAAGAGTGGCCTCCTTCACACGTGCTTTTGCGAGTGGGCTTTAACTGATAGAAAGCATTCATTCAAAGAAAAAAATCAGAGTGATTGGGTCAAACTACTTGAAATTCTCATTTTTCTCATGCTAAAAGACTACTGCGCATCTTTTGAGCATGGCCTTAACCTGCAGGAATCATATTTTGTTAAAATACCCACTTCAAAATATGAAAGGGCTCAATTTTACAAACCTTGTAACGCCAATGAATTTTCAGCTATAACGGTAGAAACATTCAATTGAGTTAAAGACAACGTACACGCTCAAAAACGAAATCAGTTTAATGGCATGAATCAAGGCCTTGATCTCATAGTATGGAGAAACGCGGAAAGTATAAAAACGTCTGAAATGATGATACAACGATTTTTTCTGTTCTGGTTCGCAAGTGGACGAGTTGCAAAACCCTGTCATACTGGAGCGGAGTCAGCGAAAAAGTGGTTGAGATGACGGTGCTAATAGACTTGTACGGCCTTTACTGAGAAGTTTACGACGTAGAATGCGTCGAAAACGAGCCAAGATTACTGAATTCGAGCAGCTATTTCAAGGGGATTGGTATTGAGGGACTTAACCGTTATTGAAACAAGGGCGGCGAACGGATGATTTAGTGACTCGATATGGCTCGAATCATGTTGAGCAGGCATTTGCGCCAAGTTTCGGCGAAGCTGCGACCCCACCTGTTGACTAAATTTTTGAAAAAATGTGAAATATTTCTTCGATCATCTTGAGAAAAATATTACATTTGTATTCAGCCCACCGAATAACTCAGGGCGACTATTACTACTCAGAAAAGCCCCGCATTCAATGCGTGTCGAATATGCATCCAACTCCAGTAACCAGTCCCAACACAACGCTCAATCGCATTGGCGCGTGTTTTAAACAACAGCACGTACTGCAAAATTTCGTCGCAGTAGCACATGCTGTAAGGCGGTCCAGCGCTATCGTAGCAGTGCACTGTCACACGACGCCGCCGGTACACCGACATGCGACGCGGCCAGTTCGCCGAGCACGTTTCTATGGCATCTCGTCCCCGATCGGTACGGGACGGGTTAGAGTGAGACTATTGGGGTATGCGATAAGGCGCTAATCATACCAGTCAACGCCAGCGCGCCACGCGCCGGCATGGCGTTGGAGAATTAACGGCTTGACGCCACGCCGGCGCGTGACGCCCACCCCGCCATGGCGGCGACGTCCGTAACAACTTTTTCATCATTTTCTTTTTTAATCATTCTCCAATTTCATTCTGTTCCCTTCTACCACCATGATAATAAACGCGTGAACAAATTCTGCTTGCTCGGCAAAGTTAAAATACCTTCTAATCCGCTCCGCCATAGCGTCGCCGCTGGGGTATTCATAGTCTTTGCATGCTCGTCACGCGCACGACGCACGTAGGAAGTATTCATACTCCAACGCCTCGCCCGCGCGTGACACGTGTGCCGCGCTGGCGTAAGGAGTATGAATAACGCCGAAGAGTGGTTGTGCCCATAGGTTCGTTGGGTGGAGACAGCGGTCCGAGATGTGAAGATTGTTAAGAATACCTGAGTGGGAAATGGTGAAGGTTCCCTATAGACTTGCACGGAAAATTTTCCCAGGCGATTTTCGGAAAAGTACCTGTTCTTCGCTTATAACATTTTTGCCGTTTAAGATGGATCTTTGAACGGAGCTGTTTCGAAAATCTTCATGAAATTTTGCGTTGACAAATGTTTTCAATTTGAGAAAAATACTTTTCCTATCTCTCAGCCAATTTCAATTTATGGAATAACGTTTCTCTCACCAAAAGCAATTAGTTTTTCGTCCACAACTTTTTTGTGCTTGGATATAGGCCTTTGATGAAGGTAGTTTTCGGAATCTCGATGGAATTCTGCGACGATTGCTCCCTCTATCTTTACAGGATAAAGAGTTATAGGCGAAAAACCGGCGTTTCGTGAATGAATTAGGCTGAAGGATCGAGAAAATATTTTTCCAAACTGGAAACACTAGTCGACGCAGAATTCCATCGAGATTCCGAAAACAACCTTCACCAAATAAGAAGGGGAACGTATTTTCGAAACTGAAAACGCTTTTCGATGCAGAATTTTATGGGGATTCCGAAAACAGCCTCTGCCCAGAGGTGAAGGTTGGTGGTATACTTGGGCAAAACTGTAAAAATTTTCGAATTTCGAATTTTCGAATATATTCGAAAATCATTTTTTTCGAATTTCGAATTTTCGAGTAGATTCGAAAATCAAAATCTTCGAATTTTCGAATAATTTTTTCTATTTTTCGGATGAATTTTCTCGAATTCACAAATGCTAGCTTCGATTTTGAAAACAAGTTTTGAGCTGTCATTCACTGTGACTATCACTTTGTAGAAATATTCATCGGTTACACTTACTCTTAATCTCAAACCATTTTCAACCAGGATGGCTGCATAATCTGTCCCTGGGGTTGGATTGTGTCGGAACTGGTTAAGAGAGCCTACCACAATGTTAGGCGCTATTCATACGGCACGCGCGGGCGTGGCGTTAATGTATTAATAGTCTGACGTCTGGTTTTCATTATTAGTCCGTCTTCAATTTCATTTTGGTTAATAATTATTAATTTTAGTGTTATCTTCTGCTACTATGAGAGTGATCGCATGTACAGATTTTGCTTGCTCGGCAAAGTTGGGACCCATTTTAATCCGCTCCGCCATAGCGTCGCCGCTGGAGTATTCATAGTCTCCGCAAGCGCATCCCGCGCGTTTAGCACAAGACGCTTGGCTTTAGGCGAGACTTGACCACCACTATTCCTTTCTGGGGGAGTGCCTTATCGCACCCAAGCACCGAGACCCTAGCGCCGCTCTCAAGACCTACTACTACGCCACGGCGCGGCCTAGGTAAATTGGCTGCCGCCAAGCTTGCACGACTTCAGGTGGGGGGGGGGGAGGGGGGGGGCAGGGCTGAACACGCGAGCTTGAAACTTTTGCACACTTTTGCCATTTTGTCGCCGCTGAAAATGCCGCCTTTGAGCTACAATGATGCCAGTGTTCTGGATCGCTAGAAAATGAGCCGGAAGTTGGCAACTAGCTTCTTTCCATATGAGAATGCTGGGGAGATCGATTCGCGGTCGGAACTGGTAACGAAGAATTAAGGCGCGGCAAACGCCGCTATAGCGGTAATACCGACCGAGAACTTTTCCCCGCCACCGCCGCGTTTGATCACTTCTCCTAGGGAGCTGCATTTGACGCGGCAGCAAAGGTATGAAAAGGGCGTTAGGCCAATGGTATACTTATGCGACGCGAGGTCGCGCCTCTCTGCACAGCGACAGCGACCGCCTCCCGCCCTTCAAATCTGTCGCTGTCGCAGACGAGGTGCGAGTATGGAGCGTCGGGGAACCGCTCTGCTCCTAAACAAATCATACTTATCGATCAAACGTATTCAGGCAGGTAATTGCAGGTAAACATGTTGTGTTACTTCGACAGGCATGTTTTAACGTTAGGAGTTCCACGAAGCTCTATCCCGCTATTCCACAGCGACAGCAACAGTGGCAACGACAGGCATCGGCACATTTTCAGTATGTCAGCCCTCCACGACACGTCGCTGCGACAGACACGCGTCAACTCTTCCTACGACAGCCAGTGCCATTGCTCCGATGCTGGTCCCGCATTTGTGCTAAATCCCATGACTGTCGCTCATGGCAGCGACAATGAATACCATTGACCTTAGGCGGAGTTTATACTCCCGCCGCCGAGAGGCGCGGCGTAGCGCGATCCTATAATATCGATCGTGCCACGCAAAGACCACTCCAGTCCGTATTTCAAGTTACTGTTTCTCTGGAACGGCAGGGTTTTGAAGGCTAAAACCCTGGCACTCTCCATATCTGCCTGACAGCTACATAATATGTAAATGCGAAAACGAGAGAAAACGGTTTGCATTGGCTGGCCTTTCAAGCCAACCTATCCCACCGATGGAGCACGTTGTACGGTGACGCAATATTTCACACGATCAAAGCGGGTGAGAACCCAAAATCGGGCGTGCGGTGAATAGGTCAAGGTGGTGCTTTGATAGAGTGTGCTTTAAAGATTGATCAGAAAAAAGGTCTTCTAATGAAATGATGATTGTGCATTTCGATTATTCGAATTTCAAAAATTCGAATGTGCTCTTCAAAATATTCGAATATTATTCGAAAACCAAAATTTTCGAATTTTGAATGATTCGAAATTCGAAAAATCATTCGAATATTTTTCGAATAATATAATTCGGTCCGAAGTATAGTTGGTGGAGTACCTGGCTCTACCCAATGAAGCTACATATGGTTGTGCCTCCGTCTCTGCCGCCCTCGTATATATCGTGTCTGCAGGCACGAAGGGGAAGCGGATTGAAAGAGGCATTGGACGTGAATTTCGAGTGAATGAATTAGATCATTCGATGAATTCTTCAGCTTCGCCTTTCTGGAATACTGAGAATGGATGAACAATTTGAATAAACCCTTTCATAAATTTCCGAATGAATAATTTTCTGGACTCCGTCTTTCTCAAAGTTGTGGAATGAATGAAACAATGTAGATACGATTTTTTCTAGAATTTCCCAATGGGCAATATATTTCGAACTTGCCAACCTGTAATCTTTCAATGGATAAAATTTTAGAACATGTCCTCTATTCATTTCCAAGGAATCTTCGTAAGTTTATTCCAATATTCGAATGATTAATTTTTTGAGTAGTTCTTGATTCATACGGGGAAATAAATCAACAGTTGCTTTGGCATCTGACTGTTCGGAAGTCATAAACGGAATTTGATCAAATATTACGAAACTCCCAAACCTCGACTTCCTGAAAAGAGCGAATATCAGAAAGAGCGACAATTTCATTCTTCGATTGAATCGAATACTCGAATGACCCAGAAAAAGAGATTTGAATTGAATCGATTCCTGAAAGAATTTTGAAACTAGAAAAACAAAAGTTGGAATTTTCGAACAAATCGGTTGAAATAATTTACCTCAACTTTTCGAATGAGTCATTCGAAAAAGTCATTTGAGTTTCTCGAAAAAATCGAAAACTCTGGAAAAAATCAATATTTCTTAGTGAATCGATTAACCGGAAACTTGAATCATTCAAAATCTCGAATGAGTCGGGCATTCGAAAAGAAATAATAAATTCAGGTTGTTGAACGAATAGAAGATACGACTAATTTCAATCGAATCTAAAGCAAATATCATCTGAGAGAAATGAGACTGCAGAGATCCGTTTTTTTTTGCCTTCCTCAGGAAAATGAAAGCAAGTTACTTGTATTATAAAAGGCAAAAACAAGTTACTTGTAACATATCTAAGTCGATGTGAGTTACTTGCGACTTATCTCAGGTCATTTGAGTTACATGCAACATATCGACGGGATACCGCGTGCAGTGCTCTCCGATACTTTGCATCTAACTCAAACGTCGCTAGATAAGTCGCAAGTAACTAATTCGGCAGAGGCATTCCCAAGGGAAGTATACGTAACACTCTAGAGGTCAGGCTTACTCTGAGAGAATCCCCCGCGACCGTTCACGGATAAAATCCTCTCGGTTTCTGGTAGGGGCCGAGAGGATACTAGCATGGGGCTATCGCGCAACGATCGCGAGATTCTGCCAGTCTCAAACCGAGAGCGTACCTCGTCTGTTCATCGATGCTCCCACGATGTTCTATAGCAAAACCGCGAGGAGTCGAGCCTGGGCCTATCACGGAACGAATGCGAGATCCTACCAGTTTCAACCTGAGGGCGAATCGTGTCTATACATTGATGTATTCGGGGCGTTACATCGCGGATCCGCGACGAACCGAGCTTGGAACTATCGCGGGACGATCGCGGGATTCTGCCAGCCTTTTGATGGTACCGCATCCAGGCCCTCTCGATGTTTCACCCGAGCGAGTGTTGCCTATCAGATCAACACGAAGCTATAAGGTACTGCCCTCGCCGCATTTCGCGCTGATTTACAAATCTGCACATCATGAGAGCGCGGGACCGGGGGGAGACGATCACGGTACTATCGCGGATCACGGGAGCATCACGGTACTAGCGCGAAAGATTCTCCCAGAGTAGAACAGGTGCTGCTGTCGGTTCAATTGCCCAAGTTTGGGGTACGTGACCCTACACCAACGACGATGACCCCGCATAGCGTTTTTCGCTTAGCGTGTGGGCTGGGTGGCGTGCCGCCGCACTTTCTCCGTCGCTTCATGGCCACCCATGGTGAATACATGAATGTTGGAGAGAGAGGGGAAGCACCAGCAAAGGGAGAGCTTGCGAGAGACAGAAGCGCACCCCCCATGCAACAGTCAGGCGGCGGCTGATATTGGATGAGTCCATCCTGGTATGGCGGGGACGAGACGCCCAGCAACCGCGCCGACCACCATCTGGGGCGGCTAGCGGTTGTACGAGGTCTCCAGCGGCTGGGTGAGCCAAGTACCGCAAACCTGGGTAATTGAACCGGCGACTCTGCCGACATCTGGGCCCGGCCTCAAGAGCGCGTGGTGTGCTTTCCTATTTTTTTTTTGAATTGTTCTGTCATTAGGTTGAATGTGTATCATTCACGCTTTGAGCGTTTTTTTAATGGGGCAAGTGCTGTAACTTGGAACACATTAGGAGCACGTGCCTCCCTAGCAGCGCAATCCCATATGTGCTCGAAGCCGCCTTGTCTTCGAAGTGAACGCAAACTCGGCACGCATCAAATGCGGCCATTGCCTGAGTAACTCATTTTAGCTTACCGAGTAGTTTGAAGAAAATCCTTTTTTCTCCGAAAATTTCACGAGCCCCCCTCCCTAATTTCCATTTTTAAGGTATGTTCCACAATTTTTACAACCACCTGTTGCGTCGAGTTTCAAGTCTGCGCAACCCTGGCTCAAACACAATCGTTTTGACTTCATCCGTTGACTTTGCTATGTCCACCATAGTTGCGAGCGTGTGTGCTGAGCTTAGAGACCTACACTGATTTTTTTAAACACTTAGTCTCCTACCAAAGCTTCTTCAAAAGTTCTAGAGAGGAGGGTCTCAATTTTTCGCACCCTCTATCGATCTATAACGAAAAACCTGCAATACGGGTTTTGTGTCTCAAACCGTTTTGGTTCTAAGGCGAGCGGCCTCATATATGAATATGTAGTAGGATGTTCTGAATGCCGGTAACCTTTAATGTTTGCTCTATATATAGCGCAATTTTTCTAAAAATTTTGAGTGGTTCAAAAAATTTGTGAAATTTTCATGTACGGAAGCGTAATTTTAAAGTTCTTGGATAGGACTGTGAACGCTGTTAGTTTCATTTTGTGGAAGCTTTGTGCGTTGAACATCTTTTATGTGTTTACTTGAGCGTTTCTCATGAGTACTACTCCGCATCAATGTCCAGTTTCATTTTGTTCACGACGTTATGACCTTTGACCTGTGCCATTAACTTCTGTAATTTTTCGTTGCAGTTGATTTCTGCGTTTGGTATTACCGTATTTCCTCCAATAGAAGTACACCTCTATTTGAAGTACACCTCTAATAGAAGTACACCTGAAAGAGATGGCTGAGTATTAGAAATACACCCTCTATTTGAAGTACACCTCTATTTGAAGTACATATAAAATAGAGGTCTGAGTATTAGAAGTGCACCCTCTATTTGAAGTACACCTCTTTTAGAAGTACACCTCGTTTCGGATAAAGCCTCCGGTACTCGGGTACTTAAGTGCTTGGCAATTCGAATGTGGCATTTGAGAGACCAGTTTGCACGAGATGTTATTTCAATATTGTGAGGTTTGAATATTCGCAAAAAAACTATCAGCAGCCTTTTTCTCGGTCAGAATTGCTTGTGTGGCAGAGCTTCCGATGAAACTTAAACAAACTTCAAATGACCAAGAAAAAACTTAAAGCTGGAACTTAATATTGATGTTATTCTCGGAGAATGAATGGAGTTTATTCAGATACTATACAAAAGTTCTGATTTGATTGGGTTTTAGTGATTCAAAGTTGACTTGTTTTGGCCCGAGACGTTGACTTTAAAGTCAGGGTCAGGTCAGAATTTCGGTTTTGAGGAATTCCCAAGGAACATGCGAAAACTGCGTAAAAACCGGTCTGCTTCAAGTTAATACAGCCACTTCCGTCAACCGCTGTGTCAGAAAAGTCAGATAGGTGTGTCCATCGTCCATGTTTTAGCCATCGTCCACGCATTCTTTAAAACTGCAGTGTAAATATCGGTCATTCTGGCATTACCGTAATCCTTGACTTTGAGGCTGTTTTCTCTAGGAGCATGAAATCGGAGTTTGTGAAACCTTCAGACGACGTTCAGCTAGGCCAGCCCAATCTATTTAACCCGAACTTCGGTAGTGTCAAAATTTGATCGGACCTTGCCTTTAACGTTCATTGAAAAGTAAAGATTCCCTAGCGTTACGAAGATGGATCATTCATGCAGAGGAATCGTTTCTACGACGAGGAAATCAGAAACCACCAATGGTAGCCTTAACATACATTGGATTGTGGACGCAAAGAACTCGCCTCTGAAAGAGCTGTTGTCAAGTCGCTTGAGAGCGATTGAAATTTTCGAAAGGCGATCAATTCCATTGTAACAAGTTGATTCCCATCGGTCTCTCTTTTCCTTATAAAGCACGTGTTAACAGAAGCGTTACCGAACTTATACAGTTTTTGGAAGAAATTGACGGGTGTGAATAAAGGGTTTGAAAATAAGAAATCAGTGATTGTGGAAACCTCAATTTGGTTGAGCCCAAGTGGCTAAGTTTATGTGGTTGCGGTCTGAAGTTTGACTACAAACTAGTTTCCGGTCTTACACTGGAAATCCATGCCAGAAATGCAAACAGCCTACCACTGGAAATTCAAAAATTTGCCCCGAATAAAAGAAGTACACCCTCTATTAGAAGTACACCTCTAATAGAAGCACACCAAAAAACGAGGGCTGAGAATTAGAAGTACAGCCTCTTTTTGAAGTACACCTCTAATAGAAGTACATGTAAAATAGGGGCCTGAGTATTAGAAGTACATGTACTTCAAAAAGAGAAAATACGGTATATATGAATGAAGTTATTTCACTAAAACCGGTTTTTGTATTGATGAAGCAATATATGGAGTTGAATATGAAGTGTTCTGTCCGTCTTCGCGCCTCGCTTGCGATTCAAGCATTTAGAGAGGTGGTTTAGCAGTCATAGAAGATCAGCGGTCAAGGGGTGGGTATTGTAGAAGCATGGGTAGAAAGTGGTACCCGTGACCGACAACAGCATCGCAATGGTCGCCATTGCACTGGTTTTACTCCCCAATACCCCCACGATAGGCACCCTCCGATTCCCCAAGTACTGTTCAAAATCAACCCTTGCCCTCACGACAGGCATCTTAGGAGGGTACGACTCCGCCCATTTTGGGGGATGGATAGCAGCTGTCGGTGCTATCCAAAGATGTTTGGGAGCCTATTCACCCACCGAGTCTATCACAGTAAGTGAGCTGATCGCTTCATTGCACTGACAGGTATCATCTTTCTAGCGGTCAATTCCTCCACGCTCAAAAATCAACGTAAACAAGAGTGGGCCTATTTTTGCTCAAAAACGCGTCTTTCGTGTCCTTTTCAAGCATGCCTTGCTATATAGGGCACCAGACATTCCGTAAACCCTGAAGACATCGGAAGTGAAAATTATCGTTAACAGTGTCTTTAAGGAATATTGCTTGGATGATTTGTGATGATGGTTTTCCCACCTGATACGAAACATACAGCTCCACGTCAGCCGGCGACTCCATTTCAACCACGATTGTAATGTTCCTGAAAAATGGAAAAATGATTTATCTCAATTTGTCTGACTGAGCGAGGATTCCCAAGACAGCCGAATTCCACCGGCCGGGAACGGGCGGAAGAGTGGTTATGGACTTCCGCCGAGTGTAATGTGGGTGTGAGTGGCTCAGTTCCAAACTAGCCCTCAATCAATCAGTGGAACTGACGAAGGCTAGTCCTTGATTTCCTTGCCTTTTCTATTGTGTTTATGCAATGTTTCTGTTCATATGTCTTTATTCAGGACCGTAGGTGGGGCATAAAATGTGCATGAAATGTTGCGTGTAGCGAGAACTAACCGTTTTCTGTAAATTCCAGCTTTTTTGTTTCTTGAAAAGCAAATATAAGGTGAGTTGTGTAAGGTGTCAAAATTACCCACGACGATTAGGGTGTACTTTCTTTATCGGAGCGGAATCTCGATCCGTAGTTGCGGACAAACGCCGTTGCAGCACGGTGCTAGCAACCGCTGTTACGACACGCTTGCACTACGAGGTCGGGACCTCGTAGTGCAAGCGTGTCGTAACAGCGGTTTTCTGCAGATGCGGAGCGGAATTTCATTTTGACAACGAGAGTATGCGAATCAACGCACGCGGGCTGTTGATTGCATTCACAGCGCGGAAGCAGTTCGGCTGTAAGTGGCGGAAAACCGCTGCGTTCACGTCGTTTTGGCGCGCGTTAGCCGTTTACCCTCGGAAACAAAAACTGGTTGGTGCTCGGGTAACGCGCTCCAACAACGACGTGCACGCGGCAGTTTTACGAAGCGCGCGTCACGTGTGCCAGCTGACCTGCTCCCCCCGCTGTGAATTCGATCAACATCCCAAAGCACACATCTCGTCGTAATCGAAGTCCCCTTCGATTCCACGTGATGCGCGCCGCAGTTCCACGTGATGAAGTGAGTTTCATTAATGCCGAAAATAATCCTCAGATTGGGAGGAATCCAGTAGTTTCACCGTACTCTCTCAACTCTTTCCTAGCTCTGTAGATTCTACCGTCTACTCTCCTACAGTTCTTAATTTCTAACGTACGCGTTCCGAATCCCTTTTTGAGACTCCAGCAAAGTCTTGCCTCACACCTGTTGGCAACCAAAGAACGATTTCTCGCCGATTCGCAGACAACTCCCGTCTTCGAAGAAATAACTAGTATAGTGAAATCGTTTTATGCAACTTTGTGAATTCTCTCTGAAACAATAACTCCCCCCATTCAATTAATGACTCTCGTGGTCGGTTACACTTGTGATGTGGATTGCAAAGCTTTTTGCCTCTTCTCTTAGACAGTCCATAGCGGTTCCCTATAAAAGGTTTAGGCTATCGCGCGGCGAACGGCTCGTCTCACTCGAGGGACTCGTCCAATGTGAGTAATTGCTTCTTACCCATTCACTTATTTCACATTATAATGTATACTTTATTGCTTGTTCGCTTCTCAGATGTCCGACACGAATAAATTGATGGAAACTGAGGCTGTGAAGAGGTTCGCCTTCTTCGGGATCACAATCTCGACTGTAGCCACCCTCACTGCCATTATTGCCGTTCCAATGCTCTGCCTCTACATGCAGCATATTCAGTCCGGCCTTCAGGATGAACTGAACTTTTGCCGTTCACGAGGAGAAAGTGTCAAAGCCGAATATAATAAGGTGAGATTTCTCTATTTTTGCCAATTTTTTCTTCAAATTTATTTAACTGAGGCATTCGTGGGGAAGTTCTCGAGAACGATAGCAGAACTTCTATCAGAACAACTGGGGAACTTTCCCCGAGTTGAGGGAGGCGAAGGGGACCTCTCGACCGCCAGAGTAATAGGGAAGTTCCGCAGCAGTTCTCTTGTTCTCCCGACTGCAGGACTTCCCGCGACCTGCCGACTGCAGATCTTTCCATTGTTCAATGATTGATCAAAAATCAGATTGCTAGAACTCGCTATTCCAACAGTCTCCTGTTCCTGAAAAACTGGAATAGGTCTAAAAATATTCACCTCTGACGAACGGTTATACATAGGCTTGTTATCTCCTCTAAAATCCAGACAGAGATACCTTACACAGTCCCTGAGTGGCAGATTTGCCCCTCAACTTGCGAAGTGCGAGACCACTTCGCGACTAGCCCGTTTGCGTCACCGTATACCCTGCGGCTTTCTTCTCGCGTTCATCATAGTCGGGAGGAGGCCAAGAGAACACGTCTCGCCCATTTCTCCTCGACCGAGTGATGACGACCAAATCAGGTCTATTGTCCTCGGGAACTTCCCCACAAATATCTGAGAACCTGGGTGCCATGCATGAAACCTCGAAGTGTTTTTTGGGCTGTGGATAAATAAGCTCTGATTGCGGCGAAGTGTGTTGCAAGAATGCAATTTTTTCAGTAATTTGACCTAGTTTTTACTGAGCTTTTTTTCGTGAAATTGTGACAATGTTTAGTCAAATTTATGTTGGAATCTTTAGCTCACGCAATCGCGAGGGGTCACGCAAGCCAGAATGCGACGCAGTGTGAATTTCCTTCCTTAGTGTATGTGACTGAATTGAGGGGACGTAGGGTTTGAAGGTTCAAAAAACGTGTGCACAGCATGCAACGTTGAAGCTATTATGAAGTTTCTGCGGAAAGGGATTCCTGGAGTTTGGGACTTTCGCACTGAATGTCTTTTTACTTTAGATAGCTCAAAAACCTGGTTGAATTGCAACGTGACAGTATAATAAACACCTATTTTGCAGTTAACGTCGATTCGTCAAGCAATTCTGCTCACTCGTGCGAAGCGTGCAACTGGATCATGCTGTTCCTGTGGAGCTGGAGCGCCCGGTGCACCTGGATCTCCCGGAGAAGACGGTGTACCAGGAAGAGACGGAGTGCCAGGAAGTCCTGGTGCGCCAGGACAAGACGCCCCATCAGGAGAAATTCAGCCTAAACCCGAAGATTTCTGCTTTGATTGCGAACCGTCTCCTATGGGTCCACCTGGACCTCCTGGAATGAAAGGACCGGATGGAATGCCAGGAGCGTCAGGTGAACAAGGACCAGCGGGCCGACCTGGCATGCGAGGTCCGCCGGGGCCGCAAGGACCCCAGGAAACCCAGGAGAGGATGGGAAGCCGGGAAGCCCTGGTCCAGCTGGTCAGACCCGCACTGTACCATCGGCTCAAGGGGAACCAGGGCCGCCTGGAGAGCCTGGACCACAGGGACCTCCGGGACCAGACGGTCAATCTGGGGCACCAGGAAGGGCAGGAGCGCCAGGACCCCAAGGAGAGAATGGGCTCGATGGAGAGCCGGGTAAAAACGGGGATGATGGAGCACCCGGAGAGCCTGGCAAGAACGGTCTTGCTGGATCATGTGACCATTGTCCAATGCCCCGAACGGCACCCGGATACTGAACTGTTCAATGAAACACTTCCGACGATAATGACCTTGGAATCGCGCAATCAAATCGTTCTTTCTTTAGCTAATGGTGACTAAATTTCACAGTTGTATTTGCATAATTCAGGGGCTCATACCTTTTCACAGAGTCATATTCATATCCGCAACGAAGCTGGTCAATCCGCCTTTCTAAGGTTTCGGTTCGTTCTGAAAACTGATCCCATTCGCGTTGTTTGCACCGCAGTCTTGTCCTCATCTCCGACACTTTCTCACCTGGAACCATTATATTGCGTCTTGCATGCCTGTCATGTAAGGACGTATAGTGGTAAGCCTTGTACAAATCAATAAAAATGAAGACAGTTATCGATAATTAGAGTGCTCAATAAACATGTTTGGTTATTGTGAAGGCATTTTCATATGTTTTGCTTAGATATGTGATGGAAGTACCGTAATAAGCGAGAAATTTGGCGAGATTGCTCAGCGCGTCGTCATTTGTAAGAAGATCGATGGGAGATGCTCCTTCAGTTGAACCCCGGAACGCGGTTGATCCAATAACTGTATGCCTTCAATGAATCAAAATTTCATCTCATTGGAACTAGAGGAATTCATGAAGTCACGCTATGAACCATGTGCAGTGTTTGTTCTAATACCTTCGAGACACATTCGGCAACGATTCAGGTGAGGCCGATGATGGCTTTGCAGGCCCGGCAGCTATCTAAACAATGCAGCTATTTGATAGAAATTGGATGAGGATGGGTTCACTATTCTTCTCAAGTTCTGAATCATGCTAAAATGGCATACGCAATTCGATGCTACTTGTAGACATCGCTGGCAAACGTGCTATGCTGAAATTGGAAGTTCTTTCCAGGCCCGCAGCCGGAGTAAGGTTGCGCAACCTTGGGGCCCAGTTGTAGCAGTCAACGCCAACGTGGCTGTATCACTACGATTTTTACCTGCGATCATCAACAGTGAATGTTTAGTGAAGGAGGATATGGGCTTTTCAGAATCTTGTCTGTTGACGATTTCTACGATTACTCGAATGTGTTCAGGTGAGTAATACTCGAAAAAACATTCGAGTAATCGTAAAAATGATCAGATTTAAAGAGGCCATGGGCCGTATCCATACCTCTCCGGAGCGTCCCCATCCCGCTAAGACTCCGTCCATACATGGCGAGAACGATCGCTCTCGCTCGCTGACCTGGGGATCAATCAGTCAAGTAAAATCCCTGACTGCTCATGCTCCACGGTTTGTGACAGCCTTGTTCGAACTACGAGATGCAAGGACGTTAGTTTTGAAGTAGGCTCGAGGTCAAATGCTTTAGGAACACAGTAATAAGCCTGAGACTTGCTGTTTCCTTCGCGGAGTGTGCGTGAGCGCGCGACAGCGAGCGTAAGGCCCTAGTTATACGCCAGCGTTTCGCCGCCGCTGGCTTCCGCGGCATGTCTGCTATTGGTCATTTTCGAAATCTGACCAATCGCAGACGTCCCGCGAAAACCAGCGGCACCGAATAGCCGATGTATAACTAGGGCCGAAGCGCATTTCAGCGGCCGGACGCTGCCTAAGCCCACACGTTATTGGTCAATAGACGAATTTTACCAATAACAAAAGGGCTTCGAGGGACGAGTACGCTAGGGGGGTAGATATGGATACTGCCCCATGATTTTTGGTAGACTCGTCCACCATTTAGTGAAATCGTTTGAAACTCCAAACCGCAGTTTGTGGGGTTTTTGGCGTTTTTTCGACTCTATCATCAAGAAAGCGTGCAAGAGATCATTTTTGAGGGAAACTCGAAGACGAAAGGTATCGTTTGGAGTACCTTTAATGTTAGCTTTGTTAGAATTCTATCCTAATTCTAAGAAAATGTTGTCTCGTACGAATGCAGTGATTAGAGGAAAGTGAATGCGATGAGCTGCATCCATTGTGGTAAGGACCGCATTGTTTTCTTTACTTCGATTTTGATTTTTCTTCCTCGGTCTGCCCGGTCCGGTATCTTCAGTTTTTCACCAAATCTCTGGCATTTCAGTCTTCTCGGAGAACAGGTACGCTTTCGTCATGATTTGTTTGCCGTTTTTTTCGTCTATTGATGAAATCGCTCTGCTAACCTGTCCAGCCACTCCGTCGAGAACTTCAATTTGCTTCCGTAAGGAGTTCATCTCGTCTTCTACAGCAAATCGCTGATTTTCCAAGCTGATCTTCTCCTGTTCAAGCGTGCTGATCTGAAGTTGACAGATCAGAGTATATAGATTTTCTACGGATAATGCCAGTGATATAATATGAATTCACGCACGAAGTGGGAAACGAAGTGTATCTTTCCCGATTCAAGTGGTCTAGTATTGTAAACTACCAGTTGCCCCTTGTTGGGAAAAAATGCCTACCAAATGCTCAGCGTACATCTTTAAAGGCAGGGTTCGCGATAAGAACGGTTGTTTTGCTGTTCTAATAATGAGGGACAATGCCGCTGCTAACATAGAAAAAAGGGGCGAAATGGGCAATGCTGGCAACAAAAGCGTCTTCCGCCTACAGCTTGCTTTGAAGTGCTCCAATCTAAACTTTGGAATAAAAGCATTCTTTTAAAGGCAGTGGTCGCGATGAAAAACGTTTTCTAAAAAACTATAAAAATCAGCTTATATAGAAAAACAGCTGAAAAACTATGAAGGTAGCGCGGTGAATAACGGGCTAGAATTAGAGTTACTAGGGCCCAAAGATGCTAGTTCGTGCATACGTGCATAGCTCTGCAAAAAAAAGATCGCAGCCTCATGCCGAGCAGTCAAAAATCATGCACATTCACAGTAAGAAATAAAGCCAAATTAACGTATTGAAAAGAGTTTACCAATGAAAGCAAGCACTTCAGTCAATGTTTTTGACTAGATGAGTCCGAAGGATAATGTTCATCGATTTAAATTCAATTTCAAGCCACCTGATGTTATTGATATAAGAGGTCATCGATGCCGAGGATGTTGAGTGGGCTCGTCCACCATCAAAAGACAAGAAAACTCAGGCTTCAAATTTTTCGCAGAACAGTGATTTTTTGCGATTTTTTCTCGTTGGTCCTACTACTCTTAACCCAGAAAAGGGTTTAGAGAGGAAAAGAAGACAAGATTTTTTCATTGCGACCACTGCCTTTAAGCGCGACGTTTTGGTTCCAATCATATCATGAAACTCCGTAAAACTTTACGAGGAGACCAGATTTAGAACAAAGTTGTTTCATCACCCGATAGCGTGTAAAATGACGCGCGGTGTTTAGCGGAAAGAAACCGCGCGCTAATTCTCACCTATTCGCACGATGAAAAAACTTTGCCCTGAAAAGAGATTTCCACGTGGATTTTTTCTTACTCTCTTATATGATCGTAACTAGCAGGTCGCGTAGAAGAGGATGGTTTTCAAAAACATTCTGTTTGAAGCACTTTAAAGTCACAGCCCAGGCTCGCGGGTGAAACTTGATATTATGGTCCAGTCGCTGTATGAAGCAATCCTGCCGAACGCGGAATCTCAAGTATTCAGAATAATCGAAACAAATTCACCACCCATTCCCTCCCCACACTTCAGGGTTTTGGTTCTCAATAGGGACAATACGCGGCATGGATTTTGATCAAAGTTTTTCCATTTGTTATCGGTCAAGCTTTATAGTATGCTCTGCTCCTGTACGATGGCTGTGAAAAATGAGGAAAAGCAGGCCCGAGGCAACTTGTCCACGATTTTCCCATCGTCCGATTTCACAATCTTTGATAGGCAATAACTCCGTTTGTAGTATGTTAAAAGCGATTCCGGGGACACCATTGTGATTAGTTCAAAATTCTCTCCGAGACGAGCAAAAAAAAACTGGGAAACGATTTCGAGGTTGGACTGTGTCTTTAAAGCAAGCTAGAGACAAAAAGCGCTTTTCTTGCCAACTCTGCTCATTTCGAGGCCTTTTTCCCTATGTTAGCTAGAGGTATTATTGATCTGGCCACCACAAAAGTGAGAAAAAAACGCTCACGAACAATTATTGCTGCGTTTCCGCACGTCCCCAATTAACGAGATTTATGAAATGCTCGTTTTGGCGTCTTTTGTTTGCTCTTGAACTAGTTGCTGAACACTTTAATAGACTACTAACGACTTCAGAAGCAAAATAGAAGACTGAAAAACGAAAATGTTTTTAGTAGGGAGCACGCGGACACCCATCAATTAGGCGTTCTAACTTGTTCTTGTGCGTTTTTCCTGCAATTTTTCACTTATTTTCATTTTTGTGATGGCTGTACCTGTGGTACCTGTACTCTTATGGGTTCCTGCCTAGTGAAATCAGAAAAATCAGTGCGTCAGTGAAAGTGGCTTGACATATGTACATAGATGCTCTCAGATGGAAATGATACTGACTAATCCACGATTACCTCCAGAAAACAGAGCTGTTAAAGTTCAAAATACTGGGGCTACATGCTTGAAGCTTCTGATAACCTTCGGAGAGTGAAAAGCTATAACCTTGTTTGAGTGATACTGACCTTTTCATTTTCGTGCTCGGTATCGATTGGCATCTCTTGATACTGAACTTCTTGGATAAGGACGCCTCGTCCATCAACTCGAACAGATTGACGTTCGATCACTGCTGAGACGTTCTGCAACGAGGCAACACTTTGAATAGACTCATCGATTTTAGACCATCATTTTTAGCCGTTAGGTGTCATTTTTGTGCAGTCTGCATCGAAACAGAGTTCCTAAGATTCATTGCGCGCTCATGAAAGTGGCTCCCTCCTTCTCTCTGCTCTTTCGCGATCCCTTCCCTCGCTTCGCACACGTACGCGAACGAACAAAGACAATTTTGTGCTGACACAGACTGTATGTTGTGAACCCTTCAGCCATGCCAACCTTCACGAGGTCAACCCAGCCGATCGTGGATTACCACAGCTACCTCTATAGCTGCTGCAATATGTCCTTAGATAGCAACTGCGATCAGCCGCTCTAGGAGGGTTGTTAACATCAACTAACAAAATTAATACTCCGGCCTTCCGTAGTTTCTCCGAAAGCTCCTGTGAAGGCTAGAATTGGTTTTCCTTTACAAGACTTTGGAAGGATTCATTAAACGCTATCGCTTAGGTATGAACAGGTGGATGTTTCCAATTAGTGAAATTATGGACGCATAGGTTGCTCATTTTTTCTTCTTGACAGCAATGAAATGGATGAGACCTGTGGTTGCAAACTATAAAACCAAAACTAACAGTTGCTATAGAATTTCACTTCCAGGTTCAGGTACATAGACATATACATATTTGAAATGATTACGACAACAAGTTCAGGATTTTTCATTAGGGAACATATGTGATGTGATACCTTTCTTGTCACTTTTCATCCAAAAAAGGAGGCATATGTGTATGGATAGGAAACTGTGGAAAGTGATCAGAAGGACCCTTCATGTTGATTATTAACATTTGTCCAAAGTCCGTAGGGCAGCTCTACCCTAGCATGATGACTGTTCCTCAGAGAAGCCACCAACAACATTTTTGGTACGGCGATTAAGGTATGGGAATGTCGACGAGATTGCATGGCTGCGCTATTTGCAAACTCAGCTAGCGAAGAGTTCACCTGATAGACGCATGAACAGGCAGAGATCGCGTGATATCCAGTAGCTTCAGTGAATTTCGTGATTTCGTCAGCAAATTGGGCTATAAATTCTCTTGCTGTGACTTTGTTACGCTTACGGTTCGATAAATAGTAGTGTGCCACGACTAATTTTATTTTTTTTTCACACGCATATTGTGAAAGTCGAACATCAAAATATGAAAAGTACAAAAAAGGTTCTGCACGCAATTGTTTTAGATGAGATAAAGATCACTTGTGCCTCTACACCGTCTGAAAAGACTCAGAATTAGACCGTGGGAATTTCAAGACTCCTACGTTCATTTCCAAGCCGTGCATTAAAGGCATCGTACGCGCTAAAAACTACTTACCGTTTTTTTCGGTTCAAATGATTTTGCTGGGTCCACCAAAGAACGTAGGCAGAGTTTGTTCGGTTGAAATCGCCTTATTGTCAAGATAAATCAGGTCGAATGTCTCAAATTCAGTCAAAAGAGGCCGGCCGTCCGTCAGTCATCTGGCACAATTTGCTGTCAGCCATCGTATAAGTTACTGATCAACAATCGATATAGCACAAATGAAGGGATGTTGATGGAATATACTATACGATTACGTGAAGAATGACTTTTTAAACACTCGTCGATTAACCTTTCTCGGACAGTCGGGGCTTAGTACGTCGGCACAATACCGTTAGTACGCCGGCACAAAGGGATCGGCAGCACCTGTGCTGTAGCTGCTGGTAACAGCAGGATATGCTGGCAACGACCAGGAGCTCCTGCTGCTTGTGCTGGTGTACTAACGCTTTGTTTATCGTTCCACGCGTGCTATTGCCAGCCCCTCTCTTAGTGTCTGCTCCCACTCTCCTCTATTGATATGTCTGAAACGAATGAACACTGCAGCATCCTCTTGTACGACGGCGGGGGGTATATAAGGCGGCCAGTCTCGCCGAGGGGGTAGTTGGCCGATTGAGGCCAGTCCGAGGAGGTGATCTCGTGTCACTTTTCGGACGTTAATTTTGAAGGTTGAGTGGATCATCCGCATGGCCCATTGCGAGGGAAGCCTCCTCGTAGTGGACCATGGCCAAGATCATGCCATTGTAGCGGACCGCGGCGAGGATGGCCTCCTTGCCGCTGGCCGTGACAAGAATTACACCTAACACCGGTAAGGAGGGTGGCAGTCCAAATTCTGTCGATAATGAGCGTTAGTACGCCAGCATACGTTGGCAGGATATGCTGCCGCAACCAGCAGCTCCTGCACGTAACGAGCGTTAGTACGCCAGGTTTGCCTTGGCGTACTAACGGTATTGTGCCGACGTACTTTGCCCCGACTGTCTGAGTTTCCTTCTCCACAAATCACTTGAAAGAAAGATAAACTCCATTTGATCGTGAGGTCGTTGGTCAAAACAGCGATCTCTAACGATTGACTCTTCTTTTCTCGAAAGTCGATAGAGATATTTTCGGTATGAAAAAGGGGTTTGCAGTGATTTTTTCGCGCTTTTCTGAACGTAGCTGTCATACTGGGTACTAGAGCTCTCATTATATAAAAAAACTCGAAAACGAAATCCATTGTGAACGATGCCTTTAAACGAATTCCATATTTAAAACATAATAGGAGAAAAAAGTGGACATGAATAGCCTCTCAAAAATCCAGCGGAACTCTAGCATATGTTGATTTCCCTTTCTGTCACAGATAAAGGGTGATTTGCCGCTAGCGTGGACATGGATGCACCAGGAATTACCTCAAACTTGGGATACAACACCAGCGGAGTGAACCTGTGGAATACTATCATCACCATGACGCAATGTTTACCATCAATATTGACCGAAAATCGATATGTCTATTATGCACTGACGCTGTAGCGCGCAGCGGGAAGTATGATCCCGGCCTATGAGTCAAACGCGCATAAACTCTGACACAGCCGCAGTGAGCTACGCGATCGTGCCTCACCTGCTGCGCGAGGTCGCGTCGCCTGCTCACTTATGCTAGATATCCTGCGATAGGATGACTATCTTATTTCGAATGCATTTTCCGGTTATTCCTAGTAATCTTCGACCTTTGATAAATAATCTTATCTCCAGACTACCTAGCACAAGTGAGCACGAGGTGCGACCGCACGCAATCCGGCAAGTTTCGGTCGCGTATCTCACTACGGCGGTGTCACGGATTAACACACTGGTTCGTATTTCATCAGGACGCTTTAGTTACAATGGCGCAGGACCTAGGAGTTATGAATTCGAAATCAACTGTAGGTGATTTGTGGAACGCATAGTTGAAACCTGTTGAAACTATGTCATCACGTCATAAATTTTTTAACAAGAGTGTCCGAATTTCCCGTCTCCCTCAAAGGTTCTCAGAATCAGATATGCTCACCAAAGTGGAATATTCAGTGTGCCTGGGTTAACCACAATCCTTACCTGAATGACTATTTCATTGGTTCCTTTCGCGAGAGGTGCCGACAGTACTCTCCTCACTTCTGCCCGATCTGAGTACACGATCACGTTTTTGTCGGCAATTCGGCGGCTTCAAATCGAAGTGACGCTTGTGTCGTCGGCTCAAACCATGGTTCGACCATAACCTATAACCTCACAATAAGCAGTCACACTGGGAGCAACAAATTCTAGTGCGAAATCCCAAGACGATACTAACGGCGGCAATATATGAATGTGATTGCGATTAAATACTGACTGAGTATGCAAGTCTTGTATCTGCTTTCAGCTGTTCGTGCTTTTACGGAGCTCAACGCTTGAATGCGCACAAAGGAAGTTTGTAGCCATAGGCTCGTAGGGGGCGGAGATAGCGGTTCGGCAAGTGAGGGTTGCTTAAGATATCTGAGTGGGAAGTGGTGAAGGTTTCCTCTAAATCTGCAACTTCAAAATTCAACGTTTCTTCAATCCTCTTTTTTGCATTGAATATTTTTTGCATCTGATTATTAATTTTGGAAAATTATTTTCTTAATTGAGTGATCACCTTTTAACATTTTCTATTCCTAATGAAATGATCTGCCAAAGCCATGAAAAATTTTCTATGAGCTGTCTTTAGTCATATTTTTCTCGGAGTGTTTCCAGAACGAAGTTTAAAAACTTGCCTGATCTTTATAAATCACAATTTCCCCTTGAAGACGGATCTTTGGATGTAGTTGTTTTCGAAATCTCCGAGAAATTCTGCGCCTAATAATATATCGGGTTGGTAACTATACTTGCTCTGTAAGCCAGCCAGGCCGGTTCAGATAAGCCCCATTGTTGGTTCCAGTAAATCTTTGCGTCTCTCGTTTACATCGCAGAGGAGAGAGCACCCTATGGAGATAACCATGGAGCTCGGCTCCACCGACTCAGACAATCGTCGCATTCAATGCGCGTTGAATATGCATTCAACTCGAATACAAGACGGTTTCAAGCACAGTCAGGGTACGTACTGCTAGGAGAGCACGTGCTCCTATTGTGCTTCAAATGAGGTGCCCCAACAAATAAGGCATTCAATGCGTGTATGATACACATTCAACTCGATGGCAAAGCGATTTTCCAAGAAAGGGAAGCAAGCGATGTACTCTTGAGGCGGGACTCAAATGTCGGCAGCGTCGCCGGTTTAGTTACCCAAGTTTGCGGTACTAGGCTCGCCCAGCCGCTGGAGACCGCGTCTAACTGAGAGTTTCGGCCAAGAAATAGCCGCGGAGTGGCGGATAAATATACCACAAGGCTCAGCAGCGGCTCTCGGTGGGCTATTTCGCGGCTATTTCTCGGCTTTCCATGAAAGGGACAAAAAGTAACCGAGAAATGATCGAGGAATAACGAGAAGTAAGCAAAAGTAATCAAAACGCAATCGTCGCCGGCTCGTCGAGCCACCACACAGGGCCGCCACCGGTTGCGCGGGGCCTCCAGAGGCTGAACGAGGTAGAGGTACCTAAAACTTGGGTAACTGAATCGACGGAGGTGTTGACATCTGAATAATGCCTTTAAAATGAGCCGTATACCTACATGGAAAGCATTTCGCGGCTAACTCGCGGCGAGCATTAATTGGCGGCTATTTTGTGGCGAGCATTATTTAGCGGCTATTTCTCAGCTATTTCGCGGCGAGCATTATTTGGCGGCTGCTTCGCGGCTATCACGCGGCAAGCTGGCATTTCGCGGCTATTCCTCGGCCAAACTCTCAGAGAACCGCTGGCGGCCCTAGCTGATGCTCTTCAAGTTAGCCGGTGTGCCGGACGCATCTCACGTCGGTGTTCTGCTACGATAGCCCTGGACTACGTCACATGCTTCTGCGAGTAAATTTCTGAGCATGTGCGCGTTTTAGGCCTCGGCGATAGAGCCTCTCAATGGATTTGGTAACTCGAGTAGAATGCCTATTCGACACGCATTAAGTGCTGCGAGTTTCTGAGATGCTGGCTGGCTTATGGAGCCAGTAATGTTAGGAACCCGATGAATCTTTCGAGGCAGAATCTCACTGAGATTCCAATAACGACCCTCACACGATCTTGACTGTAACGGTTGAAGAGTTAAAAGCGAAAGTGGTATTTCATAAACTGAAATCGGCTGGAAGATCGGGAAGGTCTTTTCGAACCCGAAGACGCCATTCGATGCAGATTTCGATGAGGATTCCAGGAACAGCTTTTAACAAAAGTCTGTCCTCAGGGGTAAAAAAAGTATTAAACGAAAGACTGGTAATGACACCAATCTCATCTTGAAAATGACGCAAAAATGTCGCGTCACTTTGATTCCTTTTGCCCCGGACCTTTCCGGTTTCCCAATGGTGAGGGTTTCCCCTTCGTCTGCTCAGAGGTAGAGCAATGGTTGCAGCGATATTGTGGGAAATGCAAGTTACATAATTTCTGCAAAAAAAGCAGAAACGCACTGTCGACCTGCGCAGTGAAGCCACATGCCCATTTAAACGTGAAGGCATCATGCGTTAAGAATGGGGAAACCAACGCGACCATTAAAGGCACTGTTCACGATAAAAAATGTGTTTCAGTTTCCACTAGGAATGGGTATTGGAGGGACACACTGTAACGTTGACATCGAAAGAACGCATGAAAACGAGCCAGGAAAACCTCCAAAAGAGCCAGAAGTTGCTACTTCGAGCGCAAGGCAAACCCAAAAGCGCAGCGCACGCCCACCGACTTGAACAAATGAATGCCCGAGATCGTGAGATGAGCTATGATTTCCGATCATTAGCCCCGTTCTTCCCTTCATTCTCAACCTCTCTCTTTAGTGAGGTCAGTTCGTATATATCGGCTTCATAAAACGGAAGTTACAACCCTCGGAAAACTCGTCCACCATGTTTCCTTAGCTCAATCTTTGAGGGACCATAACTCCGTTCCCAGAAGGTCTTGTACGGTTTCAAAGACATCATTGGAATCAGCATGGGGGCGTTTTCAAGATAGGCAGGGAAATAGGAAAACGATTTTTATCGTGAACACTGCCTTTAAGATTTCATCGACATACTTTTCCACAGTATTTTCGCTCCAGTAGTGATTCTCATGAGGTTTTCCCGATAAGGTTCGTTCCGTAGACTGCTCACGTTTTCAAGAGAGTGGAACGATGTTTCAGATTTTTCCCATTTTGCAACTCGGATTTTTTTGATATTACTTGCAGTTGGATTCGAGGAAGTTGAAAGACACTGTTTTCAATAGATAAAGATTCGAGAAATGTAGCGTACGGAAGCTGTGTGTAAACTCCTCCTAGCTGCTTATAATACGTGGTTCATGTAGATACATACAGTAGCGGTCATAAATCTATTGACATTGTCTTTCCGCGAATAATGTTTTTATACATATATTTGGCTTGGCCTTAGCGAAACTTGATGACACTTTAGTACAGGTTGGTTGAGAAGTATTGAAAGCAAAAAAAAAGAATGTGAACTTTTAAATGAAATTAGTTTTTGTATTCAAAATAATCTCTCTCAACTTCGAAACACTTATTCCAATGATCCTGCAATAATTTTATGCCATCTCTGTAATGATTTTCTGGAAGCTCTGCAATATACTATTCCACGACTGAAATAGCTTCTTCATTCGATGAGAAACGCTTTTCACGAAGGAATCGTTTCGAGTTTCTGAAGAGGTAGTAGTCGCTAGGAGCCAAATCTGGTGATTGCGGTTGTTGCAGTTTTTGGTCGTCCATTACGTGGTTCATCTTCAACGCTTCTACGATCACGTTCAAACCTTAAAACCCATCGATGTACAGTTAAAAATGATTTAGCAGATTCTTTTAACACGCTCACCATTTTTGTATAAGTTTCTTTTGCTGATAAACCTTCTAAAACAAAGAATTTTACCACTGCACAATATTCAGTTTTTGCATTGTTAAAAATACACAGACACGTCGAATTGGAATGGCTTGTAAACAATGAACGAATTGACAGATCAAATTGAAATTTTTGTTTATGTTCATATGAAAGATGAAAGATCAAAATGAAGTAAAAATTTTAATTCCTCTGCTGCTTAATAGGTGTCGCTTTCAGTACTTTCTACAAACCTGTATGTTATGGGGCATCGCAAGCCTTGTTATACGCATGCACACAAAGTGGGTTTTAAGAGTGCAATTTGAATATGGAATTCATTTACCATTTTGTGGCGTTATTCCAAATTAGGACTATATCCACAAAACATCGCTGCTTCATGGACGCAGCTTTAAAGCCTGATCCAACCTCAGAATCGTTTTTCTGTTCTTCTACCTATCTTGAAAACGGTCTCACGCTGACTCCAACGATGTCTCTGGAATTGTACCAGACCCCTTAGGAACAAAGTTATGGTCCCTCAAAAATTGTGCTACGCAAACATAGGAGACAAGTTGTCCGAGGCCTGTAACCTCCGTCATTTGCACCCTACGCGAACTGACCTGAATAGAGAGAGATACTTAGATTTAAAGAAAGAACAGGGCTACTGGTGGGATACCATTGTTCATGTTGAGCTCGAAAGATCGTAAAAGGGCGTGCCAAAGTGGCTTCCTGGTACGGGCGCCCCATGGTGGCTTCCCCTATATCTCGATTACTCGGAGGATTTGAGAGCTCGCATTTGGCAGGGGCTATACAGGGTGGGTCTACTTGACAATTACGTGAAAATCTCAGACTTCGTCCTTGAGCTTGGACTCTGCCTTTGAGCCGCTACATAGAGTGGGCGGGGCCTGTTTTTATGCCCTGAGGACACATATTTATGTGCAGTTTCAGGCAGGAAAACCACATTAGGTTAAGTGCTGGATGGGTTTCACGGCTAATTTGCTTCTAACCTTTTTAGGCCTTGATAACGACGGGATCGTCGAAACTTCGGCCAATAAATAATTCCACCGTAACAACCTGTAACGCACAGAAGAGAAAATACACACCACATCAAGTAATTGGCTGTCCGGATGTCAAAAAAACGCACCCGAAAATTTCATGGACGCAGCTTTAAGCCGAACAGCGTTACATGAGATGGGCGGAACTTGTTTTTATGCCCTGAGGGCACAAGGAAACCGTTTTGGGCACGAAAACTACATTCAGAATATGGTTGTCCGCATCTGAAAACGTACCCAAATTTTCATCAACGCACCTTGGATCAAAGAGCGCTATATATTATGTGGTCCTTGAAGGTTCGGCACAGGGTTGGAGCACGCGTCGTGGTTAACCTTTTGGGTGCATATTGGGCCTTGCGGAGAGGTGAAAGGGTGCCTAAACCGAAAACCTCTAAAAAAAAATCGAAAGTGCCAGTTCTGCAGAATTTCAGGAAAAGAAAATAATACCCACGCTTTTCATTTTGACCTTCCATTATCTTCTTCTTCACACTTTTTTTAGACGAAGAAAAGTTACAGAATTCAAATTATTGTTGGAGATATGCAGGTTGTGTTCATAATAATTAATAGTTGCTGTCAAAATTGTTAAATAAAAGGGAAGTGCTCGAACGGACGAAACTTACGAAATAAAACTGAAATTAATGCACAAAAGTTCAAATTTCTACAAACGAAAAATGTGATAATCGACAAGCCCGCCACGCCGAAAGTGCATAAATGGATTCGAACTACCAAACCCTTACCATTCAATGGGTTCGTAGCCCCCATTGTTATTTACCACCTGAGCAATCGAACAGTGATAACTTTTTTCTTTCTATCTCCCACAAGCAGTCGAAAAAATAGCGTTCTGAATCTCCAGTTCGGTTGAGTTGGGTGACTCCCTTCGATAAGAAAATAATATTTTTGAGAAAATCATTCGAATTACGCTGTATCAATAGCTACCACCGAGCATAGCGCACCCCTTTTCTGACACAAAAAGCATCGTCAGTTTCAGTGGTCCACAAGAGACAAATGTATTCGGGAATTGAGAGGAGAACGAAATGGAGGAGAAGTGAAAAGAGTGGTTTGGAGTGAGCAACGCATAACAGTTTTCAATGTGATCAAAACAGCAGCAGGGACGAGATATCACGCTGTCAACGATGAAGCTGAGTAAATAGTGATCGGCCTTAGGGTAGCGATAAACAGAAGGGGCTTCTGTGTTTCGTCGACACCTGGCTACCAACACAGCAGTTTTTTTGACCGCCTTCCACTTCTGGGTGGGAACCTTAGTCAGCACTTTGAAGCATTTTCCCCTCCCTCGATTGATCTGTACACATGGGCAGTCGAAAATTGGCTAATAAAAAGACTGATACGTCGAACGCAAAATATTCATTTTCTATGCATTTCATGCCCCAACTCATTTAGAGGCACGTTCTCTCTTCAGATCATTGCAGCAGGAGTTTTTCTGCAGAATATATGAAATTTGAAGGAAGTGTTTACAATGGAAAACGTGTCCTACTTTTCACGATGTTCTTGGAAGGCAAGCTCTCAGAAGTTGGGGATATTGAGAAAAATCCCGCAACAACCCTCAAAGTTTGGAGAAAAAAAAGACTATTCAAGCCTCCGAGAATATTCAATAGGAAGGCATGTTTGGTGTTGGCGCACTGTGGAATTCCGGAAACCCAAACGTCCGGAACTGGTTTGCCCTTCGAACTTTTCGGGTGAGTGACTTGTTTTTCTGTTTTTCGCACTATGGGAACTCATGTAATGATTATTAATGCACATTCTTGGGAGCTAATTTTTTCCGGGATGAAAGAGCATTTGGAAATTGAGACAACTCTTCCTTTGCATGGACAACTGTCCTATGACGCGGGCAGGTGATTTAATGGATCGACTCAATCGACGAGATTTTCACCTACGCTTCCTGGTCGTTTTTTTGCGGTGCACTTTCATCCTTCCGCTTCTCCGAGAAGGTTCCCAAGCTTATGCTTGTGCAGAAAAAACTGAAACCTTTTGTGTCGTGAACACCACTGCCTTCGAGGAGTGGGCTACCTCAGTGAAAGAAATGCCGGAATCAATGACAAAAAATGCTCTAAATCAGGATTACTCAACAAATCACGGCCTCAGTTTCATTTTTCTGACAGTCGGCTGATGACTCAGTCCGAAACATGAGGCTTTCTGTAAAGGTACCCAACGCCTGACCCGTTTGCCACTGATGATTTCTTTGATGGCGTTTTTCCTTTCTCCACTTTCGATTTTTCATTTTTTTGATTCTTCCAAATATGCCAATTCAGGACGAAAGTTATGTGGTCGCTTTTCACTTCAATAGTTGTATGTAAACCACTCGAATTTCCACATAACCGGTGCGAGTTTCTGCAGTTCGTTCTTCACTGCATATTGTCAAAGGTACGTGCCGAAAGCAACGGGAAAGAATTTGCCCTGAACACTGTTCAAGAGCACAAATCATCCAGAAGCAAAAAAGATCGTTCAGAGTTTTCGATACCCTTTCCTCATCTAAAATCTCTAGTAAAGGGAGTTTATTCAAAAAGACAGCTAAGAGCGTGAAAAAGCGTCACTAAATGCATTTTATCTATTAGAAGATAACAAGAAGTATCAAGTGACAGAACGTCTCCGGTAGGTCTCACTTTCGAAAAAATATCAAACATTCGCCCACAACAAGGAGAGTCTCTCCAAGAAACTCTAGAATCATTTTGCCACCAATTGCACCAATTGCATAATTAGCTACGGAATGACCAGAACTCCCAACATTTGTATTTTCAGGAGCTTTTTAATAAACGAATATATAAATTGAACGAAGGACCTAAGAATTTTACAGAATCAATGATCTCCATCAAACTACCATTTCCCAAATATGTGATGGAATGGCTTGATATAATGATATGGCCTTTTGCACTGGTTGTCGATTCGAAAAAAGAAGTGTTCTGACGGGAATATCTGAAAAATGTTGAAGTAGATTTGGAAGAATTGCAGTTGAACAAGTTCTACCGTTCGGTCGGTTATTTGGCAGAGTGCACATTGCCGCCGGTGGGCGCCGGCACAGCGGTCGACGAGCGTCTTTTTGCCAAATACCGTTTCCGGCGAAAAAGTTGATACTCTTACCAAAGTTGGAATTCATTGTTTATTCTCATGATCATTAACACTAATTGATAAGAGAAGATAAGTTTCAAAAAACAAAAACTTCAAGTGTCTTTTTCAGATTCTTCATTTTTCATCAGACTTTGGCCAGCAAAAAATTTTTCTTATAGTAATTGTTTCTGATTTTTTCATCACTATATGAATGTAGATTCAATGTACTGCTACGTGCCTTCATTAGAGGGACACTTAACGAAGAAGTCAGTGAGATATTATAACATAATCGAATAGCGATTCCTAAGGGATTTGACTTTTCAGCAATGACTTATGCTATCATGTTCCAAGAAAGAAACGACATTCGAGTGTTGCTTTGTGCTAATATCAGTTTTCTCAGGTTTTCCCAACAATTTTTCAGAGTGGAAAAGTTCTATCAGGTCTTGAAAAAATTACGATTACGAAGTTGCGTGACCTGGTTATGTGCCATTTTCAGACCTCCTAGAAAGTAAGAAATCGATTTTCAACGAAGCAAACTTTACATAAATAGAGTTCATTTGGATATTTGCTCATTTTCGAGTCTTGCTAACCGAAGAGCATAATTACGCCCAAGTCACTACGGCACTGTTTGTCACCAAAGGCAGCACTGGCCGCAGACACTTGCGCCCCGATGTTGAGACGATTTACCCAATTACTAGAACTTGTATGTATCCAGCTAATATAGATTTCTCCACTCCCTAGCATCAATTTAAAAGTGATAGGCGGCGTCGGGTTTCCAAAATTTTAAAGATGATTTTTAAGAAGTTTTAGACCCGACGAGGTCAACCATTTTCTGTCCCATGTCGTATGTTAGAAATTCAAAAAATAGCATTAGCAGCTGCTAACCAAAAATAGAAATCTCTTGGGCCATTCACTCATTTTCTGAGTTTTTAGATGAGGTTATAATAGAACCAGGGGTGGCGCTCTACCCGACGAAAGGCAACCCCTGCCCGTCGACATTTTGCATCTCCTGTGTTGGTGCAAATTTCTCGATAACTAGAACCCTCATTCTAAC